>JAIGNY010003404.1:245000-552500 GCA_020152595.1 Chiridota heheva | reverse complement strand
CTGGTATCACCCATGCAAACTGGCATTATAATAACTTAATGTTCATGTTTGGTAAACAGGAATGATTAGAAATGCCAGATCTCTGACTGTGTTTTGATTTAAATGAATTTGAAGAAATATGGGTGCAGTCTTAATTCTAAGTTGAAATTTGAAAGTTAAAATTTATTTTTTGAAGAATTTTTTCGTTGCTTTTCATGCAGGCATGTAGCTAGCATTTGACGAGGGGAGCTGTGCCCCCTGCAAAGGTCTGTGCCCCCCCTTACATAAAATCACAGGAAAAATTCAACTGAAAGGTAAACAGAGAATCTGTCCAAGTGCCCCTTCCAAGTGCTTGTGCCCCCTCCACCCCCTTGTGAAAAGTCCTAGCTATGTGTTTGTTTCCATGTTACCTTTGAAGTAAAATAATAATTTCAGATGAAATTTAAAAAAATCTTATCGAAGTTTACACATGTACTGTACATTAGGAAGAGATAACAGATAACTTTCCAGATGTTCAGTCGCATTTACCTATAGGCCGATGAATGCACTCTTTCAACTCTTTTTTTTGTTAATGTTCAATGGGAAGTTTTGAAATATTTGAATATTTGCAAAAAATCCAGATCCTTATTAATATAAAGAATAATTTCTTCATGTTTTATTTAAGCTTAGCCAGTAATATGTGTCTGTGTGATTCCATCTCCTTCTCTATCTTTGAATAATGGTAAAATAGATGATTAGTGCAAATAAATTTCATGATCTGGTGGTTGATAATAAAAAACTTTCTGGATTTACTTTAGTGGAGTTACAGTACTACTAGAATATATATCTTTAAAAAAAATGTATTATTGAATGAGTAGGGTTAAAAACACAATAGGTGATTATTGAATTTGTTATGGATTAGTGAGATTTAATGTCACTGATCTTAAAATCAATGCTGTCTTGTAATAATTTTTGTTGCAATGCATGAAATAATAAATAATATAGTCCTTCTATACCGTTGAAAAGGTAGCCAGGGCATAGACTGTGTCATGTGACCACCAACAGCTCCTGTAATAGCTAGTACAAGGTCCAGAGATTTTGCTACAAGGTTCAGAAATCTTGCTTAACCCTCACTCTACCAGCACTTTTTGGAAAACGCACTTGAGAGGGGGAGTCAAAGATGGGGAACCCAAAACGGTAATAATATCGCCGAGTGGTAGAGTAAAGGTCAAGCACAGGCTGATTATTGAAGGATCCTTTGTCTTCCGAGCAGCATAGTCGAGCTCGTTACCCGGTGGGCCTCCCACCGGGATGATGCTGCATATATTTTTGAGTTGGCACACTTGTCGCGGGTTGTTTAACCCTTACCCTACCAGCACTTTTTTTTAAACGCGCTTCGGAGGGGAGTCAAAAATGGGGCACCCAAAACGGCGATAATATTGCCACGTGGTAGAGTAAGGGTTAAAGATCCGACTTTTTTCTCTTCAGTCAAATTTAGTAATAAACAGTTCAAAGACCGCTATTTGACACAATTTTAGATTTGTTTACACCATTGGTATTTGTTTTTGTTCTACTACAATACTATAAACCCCCCTCCCCCACACCCAACCAATACAAAAGGCTTGCTACACCCCTGAAATACTTTTCATATTTCCTATCCACTTCTAATTAACAATAAACAAATGAAAAAGTTATAGAAGCAAATGAAAGAAACCTTTTTGAAAATCATGACATTTTTAGAGATGTCACCCTTTGAGATGCGATTACCAAGGTAGTATTTAAGTATTATGCCTTAATATCTGATGCTTAAATCAACATATCTGCCACTCACTAGAAAAGTACCGTTGGTAAATTGTAGCACGTAGCACTCACTGCACACATCTTGTTTTGTTTACTCTTTCTTTATTAACTATATTACATTTTTATCTCCGGTTGCAAAAAATCCAGATCTGCAAAATAGGTAGATGATCGTTTCAAATTTCAGTAACTATTTGAAAACCTATTTAAGGGCGTGGAGTCAAAAAGCTCTCTGTCGAAAAATGAAGGCATGTTTTTGGCTAAGTGAAAGGAATTTTGAAAGAACACAGGTTTAATTTTTGATAGTCTTGTCATTGAAAAATTACGTAAATATTTGTAAGAAGTATGATTAATGTGAACATTAGCATCAAAGGTTTTTAATCCCATCACAGAAATAAGTGTTTAAGAATATTTTTGAGACTCAAGAAAAAAACCCTCCTCATTTTTTGACCGCCAGTTCCTTTAAATGTCATAGCATCTTGAAAAAAGTTATCGGGTTTCCTGTAGAGCAGTAATTCATAATAGGCGGCCCGTGGGCAAAATCTGGCCTGCCAGACAATCCAATCTGGCCCGCGAACAATAGCCATTATATAATGCAATACAGTGCATATTGCATGTAAGATCAATCTGAATGTGATAGGTAAAAAGTGCAAATTACTCATTTTATTTGTTTTTTTCTTAGACAGATCAGCTCACTAAAACGTAGCGGCTTATCAAATAAAATGTTATCTTTAGTTCCGCTTAAAATTGGGTTCACGGCTTGTCAAAGGAAGGTGGATAAGAGAACCGTCGATATCTGGCGTGCATCCTTTTAAACCCGCATGCTCTTAACTTGTTTGTATTCATGGATTGTTTTGATGGGTTTTGTTTGTCACATGATGCTGGTTTTGCCACTCGATTGGCCCATGGCCTGAAGCTGTTGTGAAATGATGGCCCTTTGCAAAAATAAATTCAAGAATCTTTGTTGGAAGAGATATTGTTGGAATTTCCTTGAGACTCAGGACAAATATGCCCTCACCTTGCAGCTGCCATGCAGTTACTTTGAATCTCAGATCATTTTAATTACAAAGTTGTCAGTTTTGCTGACATGGGGTAGAGTGACACTGGGTGGTAATTTGCTGAAAATTGGGAGGAACAGAGCTACCTCTAGCTCCCCCCCCTCCCACCCTCTGTAATGCATGAGAATATGAGAATCTTTTGATGCAAAACCAAATGGACTCCATTTCCAGATCACATTATTGGCAGATTCATAATATTAGTAAAATCAGGCGGTATATTACTGATGAGGCTTGTAAGACATTGGTTTATGCTCTTGTGACATCAAAATTAGACTACTGTAATGCCCTACTTTATGGTCTGCCTCATAAGCTTACTGACCAACTTCAGCGCTTTCAGAATTGCGCTGCACACCTTGTCACCCGCACATGTAGATGTGAGTATATAACGCCTGTTTTGCGCCACTTGCATTGACTGCCGATTCATTACAGGTCCAGTTTCAAAATCTTTTATTTACTGTACTTATAAGATTCTCAATGGTTTAGCCCCTGTCTACCTCACAGATCTTGTGCATAAATATCAACCAAGTAGATCTCTTTGATCCAAAAACAAGTCATTATTAACTAAACCAATTATCAGAACATCTATTATGGAAATAGGCGGTTTGATTATTCAGCTGCAGTATTGTGGAATGATTTAACAAATGAAGTCAAGCGTGCAATAAATATTAATGAATTAAAAAACATGTGAAAACTTACCTTTTTAGAGCTGCCTTTTATTAGATCATCAGGATTGTATATTTATATATACTGTATATATATATCTATATATATATATATATATATATATATATATATATATATATATATATATATATATATATATATATATATATATATATATATATACATATATATATATATATATTTATGTTTATATATATTTTGATTTTATTTTAAGCTTTTTACAATGAATTTGAAGTTTTGTACATATATCGCCTATTTACTATTTTAAACAGTTTTATCTTTTATAAACCTTTTATATCTGTATTTTTAACAATTAGTTTATTGTATTTATTCTTGACTTGTATGTTTTTATTGTGAAATGCCTTAGAGCAATTTTATCATGACGTGTACCTCACCTTTCCGTTTAGTATGCACTGCAACCGCCAATTTTGGCCAAAATTGACGGTTGCACATCACACGCCACGCCAGAGCAAGGGCAACCTAATATGATAACATTATTTGCTTGTCCTGGCAGAGCTACGATCTAATTACATTGCCAAGATGCGCGAGTGTAATATATGCCTCTATCTGATGCACGTTGGGCATAGTATTAATACCCCTATGATAGCATACTGAAAGGAAAGAGTTTGCACACTTAATGTATAGGATAAGGCGATATATAAATTCTGTAAAATAAATATAAATAAATAAATATGGTTTTTAGATGTTTATTTCAGTGTGAGAGTAGGCTGTTTATCATTTTCTTATTACTTGCTGTTAATATTCCATAAGCACCTAGAGTTATGTACATGTAAGATTGGATTAAGAATATCACAATCCAGTATCAAAATGGTAATTCAGTTGTTTTAGTTTGTATGCTTAATTGCTCAATTTGAAAATATGGAGAGTTTATTATAAAAACTGTGTCATGAAAGACAACATTAGTATGTACTGTACAGTAGATCTCCATTTTATATGAAATATCTATGCATTGTTAGTCCTGTTTATGTGATAGGCAGGGCCGTAGCTAGTGGGGGCGGGCACAGGGGGGAAAATTCCCTAATTTTTGGCCAATTGTGAATTTCTACACGTAAGTTATATGCATAACATGGGAACAGAAAGTATTTTGCCCTCCAGATCCACCATGCCCATGTCTCTCATATTTTTCCCTCCAGAAATTTGTGCTAGCTACAGCCCTGGTGATAGGAGTAGCATGATATATAACATTTCAAATCTATTAACAAAATTGCCATTGAAAACATCAATCACAGATACAAATTATTTTGACAATTCAGGGAATGACAGAAGAATATTTCATATACATCACATTATAGTAGCATATTAAAAGGCCACCTATTGGAAAGTGAAAGACTTGCATGTTGAAGTCTTTTTGTATTGAAATGTCACCAAACATTTGGCATACATAAAGAAATTCCTCTCCATAGGAGAATTGGTCAAAATTTCCTGTAGCATCCAGTCTGTTAATCTCACACTACACTGCACAAGCCACCAGCTTGCCAGACCAGTATGCAACCCAATCCCCTGCTCGGCATCCTCACTCATTTAACTTGTGTATGGGTGCACTTTCAGCATGCAATCCTCTGTTCATTGTCCTCACTTCTGCATGGGAACTTTCAATGTGGCCACACAACACTGTGACTGTGTATGGTCTCCATAACACTGGAAGTTACATACTCTTAATGATAACGAGAGGTTCTTTGTTATGGGTATAAACAAGCTGGTGATACCGGAAGTCGGGTTGGGGTATCATTATAACAAACTTTTTATATGAAAAGTTGGGTGTCGGTTACAGAAAGCTGTATAGAAAAACTTTTTGGCATGTAATTTTTTGGATGAATAGAGATTTTGTTCTTGTTTTGATAGTAGTAATATTTTTTCCTTGAGACAGTGACCAAATATTAGAACAATAAAAAGGGTAGGTTCAATATTCAAGCTCAAGCCACTTCAAGAAACTTCAAGACACTTCAAGACAGTATGAGATGGCAGAATATTGTTGCAGCTTTTTGCTCCAGTGAAGAGAACTTAGTATTAAATATAAAAAGGGTGTCCTTGCCAGTGTTGTAGGTCTTAACTGCTTATTTTACCTTTATACATACAGAAATTACGGGATGGAGAGAAGTTGGAGAGGCCTGTGTTTCAATTCTTGGTGGGTACTCCTTTGCTTTATGTTTTGTTGTTGTGATTGTTATAAGTTATTACTTACAATACCCAATTTGGTCACTGCCGAGATGCATTTACAACATCCTGCCAGGTGCCTCTGTCTGACATGGCTCTGCCCATTTCTTGGAATTGAAGTTCTGTATCTCTAGAAATCACATCGGGGAAAGTCATAGGTCGTCTATTCTCTGCATGTGGTGGGAAGTCACCAAGCACTTGTATTCCTGTAGAACAGATATATTTGATCCTTTTTCTACTGTAGATGGCAGTGTCTCGCAAAGCAAGCTCTCTTCCTTGCCACGGTTGTATAGTCTCTGAATAAATGATGCAGCTGATACAAACCAAACAGATTTATTAATTCATAATACATCATTTAAAGATCTATTGTCAATTTATAACCAATTTTTTGATGAAACTTGTTGCTTCCTTCATGGTTTATAATATACTGTAGCATGGTGGGCCTGAAGTTTGTGCAGTTGGAATTAAAAAAATTCTTCATGAAAAAATTATTGATTTTTTTTGGTCAGAAATATAAATACATTTTTTGATTTCTCCTCGTTTTATCCATGATAAATTCACAGAAGCTTGATATATACTTATCCAGATCTTCTTAAAAGAAAAAAAGAAGTTATGTTGTTTCAGCAAAACTGCAAATACCCCAAAGTTTATGCACCAATTATAAAAATATGCAACTTTTAGCAGCTGATGCAGTAAAGTGTAAAAAGGCTTGAACGAAAGTATTCAGGAAGAAAAAAAATGGAAAATATTTTATCTTTAAAGTGCATATTCATTGAAAATATAGTCAGTTTTATGTAAAATTTATCAAATTGACAGGTGAAATGATGAATTAGATGTTATCTTTTGTCGAAGTAGAAGAAATATTAGGGTGTACAAACTTCGGGCCCGCACGAACTTTGGGCCCACATGAACTTTGGGCCCGCATAAACTGCGGGACCACACAAATTGCAGGCTTGCATGAACTTTGGGCCTGCACAAACTTCGGGCCCGCACAAACTTTGGGCCTGCACTAACTTCGGGCTTGCACAATCTTTGGACACTTCAAGCCCGCACAAATTTTGGGCCCGCACAAACTTCGGGCCACTTACTATGTCATTCCAAGCTCAAGTCTTTGCTACCTGTATATATCTTTAAGCTTATTCTTGCAAATTAAATACCTGTGAATTAATCTTATTCCAGGGGTATCGTGAATTTGTTAGGAGAAACTTGAAGGATCCGGCAACAGGAGCTGTGCAGAGGAAGAAGATTCTTTTATCTGATGGAGAAAAGTCTCTCCAGGGTTAGTATGATCACCTACTCCTCAGGCGTGCAGTTGGATTGGCAATCTTCAAAAAGTGGGGTTGAGGGGAGGGGGGGGGGGTGGGGAAGGTTCTAACAGTAGCTTTTGTATCAACATTTGAAACATTATTTTTGGAGAGAGTGGTGTTGGGAGCCCCATTTCCCCCTCCCCCTCCTCAACCATTACTACGTCACTGCATGCACTTTTAACACCTCAGGTAAATTAACAGCCAGGTCCTGTAAAAGTATATTACAAATTGTATTTGTGGGAGACTCAAAAATGTTGAATTTGTTAGCGGTTACTGTAGTGCCACACCAGTCCCACCATATTGTTGCACCCAGGACTGTAGACAGGTTTTTTTTTTTTTTTTCGGGGGGAGGAGGGGTGCAACACCTGAACGAATTTTGCTTTGCAAATTTCTGGGAGGTACAATTTCCCCTGTTGCCTCCCCCCCCCTCCCTTCCATCCTGTTGGCAATGACCATGATCCGCTAAGACTTCTAAGATCCACCAGCTAGGCTTCAATGTTCTCTCGCTAGGGCTTTAAACTTTAAAGGGCTCTGTCCAGTCCAAAAGGTAATATCCTGTCTCATGTGTTTTATAGCAGACTTAGGGCTTGAGAAATTAAATTTAGGTTGAAAAATTCCTGCTAGGTCTTCAAAATTTGCAGGGCTTTGTCCAGAAAGCAATATCATGCTAGGTGCAATATCCTATTAAGTTTGAATGAAATATTATTTGTTTTATAACCTCTGTAATTAGAAATAACCTCTCTAATTAGAAATAACCTCTCTAATTAGAAATAATCTCTCTAAAATAACCTCTCTAATTAAGAAAAACCTCTCTATAAATAGAAATAACCTTTCTATAATTAGAAATAACCTCTCTATAATTAGAAATAACCTCTATAATTAGAAATAACTTCTCTAATTAGGAATAACCTCTCTATAATTAGAAATAACCTCTCTAATTTTGCTTACATAACAAGGGTAACTTATCAAAGACACATTCATTTTCCAAATACCATGACCATTCCTTTCACAAACAATAGAGTGAGTATATGAATGATTGAATTGTAAAACAGATACAATATTTATTGTAACGACATGATAAGCGAGATTCTCAGAAAGTAAAAAGAAATCCAGCCTACAATTAACATTGCTAACATTGTTTGAGTGCGAAGAAAAACCTGAAGTGTGGGGATTGGGTCCCTCTAAATGTCATTTAGGTTGAGGGTACTAGTTATGGAGAGGACTTCGGAGACCGCCTTTCTTGTCTAGCTTTAAATTTGAGACAAAGTATCCCTACCCCAAATGATAAAATATGGCTCAACATTCTTCAGGGTATTCTCAATATATCTAAAAAATCTTGGATTGTTAATATTAGGAGCATAAATATTAATTGTTGTGAAGAAGTGTTATCACTAACTATACAAGCTTAGGAAAGCTTTACAACAGTCACAATCATCATTTTTGCAAAATATCTCCATTTGTGAAATTTGAAGAAATTTATAATTTGAATCATTTATCATTTTTAAGTTCCCATTTTTGAGTCAATAATTGTTATTAGTTCCTACATATTACAATGAAATTTATCATTTTGTTCTCCATAATTTTCTTTTGTTTTATAGTCATCCTCTCAAATACCTACCATACTATCAAGGCAAATCCATCATTACAAAGGTTTAAGTTTTACAGCCTGGAAATTTATGATAATTCCAAAATTGTGGAAGGGAGGTAAGTTCTGAATTTTTTTGTCTGCTATCAGAAGTATAGAAAAGTCAGATAAGAGGTGAGAGGTGAAAGGTTAAATTAATGATAATTCCAAAATTGTGGAAGGGAGATAGTTTTGATTTGCTTGTCTGATATGATGTCTGGCTATCAGAAGTATAGAAATGTCAGATAAGAGGTGAAAGGTTAAATTCATCACTGTAGTGCAGGAAGGTTTGTGGCCACAGTGATGTACATGTATCTATAGGAATATTCACAAGAATTTTCGTGTGCATTTATGTGGTAGAGGACTATTAAGCAGTTTGGTGCAGATGACGAGATATCTCGTAATACACATGTACTGCCATTACGCGGATGACGATTCAACTCACGAAACATGAATATTGATTTTTTTACCTGTCATCTACCTCTATCATACATTATTTAGTGTGAACTATGATATGTACATTATAGAACATGTCTAGTGCTAGAAAAAAAAAAACATAAGAGCGCTAAAATGTACCAAGTTAGAGTATGCTCACCATGAAAAGAGTCAGTCCATACATTGCATTCCACATAGGCCCTAAATATGAATCAAAACAACAAAGATGGGCAGCGCCTATGAGAAAGTGAAGTTACACAGCTGATGGGATAATTGGCTTATTAGTAGAGTTTGGCTCATCAGATACAAAGCTCATCAGACTTAGAGATGATTTGTGGATTCTTCTAGTGGTAGTAGTGAGGAATCAGATCATGATTTTGATAGAAACAAGGCCAGATGTTAGTTGCATTAAAATAACAATGCTACTAACACTACTAATGTTAGGCCAAATATTAGCGGTTCTGGTGATAGGGGGTTCTCATGATGAAATAACCATCCTTATGAATGATGGTCCATCAATCATTCATGGGTTTTGCACAAAGTCCTCCCAAGCATATAATGTATATTTTTATTTAGGCTCTGCCAAGGACTAATCTGATTCGTATCACTGAGCAGCAGTTATGTAGCAAGCTATATAAATGAATGACCTATTGTGTACAGTGTAACAGTAGCTGATTGCTAACAAGTGAACTGTGGATAGACTATGAAGATGTTATCAGATAAGAAGGTATAGATTACCCCTGTGTTGTGTATAGTGTAACAATAGCTGGATGCTAGTCAATGAAGTGTGAATAGGTTTCCAGGTTGAATGGTGTGGATTACCCCTGATTTTGAGAAAATCGGGGTGTCGGGTTGGAGGGGTCTAAGGGCCAAAATTCTTAATGTGCTAGGTCATCATGGTCAGGATCAAGCTGACAAGCAAGATCAATATGTTGTGAACTGGAAAAGAGAAAAACAATATGCCTGATAATATACCTTTCACTGGAAATCCTGGTTGCAAAGTCCCCAACTTTGATAACCGCACATCAAATCTTGATATTTTCTTGATATAATCTTGATATTTTCTGATTTTGGGGGAAAATATCAAAATATCCCACATAAAGATTATTTGGCCCATAGACCCCTCCAACCCGACACCTTTGATTTTCTTAAAATCAGGGTAATCCACACCATTCAACCCGAGAGACTCTTTACAATTTATTGACTAGCAACCAGCTATTGTTACACCATACTGTACACAACTCAGGGGTAATCTATACCTTCTTAACTGACAGCATCTTCATAGTCTATTCACAGTTCACTTGTTAGCAACCAGCTACTGTTACATTGTACACAATTGGTCAATCATCTGGGGCTCAAGCCACATAACTGCTGTACAGTGAAGCAAATCAGATTAGTCCTTGGCTGTGCCTAAATATTGATATACATTATGTGCTTGGGAGGACTTTGTACAAAATCCATCAATGATGATGGTTAATTCCTCATGCATGTGGATGGAATTTTTTAGTAGCAAGAATATCCCACAGAACTGGTTATATGATAGAGGACTAAAAATAAAAATTTGGTGTAAAAATCATGTTGATATCTTTTTCTATTTAAATGTTATTGCATATATATGAAAATGAAAATTCACTGGAATATTGCTTTAAGAAATATTGCATGTTAAATATTCCATAGGGTGTGGAAAAGTGATTGGTGTAGTATACAGTGTGATGTCATATTTGCACCTGCAAGATAATTTTGTATATATTTGGATAAAAATAAATTTTACTATCAGTACTAAACATTTTTAGGAGTGAAACTTTGTAGGTTTATGACTTTTTTCAATCTACTGGAAGTTGTAGAAAACCAGGGATAAAAAATGTATTAAGAATCATTTACTAAATAGTCCTGAAAGGTATGTGGTCATGCAGCAATTCCTATGCTGGTTAGTTGAGTAGATTAAAGTCTGAGCAGTTTTTGAATTTTGAAAAAAGCACTGTTATTGTTTGAATTATGACTAATCAATTTTAATTTGTGATGTATGACTGGGTAGACAGCATAAAAGTCTGTTATGTAATTTTTGAATTTTTCCTGCATCAAGTCTCTAAAAACAATGGGAAAGTCCCATTCCTGCTAGAATTTGATTGGAGTATGTTAAAGACTCAAACTTTTCTCATTGAAATTTGTTGCACCTTTTAAAGAATTATGATAGACATTTAAAAATACAGAGGATTTGGAAAAGAAATAAGAGGGCTACCCTTTTATAAATCACATATTTATGTTAATATTTTAAAACTTTGTAAAATAGTCAATTTTTAACCAACTGAGTTAAAATGTTTGTTACTTTCATGCTTTTGTTTTTTTGTACATGATCCTCCCTTATGGGAACTCAGCAAGACTCCTATATGGAGCATAGACACCAAGCTATAGCTTGCATAGCAGATGCCAGTCTTATGCGACCGGGACTGAAGTGGATGAATACCGGGTTTTCACCCTACTCTTTTCAAAAAGTGGTCAGAGAACCAGGTAGGGTGTGACAGTCCTACCATCGGGACCGACGGCTTAACGTTCCCTATCTGAAGGACGGCGAGCACCATTCAACCATTGCCACTTTTCTTAACAGATGAATGAGGAGCAGAAGCTGCAAACGACATACTTCTGCTTTCATGATTGGCGTATCTGTCTGCATAGCTGTACAAATCTGGTTTGACCTGTCCGAGGCTTGAACTGGGTACCTCCTGTATCTCAGTCGTGTGCTCTGCCAACTGGGCTACCTGATTTTAGATAGATTATTAGGAAATTTAGGAAACGGTAAACATTGCCTTCTCAAATCCATATTGAGGGGAAGGGAGGGGGGGTATACCTTTAGGAAGGCAGGTAGCTCAGATGGCTGAGCTAGGAAGGCAGGTAGCTCAGATGGCTGAGCTAGGAAGGCAGGTAGCTCAGATGGCTGAGCATATGAATGAGATGCTGGAGGTCCCAGGTTTAAGTCTAACAGCAATTTTTCCACAGATATGCAGCACGATATGCTGGCATCAGGTGCAGAGATTTGTCTTCTATGTCACACCTTCTCCCTCACCCGACCTTTGGAAAAAGTGGTCAATGGTTGGGCGGCGCTCACCGTCCTTCGGAGGGGACGTAAAGCCGTCGGTCCCGATGACAGGAGATTCACCCCTGCCTGGTTATTTAAACACATCTCTGAAAAAGCATGGGAATTAACAGGTGTTCATCCACTTTCTGTCCTGGCAAATTCCTTGTGTCCAACTGAAAACATGTCAGATTTCACTTACGTGTTCTTTCTTTGGCATATATGCCCAATGTGTAAAACACAACTAAACACTCTTGAAGTATGTGACTTTCCTCCTTAATAGATTTAAATGCATTCCTAATTGAATGATGTAGTTTCGACTACTTTGTGAAGCCTGTTTCTCTGAATATGCATATTAAGCTAGTTCAATTAAGTCTGCATAGAATATTTTTCCAACAAAAAAACAAAAAACACTTTACTGTTTTGCACCACTGAGTGGTAGCAACAGATTATATAATATTTTTTCAAAATTTGTAATTTGACTTTTCTTGAAGGAGGCTAATCATAGTGTATGAAGTTGGAACTATCTCAGTCGGCAAAGAAATTAGAAATGCTGTTGGACAAGTTGCAGAAATTAATGAATGTGTATACCCGATATTTAGGAGAGGTAAGCATTGAATTCATTCTTTAGAGAATTATTTCTGTGAATTTTTATTTTCACTTACATGATAAAGGACTATTAAAGGATGAGCTCAGGGGTCAAGCAAGTTCATCTTATACAAAGAGGACTTCAATTAGCTTATTCCGTTATGGAGATTTTTAAGTTTAAAGCTTGGTGTCATTTATGTAGAAATTAATGACTGAAATCAGACTTTGTGATTTCACATCCCCACATTCATCAATCTTTATATATTGTGTCATATTTTGTTAAACGATTTTTGTGGCTAAAAAAAACATTGGATATATAGGAAAGTAGTAAAACAGAAATAAATACTGTTAAGAATGTGAGGATAAGGGCTCCAACCTTCCATAGTAGACTTACCACACCAGTCATTTCTACACAGATAAAAAAGAGCTTTAAAATTAATGTCTTTTAACGGAATAAGATATTGAAGTAGTTTCTTCACTGTATGTTTATGTTTATATATTTATATAGCGCTCAATATCTGTACAATACACATTCAGCGGCGCTGTACAGAAAATAAATAAAACTGTTCATAAAGTTAATAAAGTTCATAGGTCAAAGATAAACACAAACAATTATAAAAAAGCCTGGGTGAACAAAAAAGTTTTTAGTTCCCGTTTGAAATTGCCGTAATTATTGATGCAACGAAAAGAAGATGGCAAACTATTACATGTGACAGGGGCAGCTACAGCCAAAGACCTGTCTTCAAATTTTCTGCGTTTTGTGAGAGGAATGTCGAGGAAAATGCCCACGGTATTAGAAGAAGAGCGTAAACCTGTTCGACCTGTACGTATAATGATGAGTTCTTTAAGATATAAAGGAGCCAGATCATGAATACATTTGTAGACGTATGTTGCAATTCTATATGTTATTCGGGATTTTATTGGTAACCAGTGAAGGGAGCGAAGAGAGTCAGTAGCACTATCAAACTTTCCTCTACCTAGAACCAGTAATTAAGCTCCTCTTTCATATAAGGTAAACTTGCTTGACCACTGAACTAATCCTCTAAAAAAGACACATTAGTAAAGAAGAAAAAAAATATCAATATCTTATTCCTTCAAGAATTATTTTAAAAATTTCACCAGTGTGTTAAAATTGACCAGTGCAGTATACAGTGTGATATCATACTTGCAGAACAAAGACAATTATTTATGAATTTCAATTTCACTTATATAATAACGGACAATTAAAGAAACAAATTAGTGATTTAAACCATGTTGATGTCTTATTCCTTTTAGTGATGTCATGACATGGCTCTATTACGTATCGATTATCGTGGAGAATAATATCGCGATATAACATAGTATCGCGATACTTTCCAAGAAAACTGACTCAAGATGCTGACAGGGCCTGTGGTGGCGTCTCTTCCTATACACTCCAATCTTCAAATCCCCACTGAGCACACCCCCAATTGGAACTTCGACAAGGCTGACTGGTCCCTTTTTGAAACCCTCTGTGACTCGCACCTCTCCCCCCATCTTCTCGAGGATGAGGATCCCATGTCTAACTTCAGTAATATCCTTATCAACATCGCCACCTGCTCAATTCCCAAAACCTCCAAACCCCAAATCATCCCCCCCAACCCCTGGTTCTCGATGACTGCAAACCGCCATCAAGAACAGGAAAAGAGCCCTCAGGAACTTTAAAACTAACCCGACCACCCATAACCTTAACCTCTTTCGATCAGCCGTGCCAAGGCCAGACGCACTATCAAGGACAGTAAAACCAACACTTGGAACAACTTTATCTCTTCTCTCACCACCAACACCCCCACTAAGAAGATTTGGAGAATGGTTAACAGCTTCCACGGCAGAGTAGGCAAATCTTCCATATCCCATCTCTCTTGGAATGGAGACCTTCTCACCGCAAAAAGACATCGTTGACCACCTCGCCGCCTCTTTCAGCAACATCTCGTCCCTCGACCAACTACTCCAATGCTTTCAAAATCAAAAAGCTTGCGATGAAGCCCGGAGAATCACTTTTCCCTCTGACAACTCCGAAAGCTACAACACCCCTCTCACCCTTTCTGAATTAAACCAAGCCATCAGCGACGCTGGCTGCACCTCCAAGGGCCCAGATAACATCCCCTATCAGTTTCTGAAACACCTCCCCATCAAAGCCACCACTACCCTACTCACCATCTTCAACCACATTTGGTCCTCACACTCCTTTCCCCTATCTGGAGGACAGCTATTGTCATCCCGTCCTTAAACCGGGAAGGATAGCACCGACCCCACCAGCTACCGACCCATCGCCCTTACTTGCTGTCTCTGTAAAATTATGGAAAAGATCATTAATCAGAGACTAAACTGGTTCCTCGAGACCAACAGAATCCTCTCTCCTCACCAAAGCGGCTTCCCAAAACGCCGCAATACCTAGACCAGTTAATTACGCTTGACACCGCTATCCGGAATCCTTTGCAAAAAGGAACACCTCATTGCCATATTTTTTGACCTCGAGAAAGCTTTCGACACTACTTGGAAATACGGCATTACCCGGAAACTTCACACCATTGGGCCTCAGAGGCCACCTCCCCATCTTTATTCAAAACTTCCTCTCACCCAGGCAGTTCCAAGTTCGTATTGGCCACACCCTCTCCAAGCCGTACCCCAAGAAGAGGGCGTCCCCAAGGCAGCATCCTCTCTCCACTCTCTTCAACCTGAGCATTAATGACATCGGGAATGACCTTGGCCCCAGCATCAAACGTACCCTCTCGTGGATGACTTCACCATCTTCTACTCCTCCCCTAGCTTTCCTATTGTTGAAAATAGGCTCCAAACCAGCCTCAATCAGCTGCAAGTCTGGAGCAACAATAACGGTTTTAGATTCTCCAAAGACAAGACAGTCTGCATGCACTTTTGTCATTTCAACAACCTCCACCCCAACCCGAACTTTGTGCTCAATGGGAATCGCATCCCTAAAGTTGAAAACACAAAGTTCCTTGGTCTAACTCTAGACCCCAAGCTCACCTACAAGCCACACATCACCAACCTGAAACTAAAATGCAATAGCTCCCTCAACCTCCTCCGACTGCTCTCCAACACTACTTGGGGAGCGAACCGCTATGCTCTCCTCAAAATTTTCAGGCTCACCATTCGTGCCAAGCTTGACTATGGCAATATTGTTTACTGTGTCGCTCACAACTCATACCTCAACCACATTAACACCATCCAAAATGAAGCCCTCAGGCTTTGTCTAGGAGCCTACAGGACCTCCCCAATCACTAGCCTTCATGTTGAAGCCAACGAACCCCCTTTCTACTTAGATGTAAAAAGCTTAGCCTCTCCTATGCTTTTAGAGTCCTCACCAACACCCAGAACCCTGTTTACAACCTCATTAGGTACCCCAATTTCTCCTCCCTCTTTGATAGGACTAAAACCCTATCGCCCCCTTCAGCTTACGCATTAAATCAGACCTCTTTCAACTTGGCATCAACCCCGCCACTCTCGGCACCTATTCCTGGCCCACTTTTCCGCCTTTGGGCCACCCCCTTCCTTCTGTCCACCTAGACCTCTCCACTTATAACAAAACTCAAACTCACCCTAATCTCTTCATCAATCTCCACAACCAAATCAAAGACCAACTCTCAAATTACACCTCCATCTATACTGATGGCTCCAAGGAAGGCAACAAGACAGCTGCTGCTGCCATCATCCAAGACATCACCCTCAGTAGCAGACTTCCTGACCACTCATCCATCTTTTCAGCCGAGGCTAAGGCCATTCTCCTCGCCCTCAACTTTATTGAGTACTCTCCTCTTAGTCACTTTGCCATTTTCTCTGACTCAAAGGCTGTTCTTACTTCATTACTCAATCTTAAATGGGATAACCTCACCTGCCACCTCCTCCTCCGAAACTCTTTTCTCCCACCCTCTGCAGGAAAAGTGTTCTTTTCTTCTGGATACCCAGCCATGTTGGCATCCCTGGCAATGACAGGGCTGATACAGCCGCTAAGCTTGCCCTTAACCTCCTCCCTTCCCCTTTTCCCAAAACCCTCTCTGACATCAAACCGCTTTATCGCTTCTCTTGTTCGTGACTGCTGGCAAACCTTATGGAACTTCCAAATTGATAACAAACTCCATGTTATCCAGCCCACAATCCCGATCAAATCCACCATCAACAACCTTTCTCGTATCGACAACGCTTCATATTACCCGTCTTAGAATTGGTCACACCCACCTCACTCACTCCCACCTCCTTATTGGTTCCCCCAACCTCTCTGTAACAATTGCTACTGCATCCTCACAATCCAACACGTTCTCCTTGCTTGCCCCTGTACAACCTTCCCAGAGCTTCTCTCGCTCCCCACAACTCAATTGCTGAGTTCTTCCAAAAAAATCCTCCAGATAAAATAGTCTCCTTCCTTCAGCATGCATCCCTCTACAACCATATTTAATTCTCCTCTTCCACCCCCTCTCTACTTTGTTTTTAGTTTTACCCATGCACCTCCTCTCTCGATCACAGCTTTCTGGCTTTTGTTCTTGAATTTCTCTCATTCTTCCCCTGGTCTCTTTCCTTACTACCTCTAAAATGATCTGACCTCTCAGGCACAATTTGACCTTCGTTGTCGTGGTGCCGTTAAGACCTCATCAAACAAACAAACAAACAAATTGTTAATATCTTTAACGTTATATGATCATGGAGTTACAATTTACTCCATGATATGATGAACGCAAGAAATAACTATTTGCAGATCTAGCAGATGACATGATCGTGTGAATATTACGTTCATCATGCACGTGTTTGGTAATTCAGCCAATGTGTCCATGAATCATTGAAGTGAGAGCCAGAGTGGCACATTCTACACCAATTTTTTGTTCTTTTGCTAACTTACATTGGTGTGTGTCAGTATGTGGTGACAGATCACGATTTTTAATTAGTTGTTTTTATGTTTCACAATTATTTTGCATGTTTTTAATGACCTGAACTTGACTTTTAGATTAAGTACTGTAACGTTAGAATTGTAATGTACGAAGTAGCCTAGTTGCGCGAAAATTTCTTAGTTGAGTATTAGTTTTTGGTATCGCGATTATGTCACGAGAGGCATATTTCATGTCGTGGGAAAAGAGATATTGCGATAATCAATATGTCATGACAGTACTAATTCCTTGAAGGATTTATTACATTTCAAAGTGACCAGTGCAGTATATAGTGTGATGTCATACTTGCAGATCCAAGATAATTGTTTATGTATTTCTATAAAATGAAAGTTCATTTTTCTTTTATTTAGAGTTTAAGGTACATGAGTATATGGGAAAAGCATGTTCTTGTAAAATGTATGTTATACCCTGCATGATTTCAATGACCCATGCTATTTATCAGTACAGGGGTGGTATTTACCCCAAAAAAACTGCATTTTTTTTTTTTTGTAATAGAAAATACAAATATGCTTAAATTATATGCATATTGAAAAGAATGTTCATTTTCTGTTCCCCCTTCCAATGTTTTGCCCCTTCAACTAAAATCTCTTACAGCCGCCTGAGTAAGTTTTGCTTGTAAATGCACATTATGCTCTTGTTTTTTTAAATGATTTTGAAACATTTGATGAGTTATGAATGTTCTTCACTTCAATCATAGGGCCCCCGAGTGAGGATCGTGCCTATGTTCGTGCTGCGAACAAGTTGTGCATTGAGCTGGAGGACAAGTTTCGTAAAGACTATCGACAAGTTATGAATTGCTGTGATTACTGTGATTGCAAATTATTGGTAGGTAATCAGCCAACCTAGGTATTTTTCCTACCTGTGTACAATTGCACTGATGTCAACAGGAGGCAATTGTAAGACAAAAAAACTCAAATAGCAGCTAGTAGTTTGTTTTCAAAATACCATCATTTTTAGTTTTATCAGTAAGCATCCTATTTCTCTCTTTTGATTACACAATTTACTTTTATTGTCTCCCCTGCAAAGCAGAAAGTAGGCTGTTTTTGTTGTTTTGAAGTTTCTCGTCTCAAAAGTACTGAGTACAATAAGCCTTGGTTTCATAAGCAATTTGTATCTTGCTCACAAATGGAGGTTTCTCGTCTCAAAAGAAGTGAGAACAACAAGCTTTGGGCGCAATAGCAATTAACGTTTTGCTTGAAACATAATATAAACAATAGAAACTTTGGCCTCAGAATAACTGATTCCTAGTCTGAATAGAAGTTCAAAGAATAAAACCCGGCTTGAAATATAATTAAACATTTACAAGATACAGAAGGATGATATCTAAAGATAAAGATTGTGGAGATGTCTTCTTGATGTGCACATAATGTAAGGTTTGGAAGACGATAAGTGCTTTCTATTGCATAATGTCAGCTTATCTGCTTAACCCAACATAAAGCAATATCTTTCCTGATGAGAAATGGTACGTCAATCATTCACAGCTAATGTACACACCACCTCAGGCATGGCTATTTTTATCATCAGTTTGCATACAAATTTGTCCCAAAGACACCTAGCACGGATGAGTGATTTCAATCACAAGAGTACCCTGATTCTTCAGCACTGACTTTCTGTAATCTTATACACACAAACAGCCGTGGGCTACTTGACTGTGGTGTGTGCATGGAAATGCCAGATAAACAATCATTGTTTGGAGTGGAAACACAATATACTGAGCAGGAAGTTGGGTTGTTAATTGTCATACCAGAGTTTTCAGAATTAAGTCAGGTGTCAGGTGCGGGTAGGCCTAAAGAGAAACTTTTCGGCTTGAAATTTAGTAGGTGAGACCTTAAAACTGCAACATTTATAGTTTACCTGGTCTGTGGTCATCCAATGGTAACATGTATACAACCCCACTTTTTCATTGTTTATTTGTATTATCATATGTAATGAGGTAGTATAGCATCATCAGCTGGTACCGTGTTTGAACATGAAAAATTGTTACGTTGAGTAATGTTGTAGACAAAGAGCAAGCAAAAAAATATAAAGAAAAGTCTGAGGCTTGTTAGATAAGTGTGTGATTCCAGTGCCATCATATAATCAATTTGAAGTCAAATAAGTGTTTGTAAATTGCCTTTACAAAGGATCCCCTTTTAGGTCTAGTGCGCAAGAGTGCTACCTGACCATTTTTAATGGGGATGTAACAAACACCACACTCCGAAAGAACTTCAGCGAAGAAGTATTTACTAGTACTTCAAGATGCCCTTGTATTACAGCCCTTGTATCAACCAGATGTAGAGCACTGGTTAGGGACCATCCAGTGATTGAACCTCGGACACTATACTTGAAAACTAAAGCTTTAGCCATTTTGCCATGGAGATCTTTACTAATAAATTGTTTTTTTTACTGTTTTGAAATTGAGAATATTAACATGCCATCCCTAATGCCCCTTCAATTATTTCTTCAAGAGCCACAATCTAAGACACACAATTTTACCCTTTGGGAATCTCAGAAACAGAATCTCTAAAGCATTTATGAAATTAAATAAGATATGGAACTCAAGAACATTCTTAATATATATAAAGAATATGACTGTTTCACTCTCTTGTTAAGTCTGTACTCTTGTATGGTTGCGAGACATGGAGACTTAATGTAGTGGATAATAAAAAGCTGGATACATCTATGCAAATGCTACAGAAGAATTTTGAAGATCAGATGGCCATATGTAATATCTAACGATGAAATACTAAGAATCACTAAACATGACAAAATCAGCACTGAAGTAAGAAGACGAAGGTGGAGGTGGATTGGTCATGTGATGTGCATGAGCACTGTTAAGCTCTGTGTGACAGCTATGATGTGGAAACCAGAGTGGAAAAAGAAAGTTGGTCATCCTAGAACGACCTGGAGAAGGACAGTGGAGAAGGAGAGGAAAGTGATGGGATGGAGCTCGTAGACAGAAGCCAGACAAGTTGCAAATAACAGAGTCCAGTAGAGAGAGTGCACTGCAGCCTTATGGGCCAGGAGGCCTGAAGGGACTAGGTGAGGTGAGGTGAATCTTGATAATCTAATACTCTCTTATGTGCTTTTTTTTCCTCAGAATAAATGGGATCTTACGAAGAGAGCAGTTTTGGTAAGTATTTTCTTTTTCGTGTTCGAATATTTTTCAAAGAATTGTTTCCTTGGAATAGTTTTAGAAGACCTTTCCTTGATCGCAGTCAAAGTTATGGTGATTAAAAATCATGAATAAGAACTAATTTTGTATAGGTGTGAATGCTATTTATCAAATCTTTAGGACTTGTTGTGAAATGATTAATCAGAGACACCATTGTTTTGATGTCAATAAAAATTACCAAAATAGTGCTAAGAAAAGTGAAAAAAATGAGTATCATTAGTCGTGCACAGTCCCTGTCTTTGTTTATGTAGAAGAATAACAAATATGTAACTAGATTTGAGAAAACAAGGTGTGTATTAGACATCTCATAGTGTGCATTTCTCTGAATGTTAATAATTATTGAGTTTTTAAGGATTTTTCCACAAATTATTATGCCAGAAAGCTCAGGACTTGAAATGATGAACAAAATATATATCTTTACAGTATTAAGTGGTACTTTAAGATTATGGGGTGATGCGTTATGGTGCATTATGTAACAAATTTTTAGACATATTAAGTAGATCTAACATATATATGGAATAACCAATGATAAGCGGTGATAAGATTGTGGTTTTTATCAATTTAATCAATATTTGCAATAAAAAGTTGAACATTGTTTTATATAAGATGTTTGAAATGTCAGTTTTGGGATATTGTATTGGACTAATTGTGTGATACTGAATGAAAGCAGCTGCTTACATTATTGTTGAGATTGTTCTTGAGTGTAGAGAGAGTAGTGTAAACGATGTGAGTTACTTTTAGTGCAAAAATGTAGGCCCATGACCTGCAGGGACCTAATGCCCTCTAAAAATTTCCTATAGTTTTTCACATGGCCTGTGAGGTCCCTAAAATGTTTGTATAATTTGTGATAAAGGCCGGGCCCTGTTTGCCTGCATTAGGCCCCTTCGTAGAGTCTGCTTCTGTTTTTCTCAATGGTATTTTTAGTTAGATTCCTTTCTCTTGATATTTTAACTTACATTGCAAATTATTTCCCTTTTCGAATAAGATCTTGCATATTGTTTGTAAACGTTCTAATTATACGTATTTAAGGTATGGTACGCAATTTCTTATCATTTTGAAAATAAAAATGCTAGCAATTCTTTTTCTTTCAAACTTGTGTAGAATCTTTTGAGTGGATCAAAAATTGAGAATCCGGTTCTTCAAGTTGTAGTAAGTGTTTTTTTTTAATTTTTGTTTTATGCAATAATTGTGTTTCAGCTGATGTCACGAGGTCACATGACTTTGTTTACATCGCCATTTTGTCGGACAAGAACACTGTCGTCTGCTGTACACTTAATTAGATTTACATACATTTGCATGTTGTTACATAAGATCATTTTTGTAAGATACTTATACCAGAAGCTTGCTGTGCCGTTGATTACACTAATAGATGTGTGCGGGGAAATAAAAGGAAATTTTCTCGATTTCCATCTGATCCTGATCGATGAAGTGGGTTTCTGCTGTATGACATGACGGCTCTCAGGCTTTCAACCTATAGTACACACTTGGATTTGCAGCGAACTTTTTATATCAGGTATGTAGGCTTTGTCTGAGTATAACGAAGAATCAGTTACTCTTGGTATACCCGGTGAATATATAAAACTTAAAGAAAATATGAGTAAAATCGGAATTAAGTGAACAAAAATTGCAATTAGTAAAATTTGCTGAAGTGGTACTGGTAGGTAGCATGTAGTATGTTTGTTGTACGTGTGATGTGACTGAGCCGTGTGAAGACACATGAAATGCAACGAAGCCACTGCCCTGCAAAATGGCTTCCAGATGAGTTAGAGTCATGTGATGAAATCCCTCTATATGAATTTTATTTTTATCATGATTAAGACAGAGCCTGTGTTTTGATATCTTATCTGTAATAGGAAGATTACAGAGAAAAAACATTAATTCCTAATATCTTCTTACGCATATTTCATTTGAAGGGAATAATCCTATCATTTTTCATGTAAACCTTTATGAAAGAGGACCGTTGCTGCAACCATTTAGCTTGTATACGATAAATGTTTTTACTAATAGTCGAATGGGCTGACTAACCCTTCTTATAATATATCTTGTTTCACCTAACCTAGTCTCTTCAGGCCTCCTGACCCATTAGGCTGCAGTGCATTCTCTACACTGGACTCTGTTATTTGCATCTTGTCTGGCTTCTGTCGACGAGCTCCATCCCATCACTTTCCTCTTCTTCTCAACTGTCCTTCTCCAGGTCGTTCTAGGACGACCAACTTTCCTTCTCTCCTCTGGTTTCCATGTCATAGCTGTCACACAGTGCCTAATAGTGCTCATGCCCATCACATGACCAATCCACCTCCACCTTCTTTTTACTTCAGTGCTGATTTCAAAATCAGCACAGTTAACTTGTTTTGCTATGAATAATTATTTTTGTTTATGTCTTGCCCATCCCGCATCAGTTATTATGAGTTTTGCTCAAATAAGCAATACCTCATTATCTTTCTTAATCAGCCTTACCATTGAAAATCAATGTCATTCAAACCACACACTAACAAAATTTGAATCAATGACTTTTACAAACTACAAACCCGATAAGCATTATCCTTTTAAATGCCATAGATACTAATGCGCAGTAAGTGCTTATGAATGGAGATATTTTGCAATTGCCGAAATCTGAGTAACTTGGAATGTGCACCATGAATATGCAGCAATAAACAGGATGACAGTGCAAACTAACAATTACATAATGTTTGGCAAGTTCAATCTCACTCCATAATCAATACCTGTTTTACATTCTGTAAAACTGACCAAAAAACACAAGTCAAAATAGCTTTAATTGTGGCAATCAGTACCTATAAATGTAAATATTAAATGATTAGTCAAATAAATGTTACAAAAAAGAAAATAAGTGTTGCAAAGTAAACAAACAAAATATAGTTTCAACAGAGCTGAGATTCAGCATGCTTCGGAAAACCTCATGGCCAATTTCCAGAGGGCTGTAATGAACAGTATTCCCGGGGTGGTGGCGCAGTTTTAAAATCTTGTACAGCGAGGCATTATAGTATGCATGATACAGCAAAAGTTAGGCAATGATGTTGAGATTAAATGACGTTGAAGGAAACTGTTCTGTTCTTTCTAAAGTAAATTTCTATCCACATTTTCCTAAAAATGATGATTCATACTGTAGAAATAAACTTTTCACGATTTGGAAAACAAAATTCCAGCGATTATTTGGTTGCACGATTCTTTTTTAATTAGCATCATTTTGGAGCAACTTTTGTGTACTTCTGAAAGTTTCAGTTCTAAATGCGAGTAATCGCTAGGCGTGAGCATTTATTTACAATGATGTACACATTTAGTAAAATCATTAATGGCTCACAGCTCTGAATGAAAGAAATAAATTGGTATAAAAGAAAATGATATGGCATCTTATTTAATTTGGGAGTTACTACATTTCAAAGATTTCGCAAGTGTGTCGAAAGGTGACTGGTGCAGTAAGTGTAATTCAACCATGTGATGTCATAGTTGCATTTCTAAAACCTATTTTTTATATATTTGTTGAAAATTGTTTACCTCTAAATTATTGGAAACATTTTGTGTTTATTTATGGTGCAACATGCACTTGATACAAACATATTGCCTATCTGTGCATGTACCTGGAAGGGCAGCTATGACATCACACCTGCACAGGTCACTTTTCAGGAGAATGCTGAAATCTTTGATTTTCTTCCATTATTTCCGAAACATGATTTATCGTTTTCCGCTCTTCCTTATCAGAATTAATCACTTTCCGTATTATCTACTACTTTCCCATTTTTGTAAAATACAACAGCCCCACCCTCTCCCCTGTATTCAATGTAATAAGCACCCCTGCTCTGGTAAGCACCCACCTAATATTCGCTGACTGATAACAATTTAATATTTGAATAACTTGAAGACTTAAAATAAGTTTTGTTACATTACTCTGGTGGTTATTGTGGGGCTAGTATAGAACCAGTTCATACAATGTAGTTCAAATAGCGTGTATGTGGCCCTGAAACATGGGTGCTTATTAGGAAAGACCTTTGAGCCTAAAAAGAGGTGCAATTTTATTTTCGTAAGCACCCTGGAAACTTATCACGTTGAATATTTTACTGCTAAACATAATAAGATATCAGCATGTTTGTTTTTCACCAGTTTGTTTCTTGAATATTCTTATAAATGTGCATTAAATTTCATGGATTTTTTTAATGAGAGTCTCGCCTTTTACCTGGAAAATGCCTTATAGTAGCTATTGTATCATCCTATCATTTTTTAATGAAATGCAAATTTCTGATATTTTTTTTTATCATCTCTTGTAGGAGTCCCTACATTGTGTTGAAACAGACAAGTTCTGGCTCTTGGTAACTGATGGGGACAAGAGTTGTGTCGGTAAGTGATTGAAATTTTTATAATCACCTCAAACTTGATTGTTTTAATAGCTTCTTGAATTTAACATTCAAGCTTTTATTGCAAATTTGTGATTTAGAGGGGACAGAACTCGAGAGGATTGTGAGCATTATTGAACAGGGCTGTAATTCTCATCTGAAAAGTGTAGGGGGCGGGACATGGCCTCTTATCCAAAATGTGGGGGGACAAGAGGCAAATTTTCCCCAAAATTTGCTGAATTTGTACAATTCTGCTGAAAAGGTGCCCCCTAGTCCCTTCCCCCCCCCTCACGGGAATTACGGCCCTGCTATTGATTGATACCCTCATTAATTCCTGACTCTATATATTTTTCCAAAGGTAAACACTATTGGCAGTATCTTGCTATGGAACATTTTCTAACTTCTAATTCTAAACTATACAGCTGCCCGGAACTTCTAATTCTAAACTATACAGCTGCCCCAAAAATATAGACAAATATAACTTACTGGTACCATAGATTGGCAAATCAACCAAAAATAAACTTGCCAGCAGGGCATAAGTATCTGAATTTATTTATGGTTGTGTGAAAGTAAACCGAGTTGCCAGTGGAAATATTTTGGTAAACATGAAAACAAAATTTTGCATCCGGGCATGTCAAGTATTTGACATAACTGCCCAGATAAGATTTCTGGTTGTCCTGCGCAGCCGAACGTATGATTTGTTGAATGCTGACAGGTACAAGAACGTCTCTTAATATTCCTTAAAAACTTTTAGCCCTCTTAGCAAACCAACTCATGTTAGTCTCCATAAAGAAAAAGATCACTGTAGGGCAGTACTTCCGGATAATCTGACGCCCGCTTACGGCAATTTGTCGTGGTGCCGTTAAGCCCTCATCAAACAAACAAACAAACAAACATGTTAGTTTACACATGAGATTCCTGTTTACCTGTGTTTTACTGGAGAATGTACAGTATCTCAACATCTATGACTTGTGTGATACCTATAGTAGAAGCCTTTGTGCATTTCAAGAATATAAGAGAACTGGGTTTAGCAATGTATTAACTCCTAACTGTACAATTGTGACATCGACCTCTCCTGTTTATATCGAATAGAAAATTTTATGCATAGCTATTATGTAACATTTGTAATATCTTTTCACTCCTTGCAGCAAGAATTCATGAAAATTTCCTCATTTGTGCAAGAGAAGAGATACCAAAGAAAACCATCATACAAGTCAACAGTCACAAGAGTGTCAAGGCTGCATGTGGAGGGTGAGAAATATTGTATTGCATTGCATTGTATTGTATCCCCATTGCATCATGTTGTGTGGTATTGTCCTGCATTGAGGGATAAGTTTAGAGGTGGAGGGTGAGGAATAGTGTATTGTATTGTATTGCATTGCATTGTATTGTATCCCCATTGCATCATGTTCTGTGGTATTGTCCTGCATTGAGGGATAAGTTTAGAGGTGGAGGGTGAGGAATAGTGTATTGTATTGTATTGCATTGCATTGTATTGTATCCCCATTGCATCATGTTCTGTGGTATTGTCCTGCATTGAGGGATAAGTTTAGAGGTGGAGGGTGAGGAATAGTGTATTGTATTGTATTGCATTGCATTGTTCTGTGGTATTGTATCCCCATTGCATCATGTTCTGTGGTATTGTACTGCATTGAGGGATAAGTTTAGAGGTGGAGGGTGAGGAATAGTGTATTGTATTGTATTGCAATGCATTGTATTGCATCCCCATTGCATCATGTTCTGTGGTATTGTCCTGCATTGAGGGATAAGTTTAGAGGTGGAGGGTGAGGAATAGTGTATTGTATTGTATTGCAATGCATTGTATTGCATCCCCATTGCATCATGTTCTGTGGTATTGTACTGCATTGAGGGATAAGTTTAGAGGTGCAGCATGACTGTGAAAGATTTTTAAAGGAACAAAATGTCAGGTGATGAAAGTATTCAAGTTGTGGAGATTCCTAGTTAAATTCATACTCAGGACATGATGACTCATCATCATAGACCGGTGCTTATATTCCTGGTTATCAGGCCAGTGCTTATATCCCTGGTTATCAGGCCAGTGCTTATATCCCTGGTTATCAGGCCGGTGCTTATATCAGGCTGGTGCTTACAGTATATCCCTGGTTATCAGGCTGGTGCTTATCCCCGGTTTCCTTGGTGTCATAGGTCAACTTCCCAGCAGTGTTGGTACTCATTTACACCTAAGTAGGGCAGTACTTCTCCTTCACAAAATGGGGGGACATGGGGTCATGCTTTACCCCCACAAAGTAGGGGACCAGTGATTTTCACAATCTTATTGATTAATTTTTTAATTTTGCTCAAAAGTTAAAATTGTTATTATCATGTGATGCGTTGAAAGATTGCTTGCCTCTACAAAGAGTAATCAGCGAAGCTTTAAATAAATAAAGGATAAGAGCACAGTAATAATCAAACATTAAGGTTATGCAAAAAAATTACAGAACAGGTGGGTCTTTAAATAGGTATTTTCCAATTCAAAATAAGCTGTTTACTTTGAAAAAAAGAGACCAAATTATTTTTTAAATAATATTTTGACAGATTTGAAGTGATCATAATGGATTTTGACATAATAGAGACAGGTGACATGATATCAAAATTCATTGGAGATCCAGAAATGTCACAGTTCAGTATAGATATGCCAGAAGTTTCCAAGAAACCCAGAAGGTTAAAACTGACGCGTAAGTTTGAAGTTATTTTACAACATCTTAAAAAATATTTAAAAGTTCGTTTTGAGTCTTAGATATTAACACACAAGCATGCTGAAATTCCAGACACAATTGTCACTTTTTTCTTCTGAAATATAGCCCAAATATATTTTATTTCCAAATTGCATCATATTGTAGAGATATAACCAAATGCATTTATTTTCCAAATTGCATTATATTGTAGAGATATAAATCAACTGCATTTTTTTTCCAAATTGCATCATATTGTAGAGATAAACCAAATGCATTTATTTTCCAAATTGCATCATATTATAGAGAGATAACCAAATGCATTAGTTTTCCAATTTGCATCTTATTGTAGAAATATAACCAAATGCATTTATTTCTCAAATTGCATCCCGACATTAAATAGGGGAAGGAGGGAAATGTGTAAAAACTTTTGTCCAAGATGAATATAGTTTCAAAATTTGCTTTAAGTTGAAAACTTGATTGTGTTACCTTGGTAAAGTGTGCAGTTATATACCCTTTTGTCAATGCAGTGAACATTGTCTCTTCTTTTTCTGATGTGTTTTCACAGGTTTGAGCTTTCATAATGAACTCTGATGTATTAGAAACAGGGAATCTTTGTTATAGTATGAAAAACAATATTGTAGAATATGAAGAATGAATATTGCAATACATAAATGCCTTTAATTTTGTAATTATGTATTTTTCTTAAACTCTTATTTGTGAATTAATTTACATCTATGTTGGAATTAGTAAATGAGAAATATGTCAATTTATATTTAAACTATTTAAAAATTAGTTTATATCTATACTATGATGAATAATTGGTAATAAAATGAAACTAGATGATAGCAGGAATGTCATGTGTCGTATTAACTTTTTTCTGCACAGATAGTGAAGATCAACCACGAAACCCAACTCTTGCATCAGCCAGCAAGTATTACAAGGATCTAGGAGTCTTCACAGAGGAGATCAGAGAACCCATTGCTGTAAGAATACTTGAATTTACTTCAAGTTATACCTTACCTTCCATGCTATAAATATGCAATCTGGTCCGATGACCTGATTCTAACACACTTCTAACCGACCTTAAAAACATAGTTACCAGCCCAGCCCTGACCTCCATAATACCTCTAATATCCCTCACTGCTTTTCAGCATGTAGCTTTCACAAAACCGCTGGAACTGTCCGAAAAAAATTCTCAAAATGTTCTCCTTTTGTTAACAATTTTCTTCCTTGCAGCTTCAACCATGCAGGTTTTTACACTGTTTAGCATTTTCTTCTAGCCTTTTCAAGTCATCTGAGGTAAGACAAGGTGGCCATGGGACCGGGATATCTTCAGTTCGACTCACAGGTCCTTTCCCATTAAGCTTAAACTTAAGTTAGGGTGTTTTTACTTCCATCCATACAAAACCTGTGGCTAGAACAAGAGAGTCCCACTCTCGCGATGGGCTGTTTTAGTGCCTAGAGCACCTGGTGTGCCTGTTTAGAGGACCCCTTTCCCTTGGGTTTGAGTGTTTTTCACCCTAGGCCTTGCCTTTCCATGAGGATAGCCTAGCGTTATACAATGCATTAAAAAAAATTGGCCCTTAGACCCCTCCAACCCGACACCCTCAAATTTCTCAAAATTAGGGGTAATCCACATCATTCAACCCGAGAGACTTCAGAATTCATTGACTAGCAACCAGCTATTATCACACCATAGGGGTAATTTATACCCTCTTAACTGACAGCATCTTCATAGTCTATTCACAGTTCATTTGTTAGCACCAGCTACTGTTACACTGTACACAATAAGTCATCTGGGTCTCAAGCCATATAACTGCTGTTCAGTGGAGAAAATCAAATTAGTCCTTGGCTGTGCCTAAATATTGATATACATTATGTGCTTGGGAGGACTTTGTACAAAATACATCAATAATGATGGTTATTAATATACATTTATGCTTGGGAAGACTTTGTGCAAAACCCATGAATGATTGATGGACCATTCCTCCTAAAGATGGTTATTTCCTCATGGCATTGTATTAGCATGTTAGGATGTCCTTAGTACAGGTTCTTGTATGCATTAGGCCAACTTCTCTTTTTGATGTTGGTGCATGCGCAAGCGACGTCACCACAGGGTGAATGAGGAGTCGGCTTCAGCCAGCTCCAAGGAACTACAGTTTTTACAAGAGAGCCTATATATTCTTTTACGTTACGTGAGTTCATATTTCTTGCATATAATTAAGACAAAGTTTTTAATTTATGAGCTTGATTTATTGGGTGCTGAAGAGACCCTGAGGGGGTCTCCCTGGCGTTCTCTTTTCAAGAGAATTCAGCTTTTCTTTTTATCTCCACAGACACCAAGTTCACAGTGGTTAGCGTTTTCTTCGCTACCCCTTCGCTACTAAGTTTTTACATTTCGTGGATTTTCTTGGGTTTAAATATTATTCAGATATAAGTTTATCTGATTATTTTTTCTGGTGTACTAAATTGCTGTGGCTTGCATCACACGATGTTTGAAGTCTTTCGCAGTTCCGTCTCGCCAGCATAAGGCTTGAAAGTACATCTCCTGTAGGGGAGCTTTGGTGTAAGTATATATATAATTTTACTTTTGAACGCCAAGAGGCGATATATATATATATATTTATATATATATATAAATCATTATAGTCTCTCAGAGTTTTTTGCTTACGCCATGACGCCATGACCCTGAGGCAGTAGTCTACTTTGTTAGCTTACACTGACTTATTCCCTGGAGGTCCCCAACTTAATGCTACTGAGTTGGTAGGACCGCGGGCAGAGGTCTGTCGGACGTAAGTTATTGCTGAGACTGTTTTAATCAGCTAAGTGGCGTCTTGATACATAGCTTAAAATAAACCACACATGACTAGCACCCACGTCTTGACGATACCGAGTCAGTGAGTCACAGGTAGTGGGTAACTCCTTTTTATACCGCTGTGGACCACAGTTTCATATAGGGACGGGTAGGGCCACAAGAGGTGGCCTCCTAAGTAAGTCACAAGTAATTTTACGTCTCGCAGTAGAGCCATTGGAATTACTTGCATGGGTCCATAGGTTCTTACGGCTCCATGGCTTGGTTTCATGGGTCTGTGATACAGCCCTACGACGAGGGACAGGGAGCGGAATAGTAAACACGAGAAAGGACAGAGTTGACGGTACCAGTCCTCCTCACTCTCCTCTTCCTCGCCCTCCCCTGATCCCTGCTGAATTCAACCCATTTGAAGTTTTCAACAAGGTTGAAGTGGGTTTCAACTGGGTTCAACTAGGGCAAAGACGATAATTAAATTCAACCCAGTTGTTCCAATTTCCATATTAACCTAGTTGAAAAAAACCAGTTCAACTCAGTTGAACTGAAATTTTCAGCTACAACTCTTCTTTTAGAATTTAGAGCTATGACTCTTCTATTAGAATTCAAAGCTAAGACTCTTCTATTAGAATTCACAGCTACAACTCTTCAATTAGAATTTAAAGCACTTTTCTAGGAAGCAACATAGAGGAAATCCTCTGGAGATTTCTCCTTCATGGACACACTCAAGCAGACACTTGAGACTTTGGTGTCCCAGGCGATGGAGCAGAGGCTGCTGCCTCTCGCACCTCACCGCCCAGCAGCTGCCGCTGCCACGGTGTGGCATTCCCGACCCTGAGGTCTCGGAGGAGGATGCCTTTGACATCTATTCCTCGGGGAAGATGTCAACTTTATGGATAATATGGACCCTCTGTGGAGCCTCCGGACACTTCCAGGGCACCAGACCACCCCCCCTGAATGGGAGATTCCTCCTACCACCCCTGTTCAAAGCGTCCCCAGTGCCGCCCTGCTGATGCAGGCCACACTGGATAGGACCCCAGTACCCTACTGGGTACCGGATGAGGTTCTCTTCCCTCCAGGTGAACCCCCTGTTACAGGGGGAGTGGATCAACAGCTCCTAGATTTCCTAGCACGGGAAATTAAGCTGGATATAGTAGAAGCACCTCTCATAGAGACTGATGCATAGTCTCATCACAGACTAGTCACTACAGTCCAAAGGAAAACTAAGTCAGCGGCTAAGCAATTCCCCATGATGCCTCCCTGGTGACCAGGGTACAGCATTGGGCCAGGACCCCTGCCAAGGACTGGATGGCCTACAACAAAGAGGTTGACCAGGCCACTTGCGTCCAGCCAGCTGCCTCCAGGCGCTTGTAGGCACCTCTTTGATCTCGGGAGGAGTATGGCAACTCCTCCGCCAGCCCGGCCGCAGTGGCACCCCAGCAGTGTCTAGCTCTGCAGCCAGGACCAAGAAGTTTCTTGACCCTACAGTCCAGCGGAGGGAAGAGTCCTTGTAGCTGCTGATCAGGCCATATGATGGGACTTTTAAGTACCAAGCTCTCCCCATATGGGTGACTGAGGGGTTAGACTCGGTCCTGCGCAGACATCTGCCGGCCGACATCATCCCTATGATTAGTCAGACTCATCCCTTTGTTAGTCGGACTCTCGGATTTGCTCGATGCAACAGTTACCAACTCGCCCAAGTCTGAGTCTACAAAGGTGGTCATGGAGAGGCGGGAGAATGTTCTCCCCCTCCTTGGACTCTCTGAAGCCACACAGGCAGACCTTCAGTGGCTGCCAACAGAAGGCCTGACCTCTTTGCAGGTCATTCTGAGACATCCTGTTGTGCCAGGTCGACCGACAGGACGATCTTAGGAAGACCAAGAAGATGTTGGCGAATGCGTGAGCCTTTGTCTTCTCCACCTGCATGTCGCCGGCCTGCAGCCTCTGCAAGGGGCCGGGGTACAACTATCCCAGCGGTGGGCTCCACATCAACGTCGTATGATGGCAGCGAGGCCCAACACAGCTTTTTCCTCTCATCAGGAGGACTGGCAGAGTGAAAAGAGAGCGGTTGACGCTCCTTCCCCTCTGCATGCAGAGCGGGGGCCTCTTCCTCACGAGGGTGGGAAAAGGGCAAGGGGCAGCAGTTTCAACCCACTCCCAATGCCCCCCCTCCCCCCCCCTACCCTTACAGGCGGTCAGGTCGGGGCGTTTGGGGAAATTCTCCAAGGAGTGGGTGAAAGTCACCACTGACAAGTGGGTGCTGAGAACCATTCGGCAGGGCTACTGTCTGGAATTCACAACCAACCCCTCTTTCCTCAAGGGGGATCTTTTGCCCCACCCCCATGCCTTGATTAGGCAACCATGCCGAGTTGTTGAGGACAGAGATCGGAGAGCTGTTGACAAAGAATGCGCCCCGCCTCAAGGGGGGGATCTTTCCCGACCCCCATGCCTCGATTGGGCAACCATGCGAGTTGTTGAGGACAGAGATTGGAGAGCTGATGGCAAAGAACGCCATCACCCTCATCTGGAATCCACCCAGGAACCTCGTAATGTCCACATTCTTCCTGGCCCCCAAGAAGGGGAACAAGTGTGCCCAATCATCAATCTAAGCCCACTCAACTTGTTCATTTGTTTGTTGAAGTTCAAGATGGTGACATTTCTCCATCCTCCCTCAGTTGATGAGGGCTGTGGGCCACTTCTGGCGACTTTGCAGATGCATATCTGCATGTGCCGATGCAAGAGGAACACAGGCGTTTTCTGTCGTTCCAATTCAAGGAAAGCCACGTACATATTCAGGGCATTACCCTACGTGATATCAAGTGCCCCCAGGTTCTTCACCCAGATTACTAGGGTTCTAGCAGCCTTTCTATAAAAGCAAGGCATCAGAATCTTTATGTATCTAGATGACTGGCTTATCGTCGCAGAAGATGCAGCTACCGTCACAGAACACACAAGCGTAGTCATAAGAGTGGCTCAGGACTTAAGGTGGGTTATCAACCTCACCAAGTCCAATCTAGTTCCTTCCCAGACTCCCATTTTTCTGGGAGCAGTCCTGGATTTCACACAAGGTTGTATACAGCTGACAGAGGAACGAATCCTAGCCGTGAAGGCGGGAATCGACGTCCTCCTCTCACGACCAACGCCACCAGCGAGAGCATGGCTGGTATTTGTAGAATACCTAGCCAGGCTAGTAGACGTAGTCACAATGTGCAGGTTTCACATGCGAGATCTACAATTTTGCCTACTGGATCATTTTGTCCCATCCAGGAGGGACCTCATATTCCCATCCCCTGTACACAGGCAGTGGTCCCCTACATTTTGTGGTGGTGCATCCACTCACACCTGTCACAGGGAGCTGTTTCCCACCCACCAGACCTTCAGTGTCGGTGGTGACAGGCGTACGCGTCTTTGACGGATGGGGAGCGCATTTAGCGTGGTCCCAAGTCGCGGGATTTTGGTAAGGCACTTGGTGAGGACAGCACATCAATATGTTGGAACTAGAGGCAGTGCTCCAGGCTCTTGTTCACTTCCTACCACAGGTACGGAACAAGACTGTTTTTATATACACCGACAACACCACGGTAGTGGCATATATCAACAGGCAGGGAGGCACAAGATCCAGGAGACTCTGGATCCTTGCCAAGTTCCTTCTGTCTTGGTGCATGATAAACAAGGTCAGCCTTCATGTGGTCACCTGCTGGGCAAGGAGTACACATTCGCAGATATGTTACCTCGCCTTCAAGGAGCCCCCACAGAATGGGCCCTCCTTCCGCAGGTGGCCAATGCGATCTGGTTGAATTTTGGTCTCTAGGACGTAGATCTGTTTGCGTCCATGGACAACCACAAGCTACCAACTCTGACCCCCGACCCGAGAGTCTGGAGAGTTGACGCATTCACAATCACTTTATGGGCTACGCCTTCCCACTGTTCACGTTGGTACCGAGAGTACTGGGCAAGATGATGTACGATCAGTGTTACATGTTGCTTCTGGTAGCTCCCAATTGACCCAGCCAACTGTATTCCCTCAATTGCTCAATCTTATCGCAGGTTTTCTGTACGAGCTTCCAGTCAGGGACAACTTGGTCTCAATCCTAGGCTCCGCCAAACTGCACCACAATCCAAGAGCACTCCATTTGACTGTGTGGCCTCTATCTGCTAATATCCCTTGTGTCGCAAGGCCTTTCGGAGGAAGCTGCCCAAGTGGCAGCCTAAAACAAAGACCATCCACTTTGGGGATGTATTCTTCCGGACTTGGAATGTTCTAAGACTGGTGCAAGAATAAATCGGTTTCTCCGCATATTGCACCTCTTGGTGACATAGTGGATTTCTTGTTGGGTCAATTTAATCTGAATAAATCCATTAATACAGTCAAGGTGTTTGGGACAGCCATAGGAGCTATCCACTGGGCTTTCAAGATGGGGCGACCGTCACCGATGAGTGGCCTCTGAAAAGATTACTTAAAGGAATGTTCTTACAAAGACCTACAGTTCAAAACCTTGCTTCCCTCTGGGACATGCAAGTGGTTCTCGAGACACTAGCATTGGCTCCATTTGAGCCGCTGTCTGAGTGTCCACTTAAAGAAGTGACAATCAAAATGGTTTTTCTACTCTCCGCGGCCTCTGCCAGACGCAGAGGTGCCGTTCACATGCTTTCTCTAAAAGAAGGCCATATTCGCTTTGAATCTGGGGGCATACGGCTTGTGCCTCACCCAGCTTTTTTGGGCAAGAATCAAACTTTAGAGTTTCTACCAGAACCGATATTCCTTCCGTCGTCTCTCTATCTTTTCTGACACATCAGAGGACAGGGCTTGGTGCCCTGTTCGATGTCTCAAACACTATATTAAACCTACACAATCCTTACTGAACGGCGTTAAAGCATTATTCAGGCCTCTGTGGAATGTTAAGTGAGGGATATTAGAGGTATTATGGAGGTCAGGGCTGGGCTGGTAACTATGCTTTTCAGGTTGGTTAGAAGTGCATTAGAATCAGGTCATTGGACCAGATTGCATATTTATAGCATGGAAGGTAAGTATAACTCTCGTAAATATCCCCGCTACACTTAGCGGGGTAAATTCTACGTATAATGCATACTCAAAGTGCTTTACAATGGAAACATTGAAGCTCAATGCTGCAGCCAACAAATATTGCGCAAGCCTGTGCTATTATCCTGCTCTTACCAATGAGCATTAAGAGAGTGGGCAGCAACTCGACCGGAATCAAACCCGTGACCTTCCGGCTGATAAAACGGGTGCTCTGCAATTGCGATAATCAGTCTGTTGTTTTTTAGTTTCAAAATGGGGTCAAAATTTGATAAATTTTGATATATTTGAAAGTAATGTATTCTTGCAAAAACATTTTGGATTAAAATTGCATAATTTTTTTCCTTCTCATGTTATTTCTTATCAGGAAAATTTCATTCAGGAGGCAAGGAAGACTGTTATTTGTGGAATTATTGAGGTAAGAATAGAAACCTCCATGGTTGAAAAGTTGCTGTTTTTCCCACAAACATACATACAAAATTATGTAGTTTTTTTCCTTCTGCTGTGAAGCAATTGTAAGCCTTGTGCCATTAGAAAAGCTCTGACACCTAGGGAGATCAGGTTTCAAGGAATATTTCCGTTAATTTTCCTTTTCATATATATGATAAAGGACTATGAAAGAAACGATGTGGTGTAAAAATTATGTTGATATCTTTTTTCCGTGAAGGGGTTATTGCATTTCGAAGGTTGCATAAGTGTGGTGAAAAGTGACCTCACAGTGTGTAGTGTGATGTCATAAAGGCAAATCCCAAGAAGAATTTGTATGTATACATTGGATATTTAATTACCTTTTCTTAAATTACTGCAAACATTTATGTTTAATTATTGAGATAGGGGGTATAACGTGCACTTCATAAGAATGTCTTATACCCATCTGTTCATAAATCTTACCCACCAAGTTAAAAACAAACATTTTTGTTCATTTTATAGAAATAGATCAGAATTTTTTTGGATCTGCCTTTCAGACATCCATCAAGTCTAAACCTTGCAATACATTTTGTGTCTGAAGCCCCGACAAAATCTGAAATCTGTCGGGGTCTATATTGCTTACAACAGAAGCCACAATTCAGCACAAGCAATTTAGCAATTACACCAGTGATTTCCACACACTTCATCTCACTTTCCATGGTCATAATCTGACATTGATAGTAAACAAATTTCACTGCAGTTGCACTGACTTTCACACTCAAAACAAGGACAAAAGTATCCCCTGTGGTCAATGTCAGTGGCGGATCTAGGATTTGTAAAAGGGGGGTGGCGAGGAAGAGCATGAAAGTGGTGATTTGAAGTTGTGGGACGATATTGCCGCGTTAGCAGGAATCCGAGTGTGAGACGTTGGGTGTGGGGTTTAGAGGCCCACTAAAGGGCCCCTGGTGGGGTCGAGGGGCAAAGCTCCAGTGGGGGTCCAGGGGGCGAAGTCCCCGGAAGCTCCTGGAATATTAAATATTTCAGGGTTTAAATTGGCTGCAAAATGACTCAAAACATGCTAAATGTTCAAACACATTTTACTTTTAATTTGTCAAAAAGTGTGGGATTATTACCCCCCCCCCCCTCTCTCCTGATCTACGCTTATGGTGATTGAGGTGTGGGGGTTTTAATCATTATTGAAAGACTAAGCTCCTATTTATAACCGTGGATGTAATCCCTGTGTGAAAGGTGAGGATATCCTACATTCTTCTGATTCACAAAAATACTATCTTAAGTTTATTCTTTAGAACACCTCTTTTTCTGGGACGATCGTCCATGATTTAATATAAAAAGTGACACACGAGCATACTTGCAATCAGGTAAGAAGAAGCACTAAAGTGATAGCACATCTATTCTAAGTCTATGTATAAATGTAATTTTAACCATTGTTGTTCACTTTACCACTTCGCCTAAAATGATTTTGAACAATTCACACTAAAAGATATAGTTACAAAATTCTTATTGCTCAGGAAATATTATATGGGAGAAAGCATATGAAACTATCGCCTAAGTTTTTTTTTTTTTTTTTTACTGAAAAAGGAGGGGTGGCTGGCCACTCTAGTCACCCACCTTCCCTCCTGGATCCGCCCATGAATGTGTCTGGTTTGAAGTAATAATTTACAAATAGGATGGTATTTAACAGTAAAGGTTTTTTTTGTTTATTGATGAGTGATTTTAAGTGATGCTTTTGTTCAACATTGTAGGCTTTGAGGATTTTGGACTAAAAGCTATTGCAACAGATTTTCATCATAATCACATTCTACACTGTGAGGTCATGCTGATGAAATCTTTCAAATTTAAGAACTCCCAAAAATAAGATATCAACATTGTTTTTTTCACCAATTTCTTTTAATAATACAAAATACATGGGAATATTCCTTTAAGAGTTCCTAGGAAATGTGTGGTCTCCTAGAAAGGGATTTTTGTGACCACTGTTAAATAGTTCTCATGAATTATAATGTCAAATCCGTCATTAACATTATTTGAATGGAAGCAGTTGAATATAACCAAGAGTTTAACCATGAATTTAAAGAATTACATTAAAGATTGTGAGCTGTCCTCTCTTTCATACATCACAACTTTTGCATACATTAGAAAATCTTCAAACTTTGATTGACCATTATAACTCAAAATCAACCGCTTTTGACTCGTAATTTAAAGACTATCTACCTCAACCAGTAATTTTTGCATCTATTTTTATAAGACCCTTTAAAACCAACCACATAATATGAGTTTCAACTCTCATATTTCAAATTGCTTTAAATATTCCCAAGTTTCTTTGTAACCTTTCATAAGAAAGAGAAAAATATTAAACAATTTTGTACAAAAATCATGTTGATATGCTATTCCTATTAGGAGATATTCAAATTTTAGGGTTCACAAAAAATGGCAATAAATGCAACTCATTTTCCCACAAATTGTATGTATTTCATTCAAATCTATCATTCTTTTTATTAGTAAAACCTGCTAGAAAAATAAATAAATGTAAGTTTTGTATTTATATACACTGCCAAATATACCCTACTTTAATAACTTTTGGAAAATTGTTTTTAATTATACAGAAGCAACCAATTAACATTCAAAGAAATACATAAACATTTGCAATGGAATTATCTCTATGACATCAAACACCAATTCATCATACTGTACAAAAGCTTTGAAATGCAATTGGGAAATCTTTAAAAATCCATATCTCCTGAACGGAATATGATATCAACCTGATTTTTGTACCAAATTAGCTCTAAAAGTACGCTCTTTCAAATAAAATTTTACAAAAAACCATGGGATTATTCCTTAATACAGAATCTGAAATTTCCGCATAACTGAGGACCAGTGACAAATCATATCAGATGCTCCTATTTGATGAATTTGACCTTTTGCACATAATATCTTTGATAGACCTATATATTGTTCCTGCTTGAGGTCTGGTTGATTGATGTGTTGGCAGGAAGCAACAGGACTGAGACATCTACTCAAAATTTAAAAAAAATCATATGACTGTAATACAGTCTTATAAAAATTTTCATTATCAATCACAGCTTTCTGACCTTTTGTTCTTGAATTTCTCTCATTCTCCCCCTGTTTCCTTTCCCTCCTACCTCTAAAATGATCTGACCTCTCAGGCACAATTTGACCCTCGTTGTCGTGATGCCGTTAAGCCCTGATCAAACAAACAAACAAACAAACATTATATGATATCAAGTTGATTTTTGTACCAAATTGGTTCTAAAAGTATGTCCTTTCAAATAAATTTGTACAAAAAAACCATGGGAATATTCCTTTAAAAAAGAAAATGGTGAAAATGTTTGTAACTTTTCTTCCTGTAACAGAGAATTTTCAGACGTGAAGAATACATTCGCCATCCATTCCTCCAAGTTTGTGTAAGTTCCATATGATCTGAATATCAGTCTTTTCAAGTTTTGTTCTTCATTCAAATGGAAAGTTATGGAATAAGAAATATGTTTGAAAGAAATTTAATATAGTTTAAAGAAGTTTAGAAATTTAAAGAAGTTTGAAGAAATATAATCAAATTTAAAGAAATTTAGAGAAATTTAAAGAAGTTTGAAGAAATTTAACAAAGTTTGAAAAATTGACCTTATTCATATAATAATATAACATTCCATCATATGCATACTATATTATATTATAATAAACTAGAAAGGTGAGAGATGTACAGGTTGATGCAAATCATGTTTGAATCAAGGATGTTTGATACTAGATCTTTCATTAGTAATTCTTCATTGTAAGATGAATTAGACAGCTGCTGTGTAATGATCTTTTATTAAGATGGTCTTGCAGATTGACTCCCACGTTTTATACAAAACAGTTCCCCCGGTATCCCTTGAGTATTTACTTGCATCTGTGGAGTCAAAGATTACTGATTCTTATATTTCCAAGATATATTTTATGTTCTTTTTTTAGTGGAGGGGGTAATGAGGGAAAATTTTCCTTCAATAAGTTTCACTAGTTTGAAAACACATTGGAAACCTACAATGCCGGACAAAAGTCTCCACCCTTTTCCCCCCTACTACCCTGTTTCAATGTTGGGACATAACTGCAACTTTTAACATTCACTTCCAATATTGAAATGCGGTACAAGGGGTGAAGAAAATGGGTCAAATACTTTTGTCCAGGATTGTAGAGTTAGCCTGCTTTTCCATATTACTCTTAATACTATATACTTATAATAATTTCAGGTAGAACATTGCAATTTACTTTCAAAAAATATTTATTTTTTGTTCTTTGAAGGAATATGTTCATGTCAAAGAAGGGAAATTTAAGGGAACATATCACATTCTGATGAGCGATGGAATACAGTTAACGTCAGGTGGGTATTTCTGTCAATTTTTCTTTGACATGTATACAGCCTTCCATTGTTAAAGAGGTGATCTTGTCTCAAGAAAATTGCTTGATGCGCAGTTGATATGTTTGAATGATTTCAACAGGGCAGCATACAACCAAAAAGGTGAAATTACCCCTGCCCCCCACCACACGCTTCCCCCCAGCAACCACATGCTTCCCCCAACCACACGCTTCCCCACCACACGCTCCCCCAACCACACGCTATTCCCCCACCACACGCCCCAACCACACGCTCCCCAACCACACCCCCCACCACATGCTTCTCCCAACCAACCACACCCCCCAACCACACGTTTCCTACAACACTGACCTAGGGCAAGAAATGGGTGATATTTATTTCTACAACTTTTGTAAGAATAGCTAACCCGATCTGCTCATATCGGAGGTCAATTTGGCCAAGTATTGATACAGTATATAGGGCCTGCAGATGCAATGATGATAAATTAATATTTTGTATTTCTGTATCATTTTTTTTCACAGGAATGTTATGTCCAAGGCTAAACAGGGAGTACATGAAAAGTGGGAAACTGAGAAAGCTGGACCTCGTGGAACTGATCAGGTATACATGCAACAACAGTGAAGATAACACGTGAGTATTTGGTTCATCTACCATGTCAGCTTAAGATTTGTAAACCTCCCCACAGAACTCCACAGGTGTGTTGACATCAACGTTTGCTTTGTTGATGTTTGATGTTTAACGCACCGCAACAGTCACGAGTCAAATGTGCCAAGAGGGTGTTAAAAACTAAGGTGCTTGACTTAGGACAGAGAGGTGGGATATAGGGAATGAGGGAGAGAAGGTGGATGAGGGGAAGAAGTTAAGGTAATAAAAGGAAGGTAAGGCAGAGAAGGGAAGGAAAGGGATGTTAGATCAAGTGGAATAAATTGCTGTTGTGGAGAAAGGTGATAAAGATGGAGGTAGGATTGTTCTTGAAAAGATCGGAAATTGAGATGAGTGGGAGAGGTGTGAAATCAAGACTGCCATTGTATAACTACTTCTGGAGCTCTGGTTGGAGACCTACACAGGATCAAACCCACAACATTTAGATTGAGACAGATGAAGCTTTACCGCACTGTCATGAAGGTCTTTAAATGAGCACCTCCCTGAAAAATTAGGGCATATTTGCATATTTTCTAGAGTCTCTAGAATATTCAAATATACGTTTCTTGAACAAGACGGTCCTGATAACTTTTGATACAAATGTTCAAATCAACTGTAAATATTTTTTTTTATGGTAAATACTTGATACTACAATAACATAAGTATGAAAATTGAAACATGTACTATTTCAAAATTTCATGAATTAGTAAAAAAAGATGTGGTCACCTTTTTTTAACAAAGTGCTCACTAATTACATTTTACTGATCATTTTTTGTAAAATTTCTACTAACGATTGAATTTCAAAGCCAAAATTGGAAGATTAATTTTGCACAGCTTGTTTCCAAAAGTTTTTCATACATTTCCTGATTTCCTGTCTGGAGTGTAGTTTCTTACATTAATCTTTTTTTTTTTTTTTTTGTAGGAATGTATGGTTTCTTGAGATTTCTTTAAATTTGAATCACTTTTTAGCTTCTTCATACATTAATTAAACCAAACAAGTTTACTTCCAATAGTGGTGATAAATATGTTATCTTTACAGTTTTCTGTAAGATGTAATAAATCAAAGTATGATTTTGTTTCTGGAACACATTTCTCATGCTATATATAAGACATTTTTCCAATTTTTATATTGTACAGGAAGATGATTGTGATACACAAAATAGGCAGAATCATCCACGGGGAAACAATTGTAGACTTTAAGCAGTTACCAGATTACAGTGACAAGTTGCCAGGTAACCAATTTCAAAAGTATTTTTCCATCTAATAATGACAAGACTAAATATTTCTGCATTAGCTGGTCCTGTCCTTAAAAAAATAAACACTCAGACCCGATGTTAAAGTTAAGCAGATCGGGCCAGACATTTCCCTATCATTTTTCTATCTGTTTCCTTATTTTGAAACCACAAGCAATTAAGCTCAGGTTCCACTCGCTGATAATTTTCCAGACACCAGTTACTCAAATTACACCCATGTGTCCAAATATGATTGCTCACAGTAAATACAGTTCATAAAAGTTCACACAGCAGTTGTAACTAGTTCTGGCAATAAGGGAAGTATTGTTTTCTTTGATAACCCTAACTGACCTTTTTATTAAACAAGGTGTTTTATTACATGCATGTCATATGAAGTGTCAATCATTTAGCAAGAGCTTTATTTTAGGGAGGATAATTGGTTATTATAGACACAATATTTAGATTTGCGGTTTGGACTGGCTGGAACAGAATTTTAAGGAGAGCCACAGCTAATGGCAGATATGAAGCTGCGTGGGATTCCCTTTTTCTATGATAGCTTATATTGTCTTAGTTTGTCTCTTTAATAGTTTTCTAAAGAATTAAAAACTGTTGTCGAAAGTAGATCTAAATCACTCTTCATTATTTTCTCAGTGTAGACATTTTAATTGCAAGATATTTCTTGGGCATCATAAACAAAACTTGATTTATTGATCTATTTATTTTTTATTTGATCAATCTTTAAGACCTAGATAAGATATATGAAATATAAAGTCTTCATACCTTCCTCAGATATATCAGCTACAGCGCTATACTGACATGGAATTCATTATCCAATTCTACTAGATCTTTAAATACATTCCCTTTATTTAAGTTAAAGCTGTATCTCCTTAGCAAGATCTAGCAAGACATGATGATCTAGCCTCCGCATTAAAAAATTGTCCAAATTGGAGGTATACCTGTCTAATGATGCATCCCACCTCCACTACTTGGAAAAACCTACAAAAGTAATATTGACTCTCAAGCATGTCTGAGACTGTTCAGATTTGAAAACTTTTAAATCTTTATCAAAAACATACTTATTTAAGTTAGCATATGGACTATAACTTCTAATTCTATTAATTTATATCATATTTCATGTACAGTGCTTATGAGCATGTTTTTTTCTCTCATGAATTTTAGCACTATAATATTCGGTATAATAATAAAAATAGCAGGATCATTTCCAGACACATTTGCATGCCTAACAATCATTCACGTTGAGTTTAATCACTTATGCATAAATTGTGTCACGGAGCATGGAAACTGTATCCTATAATTCAATGGGCTAGTAAGCAATCAATGCAAATCAGAAGCAGGGGTACGTAACTTGATCACCTGACCAGTTTTCATTTATTGATCGGGTGTTTAGGACACAATTCCGATGTGGCTTCTTGATCATAATGCAGGCCCTTTTTAATCTTTATTTCATTTTTTAATTACGTTCATGGGATAAATGTTTTTTCCAAGTTTGAAGCTTTGTATACTGCTGTATTTTATCACTTTTTCTTCTTTGCACTAATTTCCCCCCCTTAATTTACTTTCTATTGTTAACTGTGTATATTAGCGGATCCTCCTATACAAGTGTTCCTTAGCCCTCTGAGGATCCCTCAGTCATTCATGATGTTGTTCTTGCTGAATAAGCAGCATTGCTCTGTGAAAATGAGAATCAATCAATATCAATGTAAATTTATGAATGTATTGACAGATCTAATGAATATTCATATTTTATGGTTCACATTGCAGTAGTCGACGAAGTTGATGCCTTAGACACTTTGGCGAATTCTTTAGAGACAGATGCCATATTGAAATTTGGACTGCGTGGAGATCCCCGAACAGAGATGCCTAAGCCTTCCAAGAGCAGAACAAGGAGGCAGAAAAATGAGGTGAGCATTGAACTCAATGAGATTCAAATTAAAACCAATCAGATATCCTGTTTGGACACATATTCTATATTGTATATGGAGAAACTACATCAGAAACTATTTCACAGGCATGTAGACTCCTTGGACAGGTGTTTTTTTTTTGTTTATCTCTTTGATGATGATTAAAAAAGAAATATGTAGCATAATTTCAAATTGAGCAATCAGTACCATATGATTTTTTAAGAGATTTACTTTTGACTAGTTGATCTTGACTGAAGAGAAAATGATATGAATTTGTTTTCTTCAAGAAAAGCATAAGATAAAATTTGAGTGATGAAGTGAAATGGAAACAATTATTTTTATCTCTTTGATGATGATTTAAAAAGAAATATGTAGCATAATTTCAAATTGAACAATCAGTACCATATCATTTTTAGCAGGTTTACTTTTGACTATTTGATGTTGACTGAAGAGAAAATGATATGAATTTGTTTTCCACAAGAAAAGCATAAGATAGAATTTGAGTGATGAAGTGAAATGGAAACAATTATAAAACAAAACGAAGGTATTTTTATTTGGAAGAGATGTCTTTTTTTGCTTGAAAAATTGTATATGGCTGTAGTACAGTCTTTGGGTTTTTTATTTTGAGTAGATGTCTTAGTCCTGTTGCTTCCTGCCAACACATCAATCAACCAGACTTCAAGTAGGAACAATATATAGGTCTATCAAAGATAATATGTGCAAAAGGTCAGATTCATCCAATAGGAGCATCTGACATGATTTGTCACTCATCCTCAGTTATGCATAATTTTTTTTTTTTTTTTTGTTGTAAACTTTTATTTGAAAGACATACTTTTGGAGCCAATTTGGTACAAAAATCAGGTTGATATCATATTCCGTTCAGGAGAAGATGTGGATTTTTAAAGATTTCCCAATTGCATTTTAAAGTGTTTGTACAATATGATGAATTCATGTTTGATGATGTCATAGAGACTGTATGATTAGAAACAATTTTTAAAAGTTATTAAAGTAGGTATATTAAGGCAATATATATAATACCTAACTTACATCAATTTATTTTTCTAGCAGATTTTACTAATAAACAAAAGGATGATAAATTTTAATGAAATACATCGCTTTTGTGGGAGAATGTGTTGCTGTGATGTCATACTGAGCCTTTTCCTATTCGTTTATTGGCATTTTTTGTTAACCTTCAAATTTGAATATCTCCTGGTAGGAATCACATATCAACATGATTGTTGTACTACATTGTATCTATAAAAATTCTCTTTCTTATGAAAGGTAACAAAAAAAAAATAGGAATATTTCTTTTAACATGAGAACATGTTTTTGGTCAAGATCTTACAACTTTTATCAATTTCAAAAGACTGCCAGCTCTTTTGGATGCTTTAAAAGGTGCATTTGCTTTTTTTATGAAATACAGTAGTTAACACTCATATGGTGTTTCTGCGCATGCAATGTCCAGGAAGAAATCGTAATGCATGCATGGATGTGTTAACTAATGCGTTTGAATTTTGAATCTTTATGTTGATGAGATGTGATATCTTTCATTTGCAGTCTTTCCTACCCGCTGAACAGATCTTAACAGTTGGCTCAATAGAGGTGCGTATTGTCATTGTTCTCTGTTGTACTTTTGATATGAATTGTTGCTTTTTAACCCAAACGTCAAAGAGAATATGGCTCCATGACTTGTCCTTTTCTTTCAAAATTTGTTTCAGCAAATCATAGCCACAAACTTAATGAAGAAAATAATGGGATCACTTATCTTAATTAAAATAACCACTCAACCACACAATAAGGACCTTATCTATTGCTAATTTGATACTAAACCCCAACTTCCACAACAACCCAGGACCAAATGGAGAACTAGTACAATAGAGCCATTGATAATGGAAATTTGATCCTAATTACTTGTGGTTTTCAGAATAAAGAAAATAAAGTGGAAAAGTCTGACCCGACCTGCTTATCTATCAGGTCGGGTCTGACTGTTTGAAATTTTAAGGAGCACAACAACTAATGCTTTTCAATTTCTTTCTGTACTGGGTATTACTTAGATGGAAGATTCTTTCTCACCTTTTTTTGAAAGACTGTAAGAAGACAAGAAAAATATCATTCAACAAAAATGTCATACACCATCTTTTTGTACATAATTTGATTCCCAAACTCTTTCTATGTTGATATTTTTTTGTAATTAAGTGTTAGATTTGATAAAAAAATTTTTGTTTGTCTTCAAATTCTTTGACAAAATTGAGATAATAATATCCCATTATACTAAGAGGGGGCTAGATAACCAATATTATCCTTGAAGATTGAAACTATACAAACACCTAAGATGCATGAAGTATTAAGCATGGGATGAAATGTCTGAAAAGCAAACGTTAGTCAATAACAGTACTTATCTTCAGCTAGATAATTGACAAGTTTTGATGATCAGAATTGCAATATATTTCCCCTAAATAGTTGTAAATCCTGCCCTTTACATACACACACTTTCTCTCTTAATAAACATCAATCGATTTTTATGAATATGCGAATCACTTCATGGTAATAGTTTGGTCATTTAGGGATTTCTGAAATAGAAATTTTTGAACAAATCCTGGAATATTTTGATTTTTGTTCTTTTTCTAATAGAAATTGCTGAACAAAGTTTATGTAAAGAGCCCAGTAGTGCAGCTGTTGGTAAGTATAAAAAACTCAATAGTTTTACTTGTCTTTTGCTGTATACTTTAATTTTTCCTTTTGAATGAAGTACACAAGAACACTAGCAATTTTGTAAATATCACCTGCATGATTGTATATCATAGTGCATGGAAAAAAGTGCATTAAAAAATTGAGCACCTCTGGAGCTATTAGGCAGTAATGTGACACAGAGAAGACTGTGGTGTGTGAGATGGCCACTGTGGTGTGTGAGATGGCCACTGTGGTGTGTGAGATGGCCACTGTGGTGTGTGAGATGGCCACTGTGGTGTGTGAGATGGCCACTGTGGTGTGTGAGATGGCCACTGTGGTGTGTGAGATGGCCACTGTGGTGTGTGAGATGGCCACTGTGTGGTGTGTTAGAGACTGTGGTGTGTTAGATGGCCACTGTGGTGTGTGAGATGGCCACTGTGATTCCAGAGATGGCCACTGTGGTGCCAGAGATGGCCACTGTGATTCCATAGATGGCCACTGTGGTGTGTGAGATGGCCACTGTGGTGTGTTAGATGGCCACTGTGGTGTGTGAGATGGCCACTGTGGTGTGTGAGATGGCCACTGTGGTGTGTGAGATGGCCACTGTGGTGTGTGAGATGGCCACTGTGGTGTGTGAGATGGCCACTGTGGTGCCAGAGATGATTCCTGTTGTCCCAAAGATGGCCACTGTGCAGGGAACCAATTGTTATAGTATTTATTTGCACAGCTGAGTTTTCTAGTGCAAGACAGCACTGCACTCATATTGCTAAAGCCAACCAAATTATAGAAATTTTGGAAAAAAAAAAAAAGATCTTGTTTACAATTGTTTACAATCATTATATCTCCTCTTGTTTTTAATTGTCCTTGAAAAATAATTTACAAGCAAATAAATTTGCAGATTTGCCAAAACATGTTTGTTTGTTTGTTTGATGAGGGCTTAACTGCACCACGACAGTGAGAATCAAATTGTGCCTGAGAGATTAGATCATTCCAGAGGGAGGAAGGAAAGAAAATAGGGAGACTGAGAGAAACACAAGAACTAAAAGCCAGAAAGTTGGGATTGAGAGAGGAGGTGCATGGGTGAAGAAAAAAAAAGTAGAGAGAGGAGGGTGGGAGAGGAGGACTAAATATGGTTGTAGAGGGAAGCATGATGAAGGAAGGAGATCATTTTATCCGGAGGGATTTTTCTGGAAGAGCTTGGCTATTGAGTTGTGGGGAGTGAGGGAAGCTCTGGGAAGGTTGTACAGGGAGCAAACAAGGAGAACGTGATGGATTGTGAGGGTACAATGGCAATTGTTGCAGAGGAGTTGTACTAATGAATCTAAAACTTTAATTACCACTTTGAAACTTAATATCTGACACCAACACACTTATGAAAGAATACAGTTGATATAGCAATATTCATTCCTTGAAATGCACATTTTCCAATATTGCTGTCATGTTTTCAATGTTAAAATATTATATAATACTTATGCTGTATTTGGTTGTCAATCCACAGGTGTTGAGAAAGGTCCTGTTAGGCAGGGAGAAGCAATATGGAGCAATCATTGCAGATGGTTATGACATCATGACAGGTGTGTATATTGCATCAATAGCACAAAGAATAAACTGCATATGTTTTTAAGATCTGTGGACAGGCAGCAATTATAGAAGGTTGACACCCCACACTCACTTTTTTGAAGAATTATTGATGCATTTTGAAAACTGCTTTTAATTCTTTGTTAAAAGTGGTAGAATTATCTTCTTCAAAACTTCTCTTCAGGTGGTAAATTATAGTCACTTGACTTTTATTCTAATTGACTACTTTCCTGACATATCCAATGACTTTTAAGCCACAATTTCTCAGGGAAAAATGCAAGAAAATACATGAAATCTTTGAGGAATTTGAAGATGACTGTGATGTCACAGCTAGTCTGATTTCAGTAGTTTCTACACAAATGCAACAGAACTTAAAATTTGAATATCTCCTTCATTCATTAATTTTATTTTTTGAATGCTGTCTTCACTTTTATGTATAAGATGAAACTACTTGACAACTGGAATAATCCCATTAAGTCCTATTTTAATTGTATTTCCTTCCTTTTTCACCAATAAATTAAGAGCCTTTACTATCCACTGCAGATAGCGGAATCTTCAATATTTAGTTTTAAGGTTACAGTTTTGACTTTAACAACAGAATTTATCCTAACATAGGGATTAATCATTAGTTGTTCTGCTCCTTAAAGTTTAAAACAGTCAGACCTGACCTGATAAATAAGCAGATCGGGTCAAACTTTTGCTCTTTATTTTCTTCATTCTGAAAACCATAAGTAATGAGGATCAAATATCTCTTATCAATGGCTTCATTGTATTTGTTCTCCTGTTGGTCCTGAGTTGTTGTGGAAGTTGGTGTTGAGTATCATGATAGCAATGGATGAAGTTGTGTGGTTGAGTGATTATTTTAATTAAGATAAGTGATCTTATTATTTGCTAGGGTCAGTTTATGGTTATGACTTGCTGGAAAAAATTTTTAAGGAGAAAAAAGTCACGATAACAAGTCTTTATTTCTAGGGAAGATAACAAATATATTGTAGACAAATATCAGTGGTCGCCATGTTTTGCATATGTGTTTATTCATATACATAGCATTGTTTTTCTGAACTTCCAAGTCAACTTTGTTTTACAGTTTGCTTTCCTCTGACCTCAATGACAGCTGTTCTCGTAATCTTGATGACAATGCTGTAATCGAACTTAAACAGTACTCGTACACTCTCATCGGAGAGGATACGTAAGGACCATTTCTTTATTTAATCAGAAAAAACATTTACCTTTCAAAATAAGTTGTTTGTGTCTGTTTATTTGTGTAATTGCCATACAATTAACCCTTACTCTACCAACACTTTTTTGAAAATGCGCTCGGGAGGCAAGGCCAAAGATGGGGCACCCAAAACGGCGATAATATCGCCGCGTGTTAGAGTAAGGGTTAATCAAGGCGTGATTATTGAAGGGTCCTCTGTCTTCCAGGCAGCAGAGTTGGGCCCGTTCCGCTTCTGGGACCCGCTGGACCGCCCACCGGGACCATGCTGCCTATATTTTTGAGTTGGCGCATTTGTTGGCGGGTTGATTAATTCTTAATCTACCAGCACTTTTTGAAAATGTGCTCGGGAGGCACGGCCAAACATGGGGCACCCAAAACAGCGATAATATTGCCGCGTGGTAGAGTAAGGGTTAGAGGCATATTTTCATCAATTATGATGTGCATTAATATGACAGGTCTACCTAAGAAACAAATTGGTAAAAATTCAGGTTAATATCATATTTCCATTTAGGTGTTATTACATTTGAAAGATATCCTGACAAAGGAGCAGTGCAGTATACAGTGTGATGTCATAGTGTCACTGCCGAAACAAATTTGTATGTATGACTATGAAAATTAATTTTTCATTTTTCCTTAAAGAAGAATGATAGGTATATGAGCAGATGGACAATTAGGCATGTTTTAGTAAGCTGCCTGTTATACCCCATTTCAAGAAGTAAACAAAAAATGTTCCCTATAATTTACAAAGAGATAATTAATTTTAGAAAGAAAAAAACCACTTGTCTTGAAAATTCAGGTACAGTATGACATCAAAACTGTTGATTTAGACTTACTGCACCAGTCACTTTTTAACAAACTGTAAAAATCCTTGAAATGTAATAACTTTTAGATGGAGTATGATATGAACTTGATACTTTTACCAATTTCTTTCAATTAAAATAGTCTTTCATATACGTCCACAGGAAATATGTTGGGAATATTCTTGTAACTGTATTTATATACTTGTATATAACTGTATTTTAACTGTATTTATACACATGTATTTATGTACTTTTGTGAACAGATCCTCTTTATTTTGTTGGTTCTGTTTGTTATAGTGGCCAGAAAGTTCATAGCATTTTCTGCTTAAAAATTAGTTATCATTGATTCTCTCTATCCATCTGGAGATCATAATTTTAATCTAATTGGCTTAAAAAGTTTTGCAACTTTTTACAAACATGCTTGAAATATCTGATCACAGGACATTGTGGGAAACAGCTTTGTGCAAACAAATTTGTTATTTAGTGGAGAGAACCCAAATTAAAGATGATGAAATATAAAAAGTGACTGGCACATAAAGTCCTCATTGCATACTCACTTTTCTTTACAATTATTATTTGATAATCTTTTCAATTATTTCTACCAATTGAAGATTTTTTTTTTATCATGTTTTTGATATAAACTTGGTAAATCACACTTGATTTTATTTTATTACCCATTGTACTACTGTACCCAGTGGTATTAAGTCACAAAATCAAACAAATGAACATTGTACATAAATTTTTTATGGATTTTATACCACTTTTAGTCTGTAGCAGCCAAAACCCATATCACTTACATATCAGTTAGAGCATTGCTTTGAATGTTTTCATTGTGAAAAAAAAAATTGAACACAAATTTTGAAGAACCTTATTTCAACACAATACTGTACATATCAATTTTGAGAACTTTATCTATTGTGTCTATTAGAGTTGAATGTCTGCAACAACTATGGCTTAAATACTTTCAATCATTTTAGCTTATACCTCTTTTTTCATTAAATGATGTCAAATGCAGTATATTCAGTATAAAATCATTTTACCTTTTCAGTCCGTCCTTGGATATGAACCGCTTAAATGATGCAAAGGCATTCAGACCTGCAAGGTGAGTATCAGGGTATTCTTTGCTCCTTTGAAGACAGATGTCATTGAGGAGATGAATTTGTAACATTATATGATTTGTGTTTAAAAAAAAAAAGAAGATAATATCTACCATACAAAATGTAACTTATAAATCAGGTCAAAAAAAGTTTCTTGTCTGCTGTGTTTGAAGTTTATAATGAAATATAATTTAGAGATTTTTGCTGGAATTAAATTTGTAATTCTACCGATTGTCCCTGTGCTAGATGGATTGACAGCTTAACAAGATGGAAAGAGTTAACTAGTTGAGATCTGGCTGCTGTGGCATGGACACTTGTTGGACTCAATCCACAACACAACTCGCCATCATCCAGTGATCTTAAGGAGTATGCCAACGAGCCACTATAGTATCATGATGATGAATGAGTGAAATTTATTGATGTAGTTGGGCGTCATTTTATAAAACATGAAATCAATTAAATGATTTCCTGAATCTAACAACTCATGTATTTTGTTGCAGACATATTCTCCAAATAGACAAGATTGGCTACTCCATTCCTGCAAGTCACATCAAAAAACCCATTGGAAAGCCAGAATATGTATGGAATAGATATACTCAAAAAGGTAACATCTTTCTCATCACTTAACTGACTCTCCCTAGAACAAGTATTACCTCCTTCAACTCTGCAGGTGAACTCTTTCACTTTAGCTCACCCTCAAACTCTCCCACCTGCTCTCCAACACATCCAATACTCCTACTCTCCCCTGTTACAATAAACAAAGCCTTTTGAATCCATTATACTGCTCATGTGTCTTCCTTCTCAAAACAGGTCTTTACGGGGCAACAGTCAAATTATGTTTTGCACTGACCATGTTTTTGGCTCTCCAATCTAAAATCAGTACAGAAAAACAATCTTTTCATAAAATCTCCATTTTGTCCACCATTCTTTCATTTTGAAAATCTTACGATCAGAGCGGAATTTACTTCTATTGAAATCCCTTTGATTAATTCTAAATGCACCTCTGCTCCCTGCACATGGAGTAGAACCACTGATCGTACAACATGTGGAGTCATTTCTTGAACTTATCAGGTGTAAAGGCCATTAGGCTTTGTGCTGAAAATATTTCTACAACTTCACTGCATCAATTATATATAAAGGTAGTCATGCATGCCCACTCCAGACAAATCATTTAACTCTAAATGCAAATAACCGCCAACTATTGTTGCTCAGTAGTAAGCTTTCTGCTCCACTATCATGAACTAATATGACAAGCAAATACACTGCACTTGTGTGAATAAAGCTGGTTAACAATTGATCCTTTCATTGAATTTGCAAAGCGGAAAGTTCAGACAGAGCTAACATCTCAGAAATGGTTGTGGTTTTTGACATGCAGGAAGATTAGACTTTTGAAATCCACCGAACTAACGGCAGATATTTTTATCAATTGTAGTAACAGTATTTACACAGCATGAATGTCACCTTGTGACAGAGGTCATAGATTTAAATATTGCATATCTGTGTATCTATAAGATATATCGTCACAGGAAAGTAAAGTTGTCCTATATCCATTTTTGGCAAAATTGACTTTTAAATTGGAAAATATTATATGTAGGCTGATTTCTATACCTCTGACTTAACATATATCATCTAGGAAAAAAACCTATTGTGGAAAAAGAAAATGTGCTGTGCTGAATTAATGCAGCAGTAAGAAGATAAAATGCGATTATCTCAGAATGGTATTTTTGGACATAGGACAACGTTACTTTCCTGTGACAATATGGCGATGCTAAGATGAACAAAATGCCAGTTTTCAAGTTGTTATATATTCTCTCCTCAGTCGAAGCCCTCTACTATCCTCAAATCTACCTCTACTCTGATGCAGGAATTGCTGCTATGAAGAGCATATCTCCTCTAAAGAACCCCTTGTCCGTTCGGGAAGCGTTGGAAGTAGCAGAGGAAGCCGCAGCTGTTATCGAAATCAGTTTATCGGCCAAAGCTGCGAGGCTAGCAAGCAAGAGGGGTGGCTTGCGATTGGATATCTCTCATATTTTGCCGCAAACTTTAAAGACAGGAGTGATCGAAGTTGAAGCCATGGCCCTCGTAAGGAAAACAACCAACCCCACACTTCCCGATGTCAGGATTATCAGGTGCCCGCCTATTTCTGGATTTTCGAGATTCGCGGATGAATGGCACGAAAATATCGATTTATTATGTGGGAAAAAGAAAGGATATGGAAGATCGAACTTTGATCACCAACAGAATGGAAGTGTGTCATGATAGATTACATGGATGCAATGGAAGTATGTCATGATAGATTACATGGATGCAATGGAGGTGTGTCATGATAGATTACATCGATGCAATGAAGGTGTGTCATGATAGATTCAGAGATCTGCAGCCGAAATATATTTCTTGCCAAATGCAACTGAGTTTGATGATTAGCATTCAAGACGATTTGTATATAATTGATTGTTGAAGATTTTTATTCACGTTAAATCATAAATTTTATTTTATTTTATTTAACTCATGGAATATTTTATTCAAATTTTCTGTAAATGTCAAATCGCTTTTGATACTTTTGGGTGTATTATTATTGGGAGAGTCATCGGGCTGTAAAAATTGAGCAATATGGAAGCCCCAAAGCATTTTCTCCGCATAACTTGTATTTTTGATACTCTTATATTGCTAGCACCATCACCGTAATTAGCCAGAATTATTACCCTTGTTTTCAATCATGCTGACTAAGAAATTGCTCAAAAGAGATATTGGTTCCATTCTTGTCTGCAGATGTAACAAAAATCCTGTCCTGTCCTCTTCAGTAAAGGTGGTGCTTAACTTTTTTCAAAATATTTTTCATACAGGTGTTGTTCCTGACCATATTTCTGTTTTCATATTCAGTTTCGGGGAATGGAGTATGTACATCAATGTTATTGATGCAATCAAAATTTTCTAAAAGTAAAGAAATTATCATTCTTTTATTGTTTCTTTGCATTTAAATATTTTTTTTGGATTAAAACAAATTTGATTGCCTTCCACACTTATAATTACCATAAATTATGCACAGTGGGCGGAAGCAAAAAACTTTAAACATAAGCTCAAAATCTTTCTTAAATTTCCATCAGTCACTGAACATAATATGAAAGTCTATTCCTGCTAGAATTTTTTTAGAGGTATAGTAAGGACTTAAAAAACATTTTGGTAAAAAATTGTTGTACCACTTCAAAGATTTATAATAAACCTTTAAAAAACTAATTTGAATCAGCAATTTCCGATAAATTAATTCATGTAATATCATATCGCCGAATTTGATGCATCCAAGATGGACCAATTATGTACTGCGGGGATTCTCATTGACCAATCAAATACTTGGGGATTCTTGTCCATTTGTACAATTTATCAATGGTATTGGACCAAGCGTATAAAAAAATGCTTTCAAACGCTCATCACATATGCGTTATACATGAAGATAATATGCTAACAACCATTCCTCTACCCATTGCAGCTGATTGGTTGGATAACAAAAGGAAAATTCCCCCAGCAGTTGATTGGTAGATATAGTAAAGTATTCAAACTTGCCTAAAATATGTTTGATGGGATATATTTTATGGTTGTATTACACTAAGCACATGTATTCTTAGTTTATTTCTAAGAAGCTTTGAAATTCATCACTGAAGTATGTGAATGAAGGGAAATTGGTACAAATTCATTTTAAGTGTCCTTTTAGTGTGCTAGATCGGTGTGTTAAACTGGAAGTAAGACCCAGTTGAAAATGTGATTGATACCAATTGAAAATTAGTTTGAAATATGTTATGTTAGATAGATCTGAACTAAAGATCCAGAGATCAAGGATAATGTGTTTGTGATGGGAGGACAGAGATTCTGATAACGGTTTGTCATTGCATAAATGAGTGCAACTGAGCAGCATTATATTCACAAAGGTACATTGCATTGGATACTGGAATGCAGCAAATCTGTAATAATAGTAGTACGTGTTATTACTGTTAAGCGTGAGAATTTCCATTTTAAGATTTCCAATTTCATTAGTGTTTTATGTGCCAAATTAAGTTAATGATCAGTGTTTTTTATTTTGCCCATCTCTTGTTAGATTACTATTTGCATTTAAGTTTTGCTCATCTATGATGAATGCATAGGCAAGATATGCCTACTATATGTGGGTAGGGGAAATCAAAAGTGGGGGCCAAGGGTCAAAATCATGCTAAGATACAAAAAAATCATCATACAAATTCAAAAAAAAAAAGTGGGGGTGGAGGTGGCAAGTTCCTCTTTGCTCCCAAAGTGGATGAATGGTTTCATTATATGTATAATCATCATACTAATATATAATATCATATATATTATATGTATAATCATGATACTCTTATCAGGGTTGGTATAACTGGATTAATACAGTGTTTAAGCAAGTTTTCTTATTTGAAAGAGCTAGGACTTTGAAATAACTGAATGGTGAAGACACTACTTCAATCTGAAATACTTTTTAGGAATGTGATGAAGGGGGCACCAACCCATTACATAAGTGGCTTGCTATAGGTGCAAGGGCTGGCATTTATCCCCCAAAGATTTGTAATAATTGTTTCTTTTTTTTAATTTAAATAAAACCGTACTTGGATTATACATATAATGAAAATGATGTCCATTTCCCCTCCCCCGACCTGTGTTTTGTCCCTCAACCATGTTTTTTCCCCTCAATCATGTTTTCCCCCTCAATCATGTTTTCTCCCTTCAACCATATTTTGCCCCTCCTACCTCCTATGATCCCTTACAGTATTAACTTTCCACTCCATACGCTTCTATACGAATGAGACTTGAAGATGATCTTAACCCTTACTCTACCAGCACTTTTTTGAAAACGTGCTTGGGAGACGGGGTCAAAGTTGGGGCACCCAAAACGGCGATAAAATTGCCGCATGGTAGAGTAAGGGTGAGTGGAATAAGATATCGAAGCGCATTCTTCACCATTTTGTTTCCTTTTTATTCATATAAGATGAGCTTCCCACTCAATCACTGAACTAATCCTTTAAAGATATTGAGATACACGTAGTGGTACCTGAAGTAAGAATGCAAAGATTAATGTAAACATAGGCTTAGGAACCGGGAGACACGTCCTCCCTTCCCATCTACTATGTGCAGTGACCTACATGGTGCCCCCTCAACCAAGTCCTTTTTACCATTTAACTAGTGTTGCAGCTTATCTTTGTGCCCCCAATGAAGGTGAAACATGTTCCTACGCCAATGAGTATGAAGCAAACTTTGGTACTGTACCAGTCACAAGTGTTGATATATTCTTTTAACTACAAAATTAATTAATTTCTTTATCCTAGTTTTTAAAACTTTATATGCTTTTAAGAGATTTTATTCTGTATGAAATACTCAGATATATGACCTAAAAATGGTCACTTTTATTTTATTTTAGTTGAAGCTTCTTTAAAGTATATTGTTGATATGTTACTTTCTTTTATAATGATACATATTTCAATTGGATAAATATAAAAACTTACTTTTTAAAGAGTAGCCTTTAGTTTATGTTTTGTTACTTGGAGCGATATAGGTTCTTGTTATATATGGAAGATTATCATGAAATGATCATGCTGTGCAAATATCTGCTGTTTGACGGATTTCAGAAAGCTTAAGTTTCCGCTTGTCAAAAACCACAACCATTTCTGAGATATTAGCCCTGTCTGAACTTTCCGCTACCCAAATTCAATGAAAGGATCTATTGTTGACCAGCTTCATCTCACAAATGAAGTGTATTTACTTGCCATATTAGTTCATGATAGTGGAGCAGAAAGCTTACTGAGCAACAATAGTTGGCGGTTATTGGCATTTAGAGTTAATTGATTTGTCTGGAGTGGGAATGCATGACTACCTTTATTTGTAATTGATACAGTGAAGTTGTAGAAATATTTTCAGCACAGAGCCTAACGGCTTTTATGCCTCATGTGCCATTCTGTGTGAATCTAATTTCATTTTTTAAAGTGATTATTACAGTGGTCAGACATGTTGTTCTTATATTCCAGATAACAAACAGATCTCTAAAGAAACTACAGTACTTCTACATCTTATTCCATTCAGGACATATATTTGAACATGCAAAACTATTATGAAAACGACTGGCTTAGAAAGTCTACTGGAGAAGTGTGACATTACATCCTCACTTTCTTAACACTTAATATATTGAAACTTAACCCTTACTCTACCATGCGGCGATATTATCGCCATTTTGGGTGCCTTATTTTTGACCCCGCCCAAGCACGTTTTCAAAAAAATGCTGATAGAGTAAGTGTTAAGCCAATATTTTACAGTCAAGTTTTACAATTTTCTTCTGGTGACATATCCAATACACATGTTCACAGTTCTGTCCGCCATTTTGAGTTGCGAGTAAACAAACAATTTTCCTATTGTCTGTAACGATAACAAATTTTAAAAAATCACTTTATTTAAAATTCTCTCTCTTCGATTTTGTTCTTTTCTTTTCTCAATATGTTACGTAACTTTTGGTATTCTAGTTGATATTAAGTTATTGGGAAAAACATGTCGTCCTAACACAGAAAGTGAAATCCAGTACATAAGAAATCATGCATATGTAATGTTTGATATTAAACTCTCTTTAAAGTTTCTTATTGAAAACATATCTCAGTATGATTATGAAATATGATACTTTTTTTAATTTCCTAAAATACAGATGGTGTCTACCAACTAAATAATTGATGTGTCTGCTTTTAGTTAGAATGTAGGATGGACTCTCATAGGCTATATGTGATGGGAGTGGGGTGGGGTGAATGGATGTGTGAGAGGTGTGTGGGAAAGGAGGACTGGTCCAAAAGAAAAATGACTCTCGTCAAAAAAATTATTCGACTTGACTAAATAGAAAATAACTAAATCTTAGTCAGTTTTATGACTGGTCAAACAACTGTTGTGATATGAAGTGGAATGTGTTCAAGCATGCATACAACCAGCTAGGGGACCAAACAGGAGTATTTATTATGATGATGATGATGATGATTATGATCATTGTTGTTATTGTTATTATTATTATTATTTTTTTTTTTTCATTATTTTTTTTAAATATTTTTATTTATTATTACTATCATTATCATTATTATTATTCTTTTTTTAGGGGGCACCCCAAATAAAGAAGAGGAAAATTGCAAAAATTGGGGATGGAGGAATCATAAAACTGTGTGTGTGTGTGAAGGGGATCTCTGCGTTATCCCGCCCATGCTATAAAGAATTTTCATTCTGCTTTTGATGCTTTTCAAGTTAAGGCCCTCTACAATAATTCCATTCCCCATTCGGTGTGACTTCCTCTCTGTTCTATGGCACATGTGATATAAAATAATATATAATTCCTTTGAAAACGAAATGATTTAAGCATCTCTTTCGTTTTTCGTCCTATTAGAGCTTATATTTATTTCAGTATCTAATTCCCTTTAGTTGGCTTAAGGAAACATAAATGTTGCCATACCAGATATTCTGCACGTGATAATCTGTGTAGAATTGTTTTACTTCGGAAGCTGGGTTTTTAACTCCTTGGCCACACGAACCTTTTAATTATGAAATGGCATAAATTGATCATCAGTTTCTATACTGTCCACACGTTTGATTCAGTAGCTAGAATCAACATGGATCAAGAACATGAATTTGTTTCTAAACATGCGAAACAAACATCACCCCCCCACCATCTAAACCAATGAGCTGGAAGCAAAGTACTCTGCTCCTACCAACTACCCATTCATTCTCGTTTAATGGTGATGGAAAACTGAAGAAAACGTATCCTTACCTAATGATATTTAGCTTTTTGATTGATTATCATTGTATTGTTGATCGTGATTTGTTTCATGTCATCCGAACTCTGTAATGTGATGAAAAATATCCGAGCAATAGAGCAGGCCGGGAGACAAATCATCGGTAATTTTTGTCCTCATTTTTGTACTAAGATATAGGTGTGCCAGTCGCCTGGACTGCATGGGCAACAGGGCATTTGCCCCGCCCTTTACTTAACGGGGGCAAGAGGTGCTCTTCATTCCACAGGGAAGGAGGTGGGTAAAAGAAGTGCCCTTAATGGATTTTTCTTTGATTTAAAGCGCTATTTTCGCCCCTGCATATACAGACATCGGTTGGATACTCCAAAATCTTTTTATTGCCATGCCAATGATCCAAAATTTCGTGTATTCAATGAGCTAATACATTTTCCTACAGACCCTTTGAGCAAAGCCATTAATGAAACTATGACTGGTTGCTCAGATGAAGTTCACAGTGACTCCTTACTTGAGATGCTAAAGAATGCAATGTTGAACTAGTTCAATATACCATCAAATTTCCGTTTGGGAATTTAGACTGGGTAAGTATGGGACAAGATTGCCCTAAACAGGAATGCTAGATTGATCTTTTGCCGACTAAATTAAAATTTTACATTTTTCAATATCCGTAAGTTGCAATTTTTCAAATACCGCTTAATGATATCTATCGATTTCAGTCAATTCAATTGCAACATTTATTATCTGATTATTATTTTGGGTAAAAAAAGCCTATTTCATATAATATTCAGATAAATGATTTCGTTTCGCACCCTGGTCAAAGCAATGTCATGTATTACAAGCCCGTGTGTTGCCATGCTTCTTCAATAGTTGAACAAGTGATGAAATTTCACGAGAAAGTAAATTTCAAGGTCTAATTTCAAAAAGGTATGAAGCAGATCACGGATTTTTTTCTGTCACTGCTGAGTCAACTTTTGTTTATCTGTAACCTTGTATGTCATTACCGGGAACTTTTAGCCTTTGAATTCGAGAACTAGATTATGACTTTCTTGGCTTTTGTGACACTCCAAATCTTTATCGATCGATCTTTCGTTACAAAATATGCCGTTTCTCTTCCGTTTCCTGCATAGCCATTTTAGTTGCATACATATAATATGTTTCTCCTATTAAAAAAGGAAAGGTGTCCGGTTCTTGCAATTGGGTAATTACTTCGTGATTAAAAGATATGGGCGATTTAAAACAAAATTGAAACCCATTTCTGATGTTGAAATTGTCGGACGAAAGTAAATGAACAAGTAGGAACTACCTTATGAAAAGGCCCTCTAGAGTGCGGGGCAGGACCTCTAGAGTGCGGGGCAGGACCTCTAGAGTGCGGGGCAGGACTTTAGAGTGCGGGGCAGGACCTCTAGAGTGCGGGGCAGGACTTTAGAGTGCGGGGCAGGACCTCCAGAGTGCAGGGCAGGACCTCCAGAGTGCAGGGCAGGACCTCTAGAGTGCAGGGCAGGACCTCTAGGTGCAGGGCAGGACCTCTAGAGTGCAGGGCAGGACCTCTAGAGTGCGGGGCAGGACCTCTAGAGTGCAGGGCAGGACCTCCAGAGTGCGGGGCAGGACCTCTGAGTGCAGGGGCAGGACCTCTAGAGTGCGGGGCAGGACCTCTAGAGTGCAGGGCAGGACCTCAAGAGTGCGGGGCAGGACCTCTAGAGTGCAGGGCAGGACCTCTAGAGTGCAGGGGCAGGACCTCTAGAGTGCAGGGCAGGACCTCTAGAGTGCGGGGCAGGACCTCAGAGTGCAGGGGCAGGACCTCCAGAGTGCAGGGCAGGACCTCAGAGTGCGGGGCAGGACCTCTAGAGTGCGGGGCAGGACCTCTAGAGTGCGGGGCAGGACCTCTAGAGTGCAGGGCAGGACCTCAGAGTGCAGGGCAGGACCTCCAGAGTGCAGGGCAGGACCTCTAGAGTGCGGGGCAGGACCTCTAGAGTGCGGGGCAGGACCTCTAGAGTGCGGGGCAGGACCTCTAGAGTGCGGGGCAGGACCTCTAGAGTGCGGGGCAGGACCTCAAGAGTGCGGGGCAGGACCTCAGAGTGCGGGGCAGGACCTCTAGAGTTCGGGGCAGGACCTCGTGTATGTGATAATGGAGAGGGACGAACACTCCGAAAAGGGTCGCTTTTTACGACGTTACTCGAGGCAAAGGTGTTGAGAACCATTCATACCGTTGCACATGGACATGACTGGAGCAAAACTAGAAAATTGACAGTTTTATGACCATAAAATCAATTACTATTAGCATAGACTCATAGAGCGGTTTTAAGTTCATTAAGTATCATTTTTTTGTTTCTTTTTCTGAACAAGTGCAGTGCTGCCCTTACTTGGTTTCTCTTCAGACTCCTTCATCGATGTCAGTAATAAAACATTGTCCGTAATTGCGAAAATGATGCTGTTACCTACATCCAAAATCTGATGAGCAAAATTGAATCGATCAACGAACAGATTGCCTGGTTAAGCTCCAGACTTGGTAAGCTAAGAAGAAAGCTGCACGGTTTCCCATGAGTGTGACATCATATTTATCTTTATTCCGTTAATTGTTAAAGCCTACCTATTATTTCTACCTGCTTATGCAAGGGCACCGAAACGGGTGGGGCAGGTGGTTTGGTCGATCACTGACTTTTCTTAAGCTCCTTTATGATTATATAAAGCGATGGTTTTCTTAAAAAAATCCCAATATTAATCAAGAATTTTGTACTGCCAAAGCCGGGAGAATGCATTTATTGAGCAAAAAAAAATTCTTGTCGCCTGTCTACTTGCCCCATCAATCCGGAACTCCTTCCAGCGCCTCTGGTATGGATGAGTGGAGAGAAGAAGAGAGAAAATATTGGAGGATACAGGGTCGGACAGCCACACGAGAAGTGGATGGGCAGAACGACTGATGGGTGGACACGTAGAGCCAGACGTAACTGTGGCAGTGGCTGACTGGGCAAGTGGGGTGGGTAGTCGATCATTTGTGTCAAATGCATTAAATGAGGACACAAATCATATTCGATAGACGACCGTCATTCCCCTATGCAATACTCCTGCGGCAATTAGTTAGAACTTATATCTAATAAATACTACGCATATGAATGAAATTCAACGTTTTTACATCATGAACATGTACACACCGGCTAACATCCCTAATAACGATAACCACAATATTTTATATATCGTCTTTTATGATAATCTTTCTTCTAATTTTGAAATTCAATTTGCTGATGCATTGTGTACTCATTAACCCCTTGAATTCAAGTCAACTAAACGCCATTTGTTGTGATTCTACGTGGCGGCGTACATTTTATTCCAGCACACAGTAATTCGATTTTGATTTGATCATCTGTGTATGTGTAACCTGATCTATGTGTTATTCGACCAATCAAAACACGGGGATAAAAATCTATTTTACTGTCCATAATGCACGATAACTGGCCTTGGAAGTAAGTAACTAACCTCCGCAAGATTTTACAACGATTCGTTAATATATTTTTTTAGATTAAATAATACATATTTGAGATCAATGGTTGATATTTTCATGCTTTATTTCAACAGTTTGTTGCGATCAAAACATTAATACTCAGGGATATGGGATAACCCCTCCCCCTTCGCCCCCTCTCCCTCCTCATCCCTTTAGTGTTAACAAAAACAACAGGTGTACAATAAATACTAAAAGTATGCAAATAGCTCATATATACAATTAATTGAAATGGCTGAAGTTTCAAGAGCAAATACGAAAAGCATTAAAGTCAGATCATGTTTCTAACATGAATGAATCAACGGTGTATGGGGTAGTTTATATAAAAGAAAAAACTGAAATTGTATATAGCTCGCCAGTGCACCACAACTGGTTATAAAAGGCCGTGGACATTGACTTGGTTGTTGATGTTATGTCTGTCCGTACGTCGTACCTGTGTTCTCGTCCGGGTCGTATTAAGCGTTTCGTGAGCATTTATATCAAACCAAAAAACGACCCCGTCATTGTAATTGTGTGTTCAACTCTCTGTATATAGCTTAGATCAAAATAATGCTTGTCCAAGGTTGTTGCATCACGTTTGTTGTTAAATCAGGATAAGTTAGGATCAGTAAATAAAAGCCATTAACAAAATCATTTTAATTAAATGCAATGAAATGCCAACAATAACGACGTTTCAAAACAATTCAGACAGCTAAAATCATCCTACCATATTTTGACCATTCATTCTTATACCATTCTAAACATCATGCATGACAAGAAGAGGATGCTAGGTTTGGTCAAGTTTTCACATTTAAAATCCTGATTTCATGAAAATAGCATTGGTTGGTGCAGCAAAACATTCTAACGCATGTCATGCAAAGGTGTAAGTTTTTAGCAATTGTGTAGAAATAGTTAAGTAAACTTTTAACTTAGCTTAGCGTGTGCTTTCCTGGTGTCCATAAAATAAACATCTCAAGTCCTATAATGTCATCCAGCAAACATATATGAGGTGAAAGGTGACATGTTGTTGTTAGTAAACAAACATTCGTGGCAGATTATATATTTATTTTTTTTTACAAATGTAATGTCAAAAGTCAAATTAGGTCCTATTGTAATAACATTATCCAATCATAGTATAAAAAGATGCCAAAGTATAAAAAAATAGCATTGGTTGGTGCAGCAAAACATTCTCACGCATGTCATGCAAAGGTGTAAGTTTTTAGCAATTGTGTAGGAATAGTTAAGTATAAACTTTGATTAGCTCAGCATGTGCTTTCCCGGTGTCCATAAAATAAACATCTCAAGTCCTATAATGTCATCCAGCAAATATATATGAGGTGAAAGGTGACATGTTGTAGTTAGTAAACAAACATTCGTGGCAGACTATATATTTTTTTTTTACAAATGTAATGTCAAAGGTCGAATTAGGTCCTATTGTAATAACATTACCCAATCAAAGTATAAAAAGATGCCGTCCAAATAAACTAATGAGAAGTAACCAGGAGCAAATTAGAAACTAATAACTGAGCTAAGCATAAACATTTATCCAACCATGTCTCGCCTCCAAGACGTTGGATAAATGGGAAATCATTACGATCTATTTTGGTTTCATTTAATAAAAACGTTTCGCCCCTAACTATTTTTATTGAATTGTAAATTACTTATCATAATTTTTGTTGTTGTTGAGGAAAACGAATTTAAGTAGCAATGCCATGATTATCATCGTACTTAATGGCCAATGAAACGGACAGTGTGATACTTACAAACATTAAATTTATGTAGCGTTTTCATAGCTCACGCATTTCTCTTTAATTCGAACGTTCAAAATATTGTTTCGTGAGTGGTCTGTGTGCTTTATTTTTGTTGAAAAACTTCCATCTTCCTTCCAAAGTAATGGAGTGGATGCATAATCATGGTGAAATTTGTCGGGAGTTGTACATATTATAAGAACATATGTTCCATCCTCCGGTCTTGGTCAGCTGGCGGTCGTGTCGGTAAACTGTTTAGTTCCGTACCCCCTTCAATAAACTTTTCACAACTTTAACCGCAACTAGAAAGAAATCTCTTGAGCCTTAGCAATCTCAGTCAATGGTGCATTCGTCAGCTTTATGTAACATGCGCTCAGTTTTAACTGACAATGGTCGTAACACATGTTATAATACAACACAGTTTGTACTGATGCACCGTACCATTTCTAGTATTTACTGTTCCTGCTGTGCGAATCGGGTGCAAAAGTCATCAAAATCGCTTAGAAAATTGTACAGTATTTTTAAGCCTTATGATTATAAATTATGCAAATTAAGTTAAACGGTGTAACTTGTGGCAGAAAAACACTGTTCCTTTTGTTAACTCCTAATTGTTCTATTCGTTTGGGATTTTCATCATGCCCTCAATTACAAGCCGCCTGATGAGGTTGAGCAACTGAAATTTAAGATAGAATTGCTTTAAACATGTTCGGTTCGTACCGCCGATCTAGGGACCCATCAAGAGACTCGAGCATGCGCACTGAGCTTACAGTGATATATTGTGAATTTTCAGTCATAAGACGCTTATCAGTCGTTTCATTAAAGGTTTGTAACAAAATTTGCTTTGTTCATGGTTAATTTCGCGAAAGTAAAACAACTTCGTTACTATTACGCAGTTATTGCTAAATAATTTTCACAAATCCTCAAGTTATTTCTCATAATTTCAGAAAAGCCTATTAAAGCGCGACTGCCTAATGGTAACACATAATAAGAATTCATCACTTCTCTTCATTTTTCTCGAAAACTGCATAGTGAATTCTAAAAGTGCACAATGAAAAGATAATTCACATAATAATAATAATAATTTTAATAATAAGTAAAACTTATATAGCGCTAAATCAACAGGGCTGCTTAGAGCGCTTAACAGTAAATTCTAAATATGAAGTGAAATAAAATAAAACATAAGATAGCATAAAAGATCAAAGCCAAATATAACACTAAAACATAAAACTAAAGACAAAATAAGTAAGATACATGACTACGAATAAAAAGCAAGCTTGAAGTAATAAGTTTTTAAAGCAGTTTTAAAAGTGGCCAGAGAATTACTTGATCTAATGTTGAAAGGCAAGATGTTCCATAATTTGGGGGCGCAAACAGGAAAAGCCCTGTCACCTGCCTTGGATTTGGTTTTCTTCTCACACAAAAATTGAAGAGACGATGATCGTAATGACCTGTTCGGGGTATAAGTTTTAAGGAGGCAAAACAGGTAAGAGGGTGCGAGACCATGCAGGGCTTTGTACGTTAAGAGATTGATATTGTATTTTATTCTAAATTCAATTGGGAGCCAGTGGAGAGATTCTAAAAGTGGGGTAGCATGGTCTTTTTTACGTTTCATGTAAACTAGACGAGCACTGTTATTCTGCACAAGTTCAAGTTTGCGAGTAATACATTTGGGAAGGCCAATTAATAAACAGTTAACATAATCAAAACGAGATGTTACGATCGCATTCACCAGAGTGGCGGTAGCATCTAAAGTAAGGAATTGACGTATATGAGCAATTTGACGTAGATGTGAATAGCAAGATTTAACAACACTGTTTACCTGTGGAAGCAAGTTATTTTCAGAGTCAAACATTGCCCCGATGTTGCGTGCTGAATGACTGGCCTTAACATAAGTATTACCTATCTTTACTTTTGAGATGTGTGACAATGCTTTTTTGGTGTTTCTTTTACAAATGATAAGGAACTCAGATTAAGAGTCATTCAACTTCAAATAGTTGTTTGTCATCCAAGATCTTACCTCACTTACAGCCATTTCAAGCCTATGCAATGTAACATCAGCTTCATTTGGATTGCATGACACATATAATTGTGTGTCATCGGCATACATGTGCATTTCAATACCATACTTCTTGGCTATCCTGAACATTGGGGATGTATACAAAGGATACATAAAGGGTCCCAAAACAGAGCCTTATGGGAAACCTGATGTCAATTGTTTTGTATTAGAGGACACACCATTGATTATAACTGATTGATGACGCTGTTAAAAAGAGGAAGTCAGCCAGGCGTGTGCTGAGCCCGTGAAGATTCAGTAAGACGTTGCAACAGCAGGTCCTGGTTTACGGTGTCGAAGGCTGCACTTTGATCTAACACAATTAAAAATACACAATGATTTTGATCTAAAGCACACTGAATATCATCAGCTATTTTAATAAGGGCAGTCTCTGTACTGTGATTTTTTCTGTACGCCGATTGGTTGAGTGCGGCTAGACTATTCATATCTATATGTGAGTTCAGCTGTCCCACAACCACCTTTTCAATCAGTTTAGAGATGTACGGCAGATTGCTGATTGGCCGGTAGTTTTGGGAGTCTTCACAGTCGAGTGTTGACTTCTTGATAATAGGTGTGATATTGGCAGACTTCAGGGATGGCGGGACACATGATGTTGCAAGTGAGGCATTGACAATGTTTGTAAGTATTGGGACTTGGATATCCAATGTTTCTTTTAGAAGAGGCGTTGACATATGCCATTATTTTAAATCGTGAAGTAAAATGTGAACCCTTCGCAGTGGTTGAGTTCCCCGCGCTCGAAATATGTCTGATTCCTATGTTATCCCTATACAAACTTTGAATTTGGATAGATGCATTGTGGGATTCTTTTGTAAAGGATCCTCGGCGATCGGGAGAACAAAACCGTTCTCCCAATTGGGAGTATAAACCGGGCTGTTAAACGCGTTTTCTTTCATATATCACAAATCTAGCTTAAATTACACATTGTTCAAAATTTGATTAGCCAAAACTCGTAAACTACAGGTGCTTCTGTCTACTTTAAAGGTTATAGTTATTGTCTCTTACGTGGAGGTAAATATACTTAGATTCGTGTGTTTTGATTGGTCGAAATACAATAATACAATGTGTATTTACGTTGATAGGCCAATCAGTATCGGTTTGGAATAAAACGTACGCCGCCGCATATTAATCACGACAGATGGCCTTTAGAGAATATGTTCTGGTTACAATGTAAAGCCATGGAGTCTAAAGTGGTACCTCCATGGTAAAGCCATTGCTGGTGATAATAACATCACTACCAGCTCATCTTTCAGTTGTGGATTAGTTTGTACGGCGAGCCCAGCAGTGCAGGAAGTAATTTTATTTGGAGTGAACCAACTCCCATTGATTACACAAAATGGCATCTTACTCAGCTGAATCCAGGCGGTAGTGAACATGCAATACTTAGTGGCGTAACTAGGAGGGGGGGGGGGGAGGGAGGGGGGCAGTCGCCCCTTAAAAAGGGTCCAACTTGGGCCCTATAAGGAGGTCCAAGAAAAAAATATATCATTATACCTATATACCATAAAAGCCCGCGGAGCCGCACCCGCCCCGGCCCGTAGGGCCCTAGCTACGCCACTGGCAACGTTCATAACCTCGGAAAAATCATGGCACGAGTTCCAGCAAGATTCATGTACAGTAGACATTTACGACTTCATGTGTAAAATGACGGCGATATGATAATTTGTGTTTCGTTTCCATTAACTAAATGGGTAGTTATTCACTGATATATATATAGTCTATATATATATATATATATATATATATATATATATATATATATATATATATATATATATATATATATATATATATATATATATATATATATATATATATATATATATATATATATATATATATATATATATATATATATATATATATATATATATATATATATATATATATATATATATATATATATATAAATATATATATATATGTATATATATATATATATATATATATATATATATATATATATATATATATATATATATATATATATATATATATATATATATATATATATATATATATATGTATATATATATATATATATGAATATATATATATATATATATATATGTATATATATATATATATATATATATATATATATATATATATATATATATATATATATATATATATATATATATATATATATATATATATATATATATATATATATATATATATATATATTTATATATATATATATATATATATATATATATATATATATATATATATATATGAATATATATATATATATATGAATATATATATATATATATATATATATATATATATATATTTATATATGTATATATATATATATATATATATATATATTTATATACACATATATATATATATATTGTTCAGTAACAGTAGATTGTACATACTATTCCAGATATTCTACACTTTTTTATATCAAGGGTTTACTGAGATAATTACAAAAAGTAAAAGATCGCTAATACGCATACAGACTAAGGTAGGTTTGGCGCAGCAGACTTCTGGGTCCTTAGATGAAAGGTAAATCAGCTCTATTAACCTAATTTGGACCTTTCTGCTACATTTGTTGATGGTAAGTGAATTTGAATTATGATGTGATTCCATGCAATGAAACTTATTTTGCATTGTTTGAACATTTAGATGGTCCTTGTGGGTAAAGTATTACAGGCCCTTGAAATATCTGGTAAAAATGGCAAATATCATGGACAATGTGACTTTCTTTCATTATTGACCACATATCTCCAAAACAAAAATGCAGATCATGGTGATTGATACTACCCACTTATGAAATATTGTATTGTTATTATAGAACAGATATATCACCCACGTGATATTCCATTAAAGGAGGGCAGGGAGGATACCAGGGTGTAATTCCTAAGAAATAAAACACAACGTTATAAATGTGTGAAAGGGCCGCAGAGGTCACATGCTCTTCAATTGGTTGATGCCACGTCACACCAGGTGGATGACGTAATTTGCTTCAGTGAAAGCCAGCTTTGCAAGTCCGTGTGTGTCTGCATATGCAAAGTCAGACAACAAAAATGTATGCTTACCAATTGTTATTTTAATGCCATTTTCATCAATTAGATGCTTCGTTAGATGATTGTGCAATTAATTATTACAATCAATTAACTTAAGTTTATAACGATTTTTACGAACGATCTGACTTGTACTTGTTACTGGTACACCTGCTGGGTGTTTAACATATATGTTGAACACATATGGTTGAAATTGGGGTCAGTCGCGGAAATTTCAAAATGACCAAAACAGTGATAAATTTTTACCGAAAATTCAACAAAGCGATGCTACATATTCCGAAACAATCATCATACACTGATTGTCTCAAAGGATTGTAGATTAAGTTGGAACATAGTCAATAATTTGTTGAAATTCGGGCCTATCATTCTACGTATAGCATATAAACAAACACAGCTGATCGCTTTGTTTTCACTCCACTGGCGCGCAGTAACTATGCGGTCTGATAACCTCATGTCACGAAGTTCTCAGATAATTAACCAAGTGAATAGATCATGTACGTCACCTGATAAAATGATTGTATATGTTTCTTTTACAAGAAAATATGTAATGCACAGTAAAGGTAGTTAATAATGAATTTAAAATGCTCTTATAGTTTGGAAGGTCAGGAATCATTACATATTATCTACTTTTACATGTTTTACATGATGAATATAAATCTTCGCCAAAAATGAAATTTGATACATTACCGGTGCAACATGTGATTTCATACAATGAATCATAATTCTAATGGTGTGAACATTCGTGAGATCAAAACGTCAAGGTTGGCATGCCAAAAGACTTACATTCATGTGAAAGGTCACAAATGGTGATTAGATCAGCAACTCAATTGATTGCGTTCTTTTCATTATGGAATTATTCGTGATTAACGTTTTTAAAAGGGGCAATTATTGCTTTGCGTATAATTTATTCTGATCACTCAATATATTCTGAGATTGTTTTTTAAATGGAACTATTTCCGTCGAATGTGTAGAAGCTCTTTGCATAGACTTAATATCAACATATCACCCACGAGCGTACCTTCTATTCCTTCAGGTTATACGTGACTCTTAAACAATTTGAGTTGTTTTTACTTTTGCTTGATCTATTTCATCACAATTTACTGCCTTACTTACATATCAAACAGTTTTAAACATATATACATTGTAATGATGAGTCAAAATTATTTTGTTAATTTGAGAACTTAGTATATCATTTGTGCGCATATGCATTATTATTTGCTAGAAATAAATTGTGTCATTGTACCTACTGTAATAGCATTTGGGGGTATCGGGGTGTTCATGCTCCCGGCACCACAGCCATTGGTGTTGGGGTCGACTAGCTCACCTTGGTGGGTGAAAAGCAAAAAATAGTACCTGTCGATGATCCGTAGTTCACTTAAGTCAACATTACCTTCTCGTGGTTCCCCCTGGTAACTAGTTTCAAACGATGCTAGGCTAACAAGGCTCTGGCTAAGGGAAGGAAAACCCTGAAACAAAACCTGCTGCAATGGGCTAACAACCCATTCAGCTTATTCAATTGTTACGGAAACTGCAAGTGCACTAGCTAATGCTGGTAATATTATTGGCTTTGGGAGTATGACGATCCAAATTCCTGAAGATGACAATCATCTGAGGTTTGTGGATAACATGACGCCAATGGGTGAAAGCCACAAGGAAGCTCGTGGGTTAGTGACATCAATTTTCAAACCCACCAGCAGCACTCTTATAGGGTGCTAGAATGTAAGATCGCTCTTCTCAATTGGAAAAGCAGCTCAACTCGCCAAAGAGATGGAGCAGTATAATATTGACATTCTTGGTATAAGTGAATGTAGGTGGATGAGCTCTGGTATAGTCAAGCTGACTACTGGCGAAAGTATTTCATTTTCGAGCAGAGATGATGAAATGCATTATCAGGGAGTTGCATTAAATTGTCAATCATTCTAGATTATACTCCAACAAATGATGCAACTGATGAAGACAAGGAAGCTTTTTATGATCAGTTACAAGCCCTGGTAGATGGAGTTTCCAAGCATGACCTATTAATCATAATGGGAAACTTGAATACCAAGGTAGGATGTAATAATGATGATTGTGATAATGTTATTGGAAGGCATAGCATTGGTGAAAGGAATACTAATGGTAAACGGCTTTTGGACTTCTGTGGTATCAACAATTTATTGGTGACTGGCACAATTTTTCCTCATAAACTCATTCATAAACAGAGCTGGACTTTCCCAGGAGGGAAGGACAAAAAACCAAATTGATCATGTGCATGTAACGAAGCAACACAGAACCTTCATATTAAGCACAAGAGTGATGAGAGGGGCTGACATTTCAAGTGGTACGGACCAGGATTCGATTGAAACTGAAAGGAAAACCGATAACAAAGACATGTCGACCCTAGTATGATACCATCAAGTTACAGCAATCAGAGAAGAGTTTTCACTTGAACTATGAAATAGATATGAAGTTTTACAAAACTGCTGTGGTAAGACTGAAACACCTGATAACATTGAAGAAGTTGAGAGTAAGTGGCAGATATTTGAAGAGGTATACAATGGGACTGCTAAAAAGGTCCTTGGGTACAAAAAGACTCGGGCCAAAAGCCATGAATTAGCAGAGAAAGTTGGAAATGTGTTGAGGAGAGAAAGCAGCTGAAGGTTAATATTGAGAATGCCAAGTCATTTAGAATTAAAGATATTATGAGAGCTAAGTATGCTGAAAAAGACAAAGATGTGAAGAAAAGCTTAAGGAGAGATAAAAGAAAGGGGGTGGACGACCTTGCTGCATCTGCAGAGGAAGCAGCTAGTAATGGCAGAATAAGAGAGCTTTACAAGATAACCAAAACAATTTGCAATGAAAGGACCAAGGTTGGGAGCGCTATAAAAGACAAGGACGGGAATCTATTAACAGATGAAAAAGAAAAAAAGAAAGAGGTGGTAAGAGCATTTCGATGAGATACTGAATAGACCAGATCCTGTTTTTCCAGTTCTACATACCATGTAACCCTGAAATAGACGAAAGAAGTGAAATAAAAGAGGCATTGATGAAGTTAAAGAATAACAAGTCTGCAGGCAAGGGTAATATTACTGCCGAGCTGTTATAAGCTGATATATGCGGATCAGTATTATGGCTTGAAGAGCTGTTCAGAATTTTATGGGAAAAGGAAGTTATACTTAAATCATGGAAGCAAGGACTGATAACAAAAATACCTAAGAAAGGCAAAACCACTGTATGCCAATAACCTTAACATCCATACGAAGCAAAATATTTGGAAAGGTTTTAATCCACAGAATTAGAAACGGTGTTGACAGTAAGATGAGAGATGAACAGGCTGGATTTAGAAGAGGAAAAACTACCACCGAGCACATTTTTATCCTGCAACAGTAAGCTTACAAGGTGGCGGCGAGGAAGATATCCAGAACAGAATCTCTAAAGCAAGAGTAGCATTTATGAAATTAAATAAGATATGGAACTCAAGCATATTCTCAATATATACAAAAATACGACTGTTTTTGTTAAGTCTGTACTCTTGTATAATTGCGAAACACGACGAGTTAATGTAGCAGATAATAAAAAGCTGGACACATTTATGTACAAATGTTGCAGGAGAATTTTGAAGAACAGATGGCCATATGTAATATCTAACGATGAAATACTGAGAATCACTAAACATGACAACATCAGCACTGAAGTAAAAAGAAGAAAGTGGAGGTGGATTGTCATGTGATGCACATGTGTGACAGCTATGACGTGGAAACCATAGGGGAGAAGGAAAGTTGGTCGTCCTAGAATGACCTGGAGAAGGACAGTCGAGAAGGAGAAGAAAGTGATGGGATGGAGCTCGTGGACAGAAGCCAGACAAGTTGCAAATAACAAGAGTCCAGTGGAGAGTGTGCACTGCAGCCTTATGGGCCAGGAGGCCTGAAGAGACTAGGTGAGGTGAGGTAATAGCATTGCCCAATCAAACTTTTAAAATGATGCCGTCCAAATAAAAATAATACTTAGAAACCGTTAATCGAACAAAGCATTGACATTTGTTCAACCATGTCTCGCTTCCAAGACGTTGGATAAATGAGAAATCATTACGCTATTGGCTCAGTCTAATAGTAAACATGCATCCTATACATTTGGCCCCTATCTCTTTGTAGGAGTGAAAGGTAAATTACCCGTCAAAAGGTCATTTCCGAAAGAAAACGAATTTAAGTAGCAACGCCACAATTATCATCAAACTTATGGATAAAGAAACGGACAGTATGATAATCACAAGCATTAAAGTTTCTGTAGCGCTTTCAAAGCTCAAACATTTCTCTGGAATCCGAAGCTTCGAAAAGGTTGTTGCATTGAGTGGTAAGGTTGTTGCAGTGAGTGGTATGTGTGCTTCCTTTGTTGTCAAATTTGTATCTTCCTTCCAAAGTAATGTGGTGAAAGCATTATAGGACGTGCATGATATTACCGGTAAGTCGAGTACATTTACATGATGGAAATTCGTCAGGCTTTGCACATCGCACTTGGTCATATTTTCCATCATCCTTCTCCTTCACTGAGGAATTAAACCAAGTTCTCATAGGCTCAAAACTGCAGTCACAATGCAATGGGTTGTGCGATATATCTACATCCGGGACTTTTGAAAAACCACCAGTAAGTGCGATACGTTCTTAAACATGTTCCTATGAAGATCAATCACCTCTAGACTAACAAGAGGAAACTCATCAGCCTTGGAACTGATAAGAGTTGGTTGTTCGAAATCTTCAACCTTTGCAGTGAAGTCAAGCGTACAAAACATCCAATGGGAATAGCTTTTAGTTTATTGTGAGACAAATCTAACACTTTTAACCCGGCCAAGCCCCCAAAAAGATCTTTGGGTAAAACGGTTAAACTGTTGTTTGATAAAATCAAGTATGTAAGTTTAGAATTATCAATAAAAGTGTTTGCGTTCAAAAATGAAATATCATTCGAACCAAGATGGAGCGATTCAAGTTCGGAAAGATTAAAAATGCATGAATTTCAACAATCGAAATGAAATTTTGCTCTAAACTTAAATGAACCAGATGCTCCAATGGAGAAAATGATTCATTTCGCAAGACTCTTATTTTGTTTTGAGACAGATACAAATATCGCAGTGATTTCACGTGATCAAATACTCCGGGTGTTACATTCACCAAATTATTTTCAGATAAATCGAGATCTCGTGCATCGTTATATCCTTCAATTGTATTCTCTGTAGCTGATGTATTTCATTATTGCTAAAATTCAAATCCGTAGCATATTCACAGTCACCGCTCAGCGGCAGAGAAGTGAGGGTTCTGTTTGTACAATCAACATATCCGACATTTGCGGTATATTCGCAAGCTTCGTGGCATTGTGGGGAAGTTTCGACCGAAGCGCTCAGTGTAAGAATCACGCACAGAAAGTGAATAGAATACCACACTGCCCATTCTTGATCCATGTTAGATAATCTATAAAAAAAAAAAGCATAAGGGTGAAAAATTTCAAACCAAATTCGTTGGTATGATACGCAAGAGCAGTAGATATCTAATAAAGAGTTTTTAACTTTTCCAAACTGCAGTATAGCGAAACAGAGATCAATGATTCACGGGAATTCCAAATATTTTGCTATATGTAACGAACGAAGAAAGATGGTATGACAAGTAGCACGGTGAATGTTTTGTTATTTCCAATAGTCATGGGATCACAATTGGTCATGAAGCATTTAACGATAGAGGATAGGTTAAACGCCAAGTGTAGGTATCTTCGCGGTATGATATAAAAGAATTCGGTTGGTTACAAGGAGCAGCAACTGAATAATACAAATAAGTAATTTTCTAACGACTGTTTGAAATATACTAGCATCCAACAGACATGGCAACGGCACAAATAGGCCTACGGCCTCGTGTGTTAATTTTCATAACGTCACCAGAAGAACTACCCATCTACTATTTTTCGAATCTTTAAGTAAGCAGCTGGTGAAGAGCATATAATACTTTATCAGACAGTCAGAACACTTTTAATTGAAAAAAAAAAATGTATATTTTGTATCTTGTTTCAATCCGTGGAAATTGCTTCAACCACAGAGATTTCATTAACCTCTGTGCATTTTTACTCTTCAATTCATCAAAACGGTCAGACAGGCCTAGACTTATTTTCAAGATAAAAGGTCAAAGATTTCAAATTTTTCAAAAAATTCCGCATCCGACATGAAGGGCCAATTTGTTTTTAACATTTTGTACGTTTAATAATAAGACCTTTAAATTATAATGACAAAACATTAATTTTAAGGATTCTACGTCGCAAAGAGTTTTTGTTGTATTCATAGGTGTAGGAACCGGGGGCACAGCGGGCACGTGCCCCCCCCCCCCTCCTCCAATGTTGCAGTGACCTACATGGTTCCCTCTCAATTAAGTCAATTTTTTACCATTGAACTGTGTTGTAGCCCCGGGGTTGTAGCATATATTTGTCCCCCTCTTCCTCCCAGTGAAGAACATGCTCCTACGCCTATGGTTGTATTGAAGTAACAAAATGAGCCGTACCTGCAAGTTCGGCGTTAATATCGTCAGGAACCTCAGGTCCAGCACTACTGATTGGGTTTACTCCTTACCACCAAATCCTCCTTATTGCAAACAACGCCATCTCATGCTTAATAACTCCGTGCATCATTAACAGTGTGATTAATCCTTTGTCTTACTTTGGCATATATCAACTATATAGTTATTAAGCCATAACTGTTTAACTACGCTAAATGCGTAAATGTTTTATCTTTGAATGAATTACTGTGCAAATAAACTATGAGAAAAATTCAAAGTACAACTGATATGTCGAAGGTTAATGATAAGAGAAATATTGTTGATGAAGAAAATTTAAAAATGATACAGAATCCAATTTGTATACTATCGTGCTTATTTTCTGATAATATGTGAATCGTGTAAGCACTTGTCTTTTTTTATCAGGAGAATTTTGAAATAACACAGGTCTAATTTTTGATACTCTAGTACTTAAGCATTCATAAGCTAAGAAATAATTATGATTAATCTAAACATCGTATTATTGGTTTTCAGTACTGAATACATAAAGAATAAGGTGCACGAAAAGTGTATTTCAATATTTTTGAGACTCAAGAAAAATGCGCCGTAATTCCCCCTTCCCGTATGAATGGTTTTCAGTACTCTGGATACATAAAAGAATGAAGTGCACGAAAAGTGTATTTTAATATTTTTGAGACGCAAGAAAAATGCGCCCGCCCTCCCCTACTTTTCGGACGCCAGCTCCATCAACACAACGATATGTCAACTTTATCTTAAGATATAAAAAAAAAAAAAAAACATAATTAAAGTATTCCCTTAGAATGCATATCATCAAATCATACTGCAATCTGGCAACTTGTTTGGATAGAAACCTACAGTACGTATAATCTGTCTTTATATTTATTATTTTTATTTATTATCTTTATTTTTATTTATAATCTTTATATTTATCATATCACCTTTACTTAAAATTGTAGATATGATTATCATTCCAGTATTTATGATGATATTTAACTTATATACACCAGAAGCTGTCATCCACTGCCTTAGTATTAATTGAGAATCACAAGCATGCCGTTTTTACATATGTACTTGTCTTTTTCAAAAATTGTGGCACTGGTGGGCCAGTTTTATAAATATGATTGGGAGTGAAAAATTTCTTTTCCAGAGGTATTTTTATCCAATTTTTGTCATTATTTTCTGAAAAATGCAAGATTTGTTTCTTTCATTCTCCCTACCCCAACCAGGTGTTGCCGCTTCTGCTGTAGGGATTTAATGTGTTTATACCGATGGCATTTTTGCGCCATCAATTGACCCATCAGAAAAGCCTGGTGTTAATGGATCTGGCAGCGGTGTATTTAGTAAGTTATCACAAGACCCACTAAAAGGAAGTAATATTTTTACACGTATCTACATGAATACCAGATCGAAAATAACAAAGAAAAAGAAAATTCACTGTTTTTGTTTTGCTTTTTGTTATGAAATATTTCCTGATAAACCGCCATCTGATGAATGGTGCATATAGTGTAAGAAGTGAATTGTGTGCAATTCAGTTGAAGCCATCTGAGGTGCGCTATTGTAACGCTTGCATTTATATGTTAGTTGAAAGGGTGAACAATTTTTCTGAGTTTCCACGTAAAGTAATGCTTGTTATGTTGGATATTTTTCGTTACAGCCCCTTCATACTCAATGCCTAGCCGAGGGGGTTTTCACGTGGCAAACCACCAATTTACATGTAACTAATTTCTACGTTTAAACATGACATTCCCCACATTTGAATAGCCTTTAAATTGCCATACGATTACATCCCCATTTGCCCTGCTCTCCCAAGCAAATAAAAAGACAATTATCATTGAATGTTAGATAGTGCCTGGTTGGTTGAATGCTTTTCGGTACATAAACAACAAAGGTTTGATAGTACAGAGTGAAGTTTTAGATGTGGAGGCGTCTAATGAAGAAGTGTGAATTGGAGGGCGTAGTGGTATCAGATGATAATGTTATAGTTGATATTGATATGACAAAAAAGGCAGTAACTGGGATAAATTTAAAAGATCACCATTTGATTCAAGCATTGTTTCATAAAGCTAGTTCAGAACCAATGCAGATGTGTTACATTTTCATATACAGTGAAATTTGTTGTTTCACATCCAGATCTCTCAAAGTTACAGGCAGGAGGGATTCTGCAAAAGTGAAGATCGAGTTACAAGTTCAGATCTTTTTAACATATGAACAACCGAGTCTATTTCCGCAGAAATAATGATAGATGGTGAAGATAGGCCCTTGGCAGAAGATATATCTGAATCTATCCATGGCTACATAAACCAGACATTGCAAACGATACACATTCCCTCGCCGCTAATAACATGCTTTCCAGCCTCTGTCACACCTGCCATTCCACCCTTTTCCACATATCATACCATGCTCCACATATCATACCATGCTACTTCCCTCCCTACAGGAAATTATACGTGAAATCTAGAAACCATTCCACAATATGACCTGTATGCCATTACACCTGCAATCAAGATGACATCCCACCACATGCCTTGCCACCCTATCCCATACCACCTGGCCTTGTCCCACATCCCATCCCTCTCTGTACCATATGCCATCCCAACTAAAATCCAGAACGACATGCCATCCTGTCTCACATGTCATTACACTCTTGTCCCCCATGCCATCTCACCTTGTCCCCCATGTCATCCTAGCCTGTCATAAATGCCATGACACTACCTTGTTTCACATGCCACGCCACCTTGTTTCACATGCTATCCCACCCTGTCCTATTTGCCATGACAACCTGTCCCACATTCCATCCCATCTCGTCCCCCATGCCATCCCACCTTCATCCTATTTCCTACATCTACCAATCATTCTACCATCTTCTACCCAACATTCTTTCCTCTCACTCCCATCCCCACACTTCTACCAAGTCAACATGCCCCATTCACCTACCATCCTCCTTCACCTGCCATCTCCCGTTCATCTACAATCCTCCATTCACCTACCATTCTCATTAATTGGCATTTTGAAGAAGTGACGTCAGATCAGACTGCAGAGGGTGCTGTTCCCTTTTTTCAATGATATGGTCAAGTCTTTCGAACTCCTTTTTTGCTGAATTGTTTACTTGAAGTATAAGAATATTACAATAGTCTAACAATATTGGCACATTGTTTTAAGAAAGCTCTAAGTCTTTTCTGATCTTTGGCAAGTAGGAAGTGATACCAAACCGGTACAGCATAAAGTATCTAAGGTAAAATATTATAAAAAAATAAAAAAATATTTAAAACATTCATACATACTTCAAGCTTAAAACATGGTACAATGTAAAATAAAGTTGAAACAATAAAATAAATATTTCATAGAACTCTGGAAACATGGCAAGAAAAATTAAGTTTATTATCTATACAAATTCCCAAGTAAATTGTCTGATCTGTGCGTTCTACTTCTGAACCGTTTGTTACGGTTTTCTTTGACTGTGCTGAAATAAGACCTTTGTGTTTAATGTTAATAGTTTCGAAAACCATTTCCTTTGATTTTTGGGGGGATTAAGAGTACATTTTTTCTTTCATAAATCATGGTATATAATTGGAGCCTTCAGTACATGAATGTTTAGAAATTCTACCCAAAATAGCAGTATCATCTGATCATCGGCGTATTTCATAACTGAACAATTGGAATTTGATCTGATTTCATCTGTGTAGATTGTTAATAGTAAGACAGAGAAAGGGCCCCCCTGTGGTATCATCAATTTTCGATTGTCTGATAACCTCTTTTTTAAGCTTTATTTGGCGGGACCAACCTTTCAAGAAATCAGCTAGCCAGTGCATGACCCATGGATCTTCGACAAAGTTTCGTAGATCACTGAATAGCTGGTTAGGGAGCACAGTGGTAAGTGCACTGAAAAAATACAGAAAAATAACTCTTGAGATTCTTGTTTTTTTTAAGTTTAAAGTAGATACTATGCCATGGACCAGGGTTATGATAGCATCTGTACATGAAACGCCCTTCTTGTACACAAACTGTAACTGATCACCAAATGAAACAATTGAGTTCATTAAACAAGGAAGTAGGAATTTCTGCATAGTTAAAACTAATACTGCTAAGATCTTTTGGCCTAAAATCATTTACACTTGATGGAGATTTTACTTTTGGTATTGGTGACGTAATAGCCCTTTTCCACAGCAAAGGAATGCGGTGATCAGCAATGCATTTATTATAAATATGGGTAACGATGCCCACCAATTCCATGGGACAAAACCTATACACCCACCAGGGAATACAATCGCAACCAGACGAGACACCTGTCTTTACAATTTAAAATAGCCTCATGACATCATTTTCAGCCAAAACGGATGGCTCGGTAATTGCAGATCAATGTTCCTATCGGCTGCAGAATTAAACCTGCCAAAATGTCTACTAAGATCCTCGCCCATGTCACTCGAAACCAAGATCATGGGGTGATCATTTCCTCTCACAATTTTCACCAAATCCCAGAGACATCTAGAGTTCATACCTTGAAAAGATCTGTTCTATTTCTGTGAACAAGTTTGTTAATGTCCTGCTGGATTATGTTTCTCTTAGCTCTATCATCAACCAATTCAAAACTCATAACCAACTCATTCCAACCTTGACTATACCTCCACTCTCTCCATTGCACCCCCTCTTCTCCACCCTTAACTTAAATCTGTCGCTTCCAATAGCAACATGCTCAACTTTTTTCCCCGTATAAACCAGATGAAGCTGATCTTTCTACCAAATCAGAATACAAATTCGGTACAGATTAATTTGCACATTATCATGTCTGTGTCCACTCTCTATTGAAGTGAAGACTGTTTTTTGCTATTCGCAAGACACTTCATTTTAAATTTCATTAAGTTGTCAGATCTATTATTCAACTTCGAAAAATTCAGTACAGATTAATTTGCAGATTATCTTAAGTCTTTTATGTCCCCACTCTATTCAAGCGAAAACGTATTGTTTTTATGCTTTTCATTCGCAACACTTCATTTTAAATTCCATTCAGTTGTCATATCCATTATTAAACTTTACAAATTCAGCACAGATTATTTTGCAGATTATAATGTCTATTATGTGTCCCTCTATTCAAGCGAAGACATTGTTTTTATGCTATTTATTCGCGAGACATTTCTTCATAAATTCCATTCAGTTGTCAGATCTATTATTCAAATTTTTTCATCCCAGAACATTTTACTGCTATTCAAGTCTGCGATGCATTTGTTCTCCTTTATATGAATTTATTTTCATAAATAGTTGGGATTCCTTTCCTAGGGCAGGAATCTTTTGTTTCTTAGTAGCTGAACAACGCATGAGGCCAGACGGACGACAATAGATGTGGACAGAAGAACAGTAAAGATGCTATATCCCATCTTCACTAACTTCTTTGGGGAGGGGATAAAAAAGTTAGCGCAAAAATAATTATGGGTAGGACTGATTTGGAAACCCTGCATATGCATGTTCCCATAGGTGGGATTTGCCTACTGAAAGGGTGTGTGTGTGTTGGAGGAAGGGGAAGGGGGGATGGGGGGGGGGAGTAAATTTTGCCAAACAAAGTGGGCAAAGTCACATGTTAATGCCCTTATCATTCAAATTTCAAAAGTAATATCAAAAACAATACAGTAGGTATTTTGTAGAAAACAATACAACAGTTTACTTGTTTCTCTTTTTTATTACCTGTTGTGCACAATGTAGATTATCACAATAACAAACTATATATACACCTCCTGATATCCATTTTCTGTGTATTACTACAACTATTCTATGTGTGCCCGAAGGATGAAACTATGTTATAAAAGTCACAAATAGCATGGGTTAACACAAATTACAACATGCTAAAGTAAACACACCCGCTTTTAAATAGCTATATGGATAATATTAGGAAGTTTCAACCACTTTTACAATCTTAAAGCTGGGTTTGACAAAGCAACTACAACAGCCCTAATCCTCAGGTGTACAAAAGAATGGCAGTCCTCTAGGGTTTTTCTTGAGCAGAGTCCATACCCAACCTTCAATATCTTAAAATTCAAGTTTGCGTGCCGTGGTTTCAAACATTGCTGTAACACAAACACATTGAAACATAGTAGATAGTCCCACTACTACAAACTTTAGTTTATACAGCTGCTTTTCGCACCTGGAAAAATAAATAAATAATTAATTCGCTATATAGTCTGATTTCACTGGAGTACAACTTTGATCTTATCTGTTTATCAGTTTGCACGGATATTTCCTTCTGTTGCTCACTTGTATTGCACGAAAACTAAATTTCACTTGTACAGGCAGACCGCAGAACCTTTTAAAAACTCCTTCTGAAAATAAGATAAATATATAACATTTTGCAAACCCGACTCTATCATTAGAATCTTAAAGGATTATTAGTCCAGGGTTCCATATTGTGTACATATGCTTAAAATCATGCAGACTTTCCTCCTTGCTATGAGAATACATCTTATATACCAGCCATACTTACTGTTTATGGAACAAATGATTCTGTAAACAATTTTTCTACTCAATATTAATATTTACCATACATGAGTGAAAGTAAAGGGTCAATGGTGGTCAAGTATTTTTGTACTAACCCGCCGAAAATAGCCAAAATAGCCAAAAACGGCGGTTGGGGAATAAACACATAGCACAACATGTCAGACAAGTCCACACAACACAACATGTCAACCATGATCATCTTATATGAAAAAGGAACTCGAAACAAACAAAATGGTGAAGAAATTATTCAAAAATCTGATTCCATTAAGGACATTTTAAAGTTCATAAAGTTTTGTATCATTTACATAAAAACGAGTCTCAGATTCCTCAAATTCTTTATGTATTTTATCATATTTTGTGGCTTAAAAACTAACTATTGGATGTCAGGACAATAGTAAAAGGAATCTAGTAAGGGTGATTATAATTTAAAGAAAAATAATTCAAAAGTGAAAAAGTTAAATAATTTTCTTTAACATACATTAACAATTATTAAGAATGTGAGGATAAGGGTGCCCACTTTCCATAGTAGACTTAGTACACTAGTCATTTCTACACAGATTAGACGAGAGTTTTAAACTTGAACATCTCCTTAAAGGGATAAGATATTTGAATGCTCTCTCCACCATTTTGTTTCTTTCAAATTCCTTTCATATAAAATAAAACTTGTATCACCATTGAACTATCCCTAATATTTCTACACAGATTAGACAAGAGTTTTAAACTTAAATATCTCCTTAAAGGGATAAGATATTTGAATGGTTTCTTTACCATTTTGTTTCTTTCGAGTTCCTCTCTCATATAAGATAAAACTTGCTTGACCATTGAACTATCCCTAATATTTCTACACAGATTAGACGAGTTTTAAACTTGAATATCTCCTTAAAGGGATAAGATATGTGAATGGTTTCTTTACCATTTTGTTTCTTTTAATTCCTCTTTCATATAAGATAAAACTTGCTTGACCATTGAGCTATCCCTAATATTCCTACACAGATTAGACGAGTTTTAAACTTGAATATCTCCATAAAGGGATAAGATATTTGAATGGTTTCTTTACCATTTTGTTTCTTTCGAGTTCCTCTTTCATATAAGATAAAACTTGCTTGACCATTGAACTATCCCTAATATTCCTACACAGATTAGACAAGAGTTTTAAACTTAAATATCTCCTTAAAGGGATAAGATATTTGAATGCTTTCTTAGGGACATTGAGGAATCTGAGGCTATGACATCACAACTAGTCTGATTTCAGTTGTTTCTATTCAAATTATACCAAACTCTAAAGTTAAATATCTCCTTAAGGGAATAAGATTTTTGAATGCTTTCTTCACCATTTTGTTTCTTTTGAAGTCCTATTTCATATAAGATGGACTTGCTTGACCACTGAACTAACCCCTGTAAATGTAATTCCCAACTTATTTCTAAAATACAGGTCAATAAATTTAGTATACAATCACCAGTTCAAGCAATTTATTTGTTTCAAATTTTTACATAAACAGCCGACTAATGAATATCTCATTTTCCAATTCCCACAAAAAAGCCATCAACTGCAAAAGTTTAAAGAAGTTTGATTAGGACCAAACGTTTTCAATGAGAATTCCAAGAAAACATTCCTTCTACCTGCATTAACAGCTTAATACCTATATTCTACAAATTGTCCCATTTCGACAAATTACCAATATACATAGCACTATGGGTCAAAAAATGTTAAGCTTTACAGTTCCAGATGGGAAAGTAGTCTCTGAAGAGGAATTTGAAAGAAACAATACATTGAACAAACCACTTTAATATCTCATTCCGTTAAGGAGATAATCCGTCTCATTTGTGTAGAAATTGACTGGTGTGCAAAGTCTACACCAGAAGGTTTGATTCCTCATCTTCACATTCTTAACAATAATTGATATATTTTAGCAGAAAATTGATTTTTTGACTAACTGATCTTTCCTCCAAGTTTCTCTCATGTCTTCAATTATCATAACCTCAGTAGATTCTGTTTCAATTATTTCCTGATGTATCCAATAGTGTTTAAGCCACAAAATCCAAAAACCTTGCGTGAGGAGTGTGAGGATGTGACATCACAAGTAGACTGATTTCAGTCACCTCTATCTAAAAGAGACAGAACTTCAAACTTGAATTGTCTCCTTGACGGAATACGATTTTTTAAGGTTTGCTCACCATTTCATTTCTTTAGAAGTCTTCAATTATGTAAGACGGACTTGGCTGAACACTGTATTAACAGCTGATTGACGGAATAAGATTTTTTAAGGTTTGCTCACCATTTTATTTCTTTAAAACTCTTCTTATATATAAGACGGACTTGACTGAACACTGTATTAACGAATGATTGACAGAATAAGATTTTAAAGGTTTGCTCACCATATCATTTCTTTAGAACTCTTCTTTTATATAAGACAGACTTGACCGAACACTGTATTAACGGCTGATCAAAAGCAAATGACTAGGAATTTAATTGACCTTGGTTTTGTCAAGTTTGGCAGAGAAACATGTACCTCACGTCACCCCAATCATCGACTAAATATAAATAACCATCAGTTTGACAAACCTCACTTCAATCTAAGCACATCATGAAAGTAATATACATATTGGTCCCCGTTTAAAGAAACTAAACTATACTACATCTTTACAATCATACACGCAAACTGAGAAGAATGGTTTATTTCCAAGTTCTGATTACTTTCAATTTATAATACATACCATGCATAGTATATTTACAATTCTTTTTATATGAAATGACTCTTAACAATACTTCAAAGGATTACATTATATATATATATATATATCACAATACTGAATATGATACAAGCAATTCTAACAAAGATTTCATGAAATTTGTCAATTTTTCCATTTTCATGAAAACATCTGTTGCTAAAATATTGTTATACAAACATTTTACTACACCATAGAGTAGAAATTTGAATGTAATGAACAGATTTTTTCCGCCTTTTGCAAAATAATCACAGGTGAATGTGTTGAACCTTACTACGAAGGATATCCCACCAACCTTTGTAGGGTATTGGATCGTAAAATTAATCAACTTAACACAAAATATAGAAAAGTTACAACTTGAATCTGTTTCACCTGGTCAATAAGTCTTATGACCTATGACAAAACTTGTAACATCAAGTAAATACTCCTAAATCGTTCTGAACTTAACCAGAGAGTATGACACCTCATACCAAGCCCTACATAAAAACTTCAGTTTCATATCGAAAACACACAGAAAGAAACTCCTTGTTTTCATTCCTATACTTTGCTTCAAGGATGCAAAACATCTTATATTCCCACAAATTTTCAAATAAAAATGGATTATTCCGTCCCCTAATTTCATATCAGATCAATATCAGAATAGTAAATTAATATCAAATCAATAATTTAATATCAGAGTATCAAAAGTTCATCAGAGAAAATCCAACATCAAATTCTTAAACAACCAGTTTCTGAGGTACAAACCAGAATGCTAACATAGAAGTGCTTCCACCTCAAACCACCCTATAGTGTTTTTATTTGTTTCCTTCTTTAGAGTAATGCACCCAAGTCTTTAATATATTTATTTATCTTTCAAGCGAAACCACTATCTTTAAATTCGGATCATACCCTTTTGAGTTATGACACCTATGGATTTTATTTTCCGCACCCATTTTTGTGGCTTTTGACCATTTTCAAAGAGCTTTAATTTTTAAACCACTTGTCCAAATTTTGCATTTTCAATTGTCTTCTACTAGTAAACATGCACAATAAATTTCATCAAAATGGGAGACATGAGTATTAAGCATTGGGTGATCAGACAAAGATTCACATCTAGTTTTTCTGTTCAAAAAAGATCCAATGGGACTGAAGTTAATTACCATTGATGTGTGTATTCTGATTGTGAATCTGTTCAAATTGTAACCCATACACAAAATGTTGAGATAAAACACTGCATTTTCATGAAAACCTTATTGCAAACCTTACGTTGCACATTTTGGCTGATGAAGATGTACAATCTGATTGTAAATTAAAGTGAGCTAGAACATTTAACAAAGTTTAAAACAATTCATTTAACTTCCCATTTCAATGTCCAAAGCATTCAGGCCAAAATATAGAAAATGTGAATGGGATTAACTTTAACCAAGCTAAACAATTATCCCTTACATTACACTTCAAATGAAGAGCTTTTCATGCTGCTTCTATCAAATTCATTCCGTCAATCTATGTCACAACCGAACACCCTCTTTACTGACCCCCACCACTTTGTGATGGCTTCCTTGTCCTCATCGCGTAAGGTGATGTCCTCGCACCCGCTGCAGACTCCTTCTGTTCCTCTTGCTCCTGCGAGGTAGCAGCTGTCTCCTGAGAATGCGGAGCTGCAGCAACCTGTGTGCTTACAGCCTGAAGTTGGGCAGAGATTGACGTCTGTTTTGGCTGCTGGTTAGGTACTTGGCTGGCTGCGCTGCTGACAGCCTGGGTGATGGCAGTTGATGCAGCCTGAACTGTAACAGGGACATCCTCTTGTTGGATGATGATGGCTTGAGTCAGCGTTGTTTGGTGCTGTGATTGCTGCTGCTGCTGCTGCTGATGAGCTTGCTGCAGGGTGCTAACTGCAGATGGTTGTGAAATGATCCTTGCAAGTTGTGGCGCTGCAGATCCTGATCCCGACGCTTGCGATGCTGCCACCAGCTGCGTCAAAACTTGCTTCGATGTGACAAATTGTGACTGAGAAAATTGCTGGGTGCCTCCAGCAGTCACTTTGGGTGGTGCTGTAGTACTGAGCCCGCTAAGAAAAAGAAAAATAGAATGCAGGTGATTATTCTATGCTGTAAACCAAACTAAAGTACATCTAATCTTCATTTTCTCAAATTTATTACATAATCACAAAGTAATTACAGCACAACTGAATTCACTTAGACAAAAGAATATGTCTTATTTACAAAGGATGTCCAAAACGATAGCTTTTTCAGCCGGTTTTAGAAGTTTTCAATTCAATATTTGTTTTATGTATTGCACAACTTATAGCAATACCAATTTGACCAATGTTGTGTTAAGACTCGCATAGTTGTACACTCTTTTGTATGAGGAACAAGAGCTGCTTTGATAGAAACAGAAAACTTTGATTAAAGACAAGCAAACTGAATGTGCAGAAAAGACAAAACTTTGCAAATGGGTGTTACACACATAGTCCGTAACACACCTTCACTGGCTGACACCAAACAACCAGGGCATGCATGATGATGCATTTCAATGCTAATTGAATCTTCTACAATGATAAATAATATATAAGGGGTAGTGAAACAGAGGCCAGAATGGTAACTTACCATGAGGGATGATGGTGACTGGTTTGCCTTGCTGGATTGAGAGCGTGGCATTCTGACTTCTCTTGACCTGCTGCTGAAGTTGCTGTCTTACAGTCTGTACAGTTGGCTGAAAGAGACCAAGGTAAGGATCGTTAATTATTCATGATCCATATTATTTGCAACACAATCTATTAAAATCAACACAAAGATCGTACGTGGGATTTGATTAAAATGATAGGGGCCTTAAGAGGGAAAACATATGCTTCAAACCACCCAGAAAGTAAACATTTCTTTACAGAAATTAAATTACCTCAAAAAATTGGCAACAAAAATTGTGCAGGAAACCTTGTAGCATAAGTGGACATTCATTTTGTAATTCAAATTGCAGGTTATGGGAGAAAAATGCACAATAATATAAAATAGTGTTGTTTCTCCACTTGCTTGATTACTTTCACTATATCATTACACAGTGGCTTTAACTGAATACAGATTTTATTCTCAGATCATCATTTCAGCTTAGGGCATATTCACTTTCTACACAACTAAAAAAGAAGTTGCAATGGAATGATGAGAAACATTTTTACAAAAAGATTTAATGTTGGTATTTGCACCACCAATACTAGAAAACTGTTTTTGAGAAACAAGTGTAACTCCCTACTGGCAAAGTATCAGCTAAAGATGGGCAGAACAACCCACTTAAGCCTTACAAGCTAAACCATGTAAATAAAGCTTGTGGATCTCTTGCACAATTTATTCCATTCTTGCATATACTGCAATTATTGATCTCACCTTAAATTTTGTATACTTGCATATAAAAAACAAAATAAAACAAGCTTGGTTCCTACAACCATTGTATCTGATTGTTGCTAAGAAAAATGGTGGAACTCTGATGAAGTTTAAAGCCTGTGCCACTCTCCTTGTTTACTTTAGCACTCATGGGCATAGTTCCTTTGCCAATGTGTGGCAACAAATATGCAGAAATTAGGTATAATCAAAACTTATGTGAATATTTTCTGCAAATGACCTTTATGTGCAATCTTAAATTTGTAATGACTGATTTTTGAAAAAATAACCACATTCAATGAACTTGATCAAAATTTTTAAAATTGATTAAAGGGAAAAGAAAATTAAGAAGTCTTTATTAACTTCATCATGTTTATTCTACTTTGTTCCATTTATAAATTACAGCTTTGCATGATTTTAAGCTTCTAACATTGTGGCTTACATTACAAAATTACCACAATAGATTTCTATATATATTCCAACGTTATTGAATTTATAGTCAAAAGACCTTGAAAAGAGATTTTTACAAAAGACATGACATTAAATAAAGCCATGAGGAATGCAAAAGAGAATGCTGCAACAGAACTGCTTTACACAATTTAATGAAATGTAGAAAGAAGCACTTAATATGACATAAATCATTATTATTTTTATCCTGCATAACAGGCAATCGCTGAATTATCAAAATGACAATGCTAAACTTTCTGCACAAAAGCAATCTATCATAATGTTAGTTGCATGTTATCTTTTAGAGATGGTTTGACTTAAAGGAATAGTTCAGTGGTCAAGCAAGTCCATCTCATATGAAAGAGAACTGTAAAAGAAACAAAATAGTGAAGAAAGCATTGCAAAATCTTATTCCGTTAAAAGACATTTAAGTTTAAAGTTTGGTATCATTTCTGTATAAATGACTGAAATCAGACTAGTTGGGATGTTACAGCCTCTGATTCCTCAAAATCTTTATGTATTTTAAGGAAAGTTCATTTAATTGTTTCACTATTTAAATCATTTTTCCTCAAACTTTCTTCAGGTAGTATATTATAAATACCATTCCTAGATTCAGTTGTACTACTTTTTTGACATATCCAATGGTTTATAAACCACAAAATCGCAGGACAAAATATGATAGAATACATAAAGACTTTGAGGAATCTGAGGCTATGACATCACAACTAGTCTGATTTCAGTCATTTCTACAGAAATGATACTAAACTATAAACTTAAATATCTTTATAACAGAATAAGATTTTTGAATGCTTTCTTCATCATTTTTTTTTTTAAAGTCCCCTTTCATATAAGATAAACATGCTTGACCACTGAACTAACCCTTTAAGTTAGGTAAAACACAGTAACTAGCAAAAATAAAAACTATTCTCTTCAAATAACTTACTTCAATTGTTAAACCTTAAATGATCAAGATTAAAGTCGATATATCATGCGCAGGATAATGAAACGAAAGGGAATGGAGATTAATGAAAAGAGAATAATGCGGGGGAAAAAGAAAGATTCACAAACACACCCGTACACCAGTCACAACCCTCTGGACCTGCAATGTCGCCCCCTGAGTTTGTTGATTTGGTTGCGTCATTTGCTGTACCCTGACCTGTGAAAGTTGTTGTTGAGCCGCACCTAAAGTTGAACCCTGGGAATGGAAGATGGATGAAAACTGTGAGGTAGCCAAAACTGGTTGATTATATGAAGCTTCATAATAATCATGCTCATAAGGGAGGAATTACTTTGCAAACAATGATATGTACTTTTGTGGAATATAGATATGACATATTTGGTTTGAGGAAAGTTTGATTTAATTCAAAAGCTGGCTAGTTTGTTCCGTCTAATTCTGCTCTTACATCACCCCTGGGAGAAAAGTGTGTGATATGACAAATTCTAACTCTTGACAATGGTGAATAATAAACATCCAAAACTGTGGAGTCCAATGACACTGATATTCAACAGAAAGCCTGTAAGACAAAAGAAAATAGAATCCAGGTGCTCCTTCAGTGTATGAAGTGTTTTAAATCCAATGTTTCACAAGAAATGAGTTGTACAATTTTTACAGACAATGCAAAACAAAAATATGAGTGCAAAATAAAAAATGTTTTGTAAGTGTAGAAAAAGAAGCTACAGCTACTTTTTTTTTAAATTACTTTGAGAGTACAACGTAACCTACTTTTACATCATTTAAGAGCAGTAGTTATATACAATGCAATTCTCACCAACTTGAAAACCATGCCATAAATCATCTTTACATTTTTCATAGAAGATACATGAGGAATACATTTAAGACGCCTGAGTGCATATGGTAAATTACAATCAACTGTAAATACCCGCCCCCAGTCTCTCCCCCCCTCCGCCTCGCATATGGTAAAATTACAATCAACTGTAAATACCAACCCTTAGTCTCCCTTCTCCTCCCTCGCATATGGTAAATTACAATCAACTGTAAATACTCTCCCCCCCTCAGTCTCCTCCCTCCCTCGCATATGGTAAATTACAATCAACTGTAAATAGCCGCCCAGTCTCCCCCCTCATATGGTCCAATCAACTCCCCTCCCAAACTCCCCTGCAAATGGTAAAATTACAATCAACTGTAAATACCCGCCCCAGTCTCCCCTCCCTCCTCCAACTATAAATACCCGCCCTGTCTCCCCTCCCTCGCATATGGTAAATTACAATCAACTGTAAATACCCGCCCCAGTCCCCCCTCCCTCTTACAAGCTAAAAAAAGAAGAAAGAAAATGAATTGTTACCTGCAAGGAGAGCCTCACCTGTGAAGCTTGCGTAGTGGACACTCTGATCTGCTGGCCTGTAGTTACCGTCTGTGGTACTTGGGTCACTGTCACAGGTTGAAGCTTCTGTTGAGCTAAAAGTTGGGCCTAAAAGCAAACATCAAGATGTAATATTTTCTTATAATATCACATCCACATATTTCTTAGAAATTCTCATTTTCATTCAAAGTAAGGATTTTTATTAAGATTCTTGCATGAAATGCAACTGAATCAAATTTGTTTTGTTGCTCTAAAGCTGGGCCTAAACGCAACAATTAAACATAAAATGTTTTCTTATAATATAACAGCAACATATTTACAGAAAATAATCATTTATTTAATGACTTTCAGGATTTTAAAAGTGTTTTGCAATAATTGGGACTGATTCAAATTGGCTTTGTTGAGCCTATTTGAATCTCAACTCTTACAAGCATGAATATTATATAGTTTGGTACCTTGGAATGCGAAAATCGACTGTACAGCTATTTTTTATATATCTATTACATAATATCAAAATAGTAACACAATTATTATTTGTTGATATTAATGCACCCATGAATCAAAAATGAATGTCTAATAAAATAGCAATAAAAAAATTCAAGACTCACAATCTTAGTTTGCTGAGCTTTTGGCATTTGAACAAACTGCAGTAAATTGACTTTTGGTGATCCAGATGACCCTGTTCCACTTGTAGCACCGTGAGGGATGGTCAGGGTCTTGAGGGTGGTGCCTCCCTGTGTTGAGACTGACACTGCCTGCTGCTTGGCTTGGCCTGGGCTTGGGAAAGAGCTGAAGAGGGAGATAACCAGAATTTAGACCAGACATTGCAAACGATACACATCTCCTCGCCACTAATAACACGCTTTCCAGCCTCAGTCACGATTGCCATCCCACCCTCTGTTCCACATATCATACCATTCCACTTCCCTCCTATAGGAAATCATACATGAAATCCAAATACCATTCCACCACATGACCCATATGTCATCACACCTGCAATCAAGATGACATCCTACCATATGACTTGCCACCATGTCCCATATACCATGCCAACCTGTCTCACATGCCATCCCTCCTTGTCCAATATACCATGCCACCTTGTCCAACATCCCATCCCTCCCTGTACTATGTGCCACCCTACCATGTCCCACATTCTATCCTTCTATGTACCACGTGCCATCTCACCCTGTCCTACAGGCCATTCCATCCAACCCCACATTCTATCCCACGGTCCCATATGCCATCCTACCTGAAATCCAGATGACATGTCATTACACTCTGTCCCTCATGTCATCCCACCCTGTCCCACCCTGTCCTATATATCATGACATCCTGCCCACATTTGCCACCCTGTCCCACATGCAATCCCAACCTGTCCTACATTTCATCCCATCCTGTCCTTCATGCCATCCCACCTTCATCTTATTTCCTACATCTACCAATCATTCTACCATCTTCCACCCAACATTCTTTCCTCTCACTCTCATTCCCTCACTTCTATCAATCAACTCAACATGCCCCATTCACCAACCATCCCCCTTCCGTGCCATACCCCATTCATCAACAATGCTCCATTCACCTGCCATCCTCGATTCCCCAACATGCCCCATTCACCATACCATGCTCAATTCCCCAACATGCCTCATTCACCGTACCATGCTCCATTCACCTACCATGCTCCATTCACCTACCATCCCCCATTCACCTAACATCTCCCATTCACCTACCATCCCCCATTCACCTACCATCATCCATTCACCTACTACTACAACCCACCTTTTGCCATCTACTGATCCACCAAATCTACCCCGCTAAGCATAACGGGGATATTTACCAGAGTTATACTTACCTTCCATGCTATAAATATGCAATCTGGTCCAATAACCAGATTCTAATGCACTTCTAACCGACCTTAAAAACGTAGATACAAGCCCAGCCCTGACCTCCATAATACCTCTAACATCCCTCACTTAACATTCCACCAAGGCCTGAACAAGAGGGGAAGCAGGCCGGGACGCATGAAAGGTAAGTATAACTCTCGTAATTATCCTCGCTATGCTTAACGAAGTAAACTTACTTCAAGTTATATCTTACCTTCCATGCAATAAATATGCAATCAGATTGCAACCGAGGAACGGAATGAAGAGCGTTTAGGTCGAAGCCCAATTTTCAAAAGGCTGGTCCTAATACTTGCACTTTTATCCTACTTAAAGGATTACATTCCTTATCCTCTTATCAAGAACAGAAAACCTATGAATAAGAATTACTATAAAATAGTAAACCACTCACAAGTTATAACAAAGGAACAGGGAACAACCTGTTGGTAATAACCTAAGTAATACCAAAAATTATTTGATTCATCAGGTAATATTTTCATGTAAATGTACTGATTGTCACAATTCAAGTATTTTGACCGTGTGTTTTGGGGTCGATTTAACAGCTTGTAAAACGAGTCTTGATAGAGTTGGATTAAACCCTTACGTTATGGCCTATTGTTAGCTTCACCAGTTCACTGCTGCAAATTCGCTGTGTATTTGACAAGTTACTTGGATTTCGGCGAAATCAAAGTGCAAAATATCCCCATTCATAGGTGATTACTGCGCATTTGTGATTCTCGCATTTAAAAAGGATTATGCTAATTGGGTTTACAATTTGTAAGAGTCATTGATTGGAATTTTGTCAGCCGAATGTGTGTGGTTTGAATCATGAATGACATTGATTTTCAACAGCAAGACTTGACTATGAAAAACGATTACTCGCAATTCTATAATTAGTAAACGTTTAGTGCATTTTCGAACGCTTAGCATGGCTCTGGTTAGAGGTATTAAGGAAGTTAGGGCTGGGTTGGTAACTACCTTTTTCAGTTCGGTTAGAAGAGCGTTAGAATCAGGTCATTTTACCAGATTGCATATTCATAGCATGGAAGATAAGACATAACTTGAAAGTAAATATACTCTTAGCCAACTCGTCATATCAACCATCACTATAACCTCCATTTTCTCCATTTGCACTACAGCCCCCCACCCTTAATCTAAATCGTTTAATTGCTGCTATTCAAGGCCGGAATGCATTTGTTCTCCTTTATATAAATTTCTTTTCATAAAAATAGTTTGAATTCCTTCCCTGAGGCAGCAATATATTGTTCCCTAGTAACTGAACAATGAAGGAGGCTGGACTGACAATAGATGTAGACAGACAGACAGCAGACAAATGGATGGACAGACAAATGGATGACTATATCCCCTCTTCACCAACTTTATTGGCAGGGAATAATTAACATTCTTATCTTCATTACCTACTCTTAAAATCAGCTGTTTTGATTCAACTATGGAATTGATTTTTGTAGGTGATGATCTTAAACCCTTTTATTCAATGTACAAATTAAAATGACTGGGTGTTGTGGTGTGAATCTGTAATCAGACCTGGTATATTGCGAGTTCGGGAGCACTACTGAGAGTTCAGTAATGGAGATTGGGTGTCCACCTTAAGTTTGGCACGAACATGGTGAACCCAATGGAGGCTTGATTAATCACATTGTCCAAGGAAGGACGGACCTGCGCAGGGCAGGAAACTCCTTGTGCCTAACGGAAACATACCTAACCTACTACCTCTTCTTATATGACCAACTATCACATCATTCTACTTGAGTGACCAACAAAGTGATTAGTATGATCTCAACTGATTATGAGTGACCAAATGCTATTAAAAAATACGTTTAAATTGCTTTTAATTACCCTGTGTTGCCACACCAGTCACACCAGTGACTGAGATGCCTTTAGCCTTCTGAGCCTGTAGTTGTTGCTGCTGTTGCTTCAAGAGTGCCTGCACCTCAGGCCTCCTCAGTAGTCCTTGCTGGTGTTTCTGCTGCACCAACTGAAACAAAACATACCAAGATGTAAATCAATCTGATTGAATGATCAGTGAGTCTTGTTAGTATGTTCAAAGCAAATGTCATATAGTACCAGCAAGGTTAAATTACATCAAAGTAACTAACAATACTTATTATAGTTCAAATGACAAGAGCATAAATGATACCCCCCCCACCCCCCCCCCCCCCTCATGCCCTGCAACTAATGAAGACAACAATACAAGTTTTTTCAGTACAATTTATCTTGGTGCACATGTCTACAAACCATTTTATGAATGTTTTTTCAGAATGTTTAGTGGGATAATAATTTTAAACAACATAGAATCTATAATCCAAATTACATATCACAACAATACTTGCATTTCAAATGACAGAGTATAAATGATACAGCAACCCCCTCCCCTTCCCCACCATGTGCCTTGGAACAAACAAAGACAACAATAGTAGTAGGCAACAGTACCCTTTGTGGGCATTTCTAAAAACTGTAATGAAAATTTTTCCAGAATCTGTTTAATGGGATATTCATTCTAAACCACATACACTTAAAAAAAAGTTATATCAACAAATCAATCACCTTTAAACACCCAGATAAGTGTTACATAATACCTACAAACAAAATAAAAGCTATACAACAAGTACTACTTTAAAGGACTATGGACATCTAAAGGCAACATAGGGTTAATTGGTTTAAAATATGATTAACCATTAAAACAGCAAAATATTCCATTAAAATTGGTTAAAAATTGACCAATTTACAGCATTTTAATTTTTAGCTGTTATTGTGCAATAATGTGTGACATCACTGGGGAAGATCCTTCATTACCTTTTGTAAAAACCTTTGCTTTTTTATTCCTCTGTCAATGTTGTCTGAAATATAGAACTGGACTTGGGACAAAATTTGAGGGACCATTGTCACACCCCGAATTATCATGTATCTAGAAAAGACATTCTAAAATTCACAAGTAGCTGAATTAAATAAAGATTTTAAACTGTGTTCCTCTTAGTATGTGACAAATTCTAGGCAAATGAACAAATCAAGAAACTTTGCTTAGTCATAACTTGAAAACTAAATAAAGATTTTACAAATTTCAAAAACTATTTTGCTCAGAATTCCATGCTCTTTCACATATCTAAAATCTGCTAGATGTCCATAGTCCTTTAAAGACAAAAATCGTTATAAACTTCATTAAAGGTGGCATCAACTAATCAATCATCCTCTGCAAACAGAACAAAGTGCTACATGAAAATCCTTATTCTTACCCTATGCTGCTGTATGACCTGGTTGAATGCAATGGTTTGCTGTGGGGTGATGGTGCTAGTGCTGGCTGTTGTGCTGGCAACCACTTTGGTCAGAGCCTGTAGATGTACCTGTTGGGCAGCTTGGGCTTGAGCCTGGGCCTGAGCCTGTACTGCTTGAGCTTGTGCCTGCGCCTGAGCTTGCTGAGCTTGCTGAACTTGTTGTAACTTAAATTGCTGCAAAGACAAAAAAATAATTGCTCGTTGAAAAAATGCTTAATTGCTTGTGAAAAAAAGAGAAAAAGACAGGGGAATTAAGTTTGTTTGTTGATGTTTAACGGCACCGCAACAGTCAAGAGTCAAATGTGCCAAGAGGGTGCTAATAAATAATGGTGTAAGAGTTAGGATAGTGAGGAGATGGTAGGTTTGTAAGGGAGATACAGGGGAAAAACTAAAAGTGGGAGAAAAATTTAGGTGAAAAGAAAGGGGTGTGTAGGATTAGGTGTATAAAGGGAGGAGATTATAAGTGGTGGAAGAGGTTGTTGTGGAGGAAGTTGATGATGTTTGAGGAAGAATTAATTTGAAAAAGTCCGAGATTGAGGACAGTGAGGAGAGAAGAGATCTGGAGTTCTGGAATAGGGGAAACAAGGATAACATTTAACTTCAATGTTACAGAAATTTGACATGGACAATTGCACCCTTACATTTGAAGAATTTTGACCCAAAACATACCAATTCTACCACCTAAACTTCAAAATGAAAATCAGCTTAAGTAAATCAGCACTTGCTAAAACTCGCATATTTCAAATGTTGTATTTGCATTTACAACATTTAATGATTGGAGAATGCATGTATCTTACCATGTATTTAGTTTTTGCTGCTCAGAATAACCAAGTTAGAATAAGCAAGTTAATCTGTGCAATAACAATGGACTATATTGTCTGTCTATCTACTTAACACATTTTTATCTAGCTTCTTGGTGTACAAAATATTAATGCCCCCACATTTTCCTTACAAATTTAAGTAAAAACAGAATAATCTGCTGAGTTTAAGCAGAATTAAGCTAAACATTAAATTGGTGGTTACCTTATTAATATTCCTCAACTGCTGCTGCTTGATGATTGCCAGTTGTACTTGCTGAGGTGTAAGGTTCTTCAACTGGGCTGTTGTGGCTGTTAGCAAAAACAGAAAAACATAGCTGCACCAAAGTTTTGAAACGGGAAAATGTTTGTGCTATCATAATGATTGAAATCTCCTGGCTTAATTTAATGTCAGTAAGGACCAAGAAACAATAGCCTGGGTACATGGCTTTTTTTTTCTTTTTTAGGTGCTAATTCCATGTGAATTTTGAAATAAAAGGGGTCTCTTTTCCACTCAGGTGTCGTTGAAAATTCAGATGAGTATTTATTAAAAATGATTCGAGTTAATTTCAAAATAATCATATGAACATCGGAGCTGGAAAAAATCTACAGTTCCGGTAATTATAACTGCTGGAAAATCTGGAATTTGCGGGAAGTAAAACAAATCGTAAAAAATTATAACTTTCTTTTTGGGTAGATTTCTTGAGTAAAGAATGTGCTCTGAAATGTCCCAAAAGCAAGTGTGCTATAAAAAGTACATTAAATTGAGGGAAGTATGCAAAGATGTATTCACAACATTAATATTATTTCTGTTACAATTTTTCGTGAGAAGATTTTCGATACCTTAATTCAGAACCGTGGTATATTTTATGATTAATTCCAGCTCCGATGAACATAATGTGCACAAACAGTGTATGCAAATATTCTACAGACTCCAGATTAATAAATCAGCCAAGTGTTCCTTGAACTTTTCTGTTCATAAAATTCAAAGAACATACATATTGCCAGAGATGTTGTTACAAATTACAAAGATATTACACATACCAGTCAAAGCTGTAGAGGCCACCCCTTTGGTCTGCACAGAGCTGGTGTAGATTGATGAGACCACCACTTGACCGGTAGTTGTGGCAGTGGTGGACCTGACCTGGCTGGTGATGATGCCAGAAACTATAGGAAGGGTGGTGGTTCTACCTGTCTGGGAACGCACCACCTGTGCCAGTGTACCAGCAGTCTACATGAAAAGATAAAAGTATTTGTTATGGAAGCTTAATACATAACATAAGATAACTGCATTGTTTGTTTTCCCAAAAGAACTTGTAATCAAGCTGCTTTTGTTTCTGACTGCATCAAATTTGAGCACCTAATCGAAAATGTAAAAACATAATGCTTTTTTGTGAAGTTGTGTTTGTTTGATGAGGGATGAACGGCACCACGACAGTGAGGGTCAAATTGTGCCTGAGAGGTTAGATCATTCCAGAGGTAGAAAGAAAAGAAAATAGGGGGAAATTGAGAGAAACAAGAGAACCAAAAGCCAGAAAGCTGGGATTGTAAGAGAAAGCGCACGGGTAAAAAAAAAGGGGCAAAAGTAGAGAAGAGGGGGGTTGGAGAGGAGGACTAATATGGTTGTAGAGGGAAACAGATAAAACAGAAGGAAGGATATAATTTTATCTGGAGAGTTTCTATGTTTTCTGGAAGAGCTTGGCTATTGAGTTGTGGGGAGCAAGGGAAGCTCTGGAAAGGTAGTACAGGGGGCAAGCAAGGAGGACGTGATGGACTGTGAGGGTGCGAGTAAAGTAAATTTCTTTTTATAGAAATAGTTGAAATTCCTTTCCAGGGCAGCAATCTTTTGTTCCCCTAGTAGAAGAACAATGCATGAGGACGGACGGACAATAGATGTGGACAGAAGGACAATAGATGTGGACGGACAGACCAACGGATGGACCAAGTGCAACAATGCTATATCCCCTCTTCACCAACTTTGCTGGCGAGGGGATAACTAACCCGGGTGGAGTCCATTTTCTTCCAAGATAGATGCAGCTGATCACGATGACATCAAATCAGCAGTTGCTTTACACAAAGGTTCACCAACATATACTCTAAAACAGTATTTTTGTGTTCCCAAATATACAACCAATACTCTATATCAAAATTGCAATTCAACTCTAATTATTAACTCACCACTGGCTGCCCTTGGATTGAAACTACAGCCTGTGTGACTACAGGTGTAAGCTGCTGGCTCATGCGTCTGTTGATGGTAGCAAAGGTGGCACCTGCTGAACTACTTGCAGGAGTGTTGACAACGATACTGTTTGTGCCCGACACACGAATAGCCGTGACCCCAAGGGCCGTCCTAGTAATTCCTGCGCTCTGCTGAAAAACAAAAACTTGATTGATTCGCACACTGATTGAACATTAACAGGTAGAAAGTTAAAGTTCACCATCAACAGCTTTATATTCTAAACATAATCATCATTGAATTATGGCTAAAATCAAAGTTTAAAGAATTTTCAATATGTGCAAAAGTTGTGGTGTGAGAGAAGAAAGCTTAATATCTTTATTGTAATTCTATATATTGTGATTCAGTCCTGCATTTCAATCACTGAAAATCACCAGAATATTTTCTCCTGCTAACTGTTGATTTAGAGTATGATGTATATTTAGAAGTTTGTAGTCATATTCAATTGTTCCCATGCAAAGAATGTTTGTGAAGAACTGAAAAACAATATGTTAACATAAGAAAATCCATAGAATTTCTCTGAAGACACAAATTTAAAAACTTTGCATATTTCATCATGAGGCCACCACAAACTCATGTTGTAAAATAGTCAACTTTGAGCTAATTTGTATGATTTACTGTGATCAGATGTGGGCATAGCTACTGCACCAGCAAAAATTCACCAAGTGCAAATTAAGTAGTTGTATGCCCTAATTAATTTTGCATTCATCCCTTATTGATATTGCAGACTGAGAACAGCAACTCATTACACATAGAATGCAATATTTCAAAACATAAAATAAATACTTTAAATGCCACGGATCATTCAACAAGACATTAATAATACATGAGGCATATAATTCCAAGGATCATTTATTTTGTTGTTTTCATGGTTTATAAGCACACCCATTCATAGATCTTGAACTTACCACAACTGTGGCTGCAGCTGCAGTTCCCACAGGCTGCACCGCTACTGTTTTGGGTGCTTGAGCAGCCTTCTGTTGTTGTTGCTGCTTGGCTGCTGCAGCAGCAGCTGCTTGTATGCGTTGCTGTTGTTGTTCTTGTTGCAACTGTGAGGTTGAATAGAAAGTAATTTGTTAAGTTCTGCATCTAAAGCCCTAACTTTCTTGTTTTTGTTTCAGTGAACTGAATTTAGACAATCAAATTCACAGTGCAAGACATCTTAAAACAATGTTCTACTGCATTACACTTCCCTCAAAATGTCCTTAATATGCAAAGGTAAGGTTTTTGTTCAAATGTTTGGGTGTTAAAGACATAAAAGTATTGTTAAGAATATTTCAAATTCAGAATACACTTCTGGAGCCATTTACCTCTTTAGATAATTTATCCCTCTTGAATAGCAGGGATATTAACGAAAGTTACCTTCCATACTAAAAACATTCAATCTGGTCCCATTGATTCTATTCCATCACTTTTCTAACCGAAATTAAAAACTTAGTTACTATCCAACCCATAATAAGCTTTGTACTCTCCTATTCCTCACTTTATGGGATGAGATTGCATGTTTACAGCATGAAAGTCAGACATAACTTGAAGCACATTTTAACCACGAAAGTATGGCAAACATAAAAAGTGGAAGTAGATATTAGAAATGTAATGTGCATTGTTTTAAACATTTTCCATTTTTAAATGAAGATGAAGACCTGGGAGACCAAACAGAACGTCACATTTTACGTTCACACAAATCCAGAATAATCCCATTCACAGCTTGTTATACCAAATCTCTAACTAACCTGTAACAAGATGAGTATGCAATTTAACTTTACTTCACCATTGCTTTAATATTCAGTGTATACCCAAAAACCAATAGAGCAGATGTGGGCACAGCTACTGCGCCGGCAAAAATTCACCAAGTGCAAAGTAAGTAGTTTGTATGCCCTAGTTAATGTTGCATTCATCCCTTATTGAAATTGCAGACTGAGAACAGCAACTCATTACACATAGAATGCAATACTTCAAAAAATAACATAAAGACTACAGGTCATTTAACAAGACATTAAAGGAGACACAAACCCACAGGATGATTTGGGTTCTATTTGGGTAAAAATGTATGAAGATTGAAAAAAATCAATACCGTTTTCCACAAAAATAAACCATTTTCCAGATTTTATTCAAAGAAACTCTACCTATGGAGGTCGCCATATTGTTTGATATATTTTGAAACTGCCAATTTTCAGGTCCAGAAGTGATGTCTTAGAATCAGTTCTGTTTTTTTTGTTGCCATGAAATATTCATACAGTTTTTATTTCCATCATAAAATAATAAGTGCCTTATATTCAATATGTTTTACAATAATATAATATAATTCTGTCCAAAATGTAAAGCTTTATCATAATTTTGTCCCAAATGTAATGCTTTATCATAATTCTGTCCAAAATGTAAAGCTTTATCATAATTCTGTCCCAAATGTAATGCTTTATCATAATTCTGTCCAAAATGTAAAGCTTTATCAGAATTCTGTCCAAAATGTAAAGCTTTATCAGAATTTTGTCCAAAATGTAATGCTGTATCATAATTCTGTCCAAAATGTATAGCTTTATCATAATTCTGTCCAAAATGTAAAGCTTTATCATAATTCTGTCCAAATGTAAAGCTTTATCATAATTCTGTCCAAAAAGTAAAGCTTTATCGTAAAAAGAATACATTCTGATCGGATTACAAATTATAATAGAATCATTTGTATTGGCAATGACACAATTGTACTTTCATAAAAAGACAACACTGAACAACAACGATTAGGATATAATTACGAATGATTTCAGTTTTAACGTGCTTTAGAAGTGCAAATAAATTTTGATTTGAAAGATAGATTATTTGCTTCATACTGAAGATTATATAGTGTTCTTTTCGTGAGAATATAATATACTTGTTTTCTTGCCTCTATTTCAGTACCAGTTTATTGGAACTCTCACATAGCAGGCCTACATTAGGCTAGTTTATTACCGTAGGCTTAGCGTAATCGTTTCCATCAGTTTATGCCTAATGTTACCAACGGGAATAAGAACTACTGACTATAGCATTAGTTCCAAAACAACAATTTGTACAACCATATGCTTGTCATTCTGGCATAATTTCTTAACTTTCTTGCTACTAATCAAATCTTTCACAAATCAGCTCCTGCAACGAATGTACTGTGGTACAGTAAAGGTGCATAGGCTTAGATATGCTTACACATGCAGGAATGAGACTGATCTGATGACGTCATTCGAAGTCATTTCCATTGAGGGCAGTTGTACAAGATGGCCACCCCCTTACGACTGATATATCAAATAAATCATATCTTTATCAATTCAAACAGAATATCACGGATCCCTTTTTAAGTATCCCAAGGGTGGGCATAGTGTTTAGAATATACGTTCACATCATAATAGATAAGAGAAATCTGTGGGTTTGTTGTCCTTTGATAAGAAGGATACAAATCCATCTTCATAATAAGTTTTCTCTTGCGTAAGTCATCAGCCAAAACTTACTTTGACAATCTTACTATGTACTCAAGTCTGATGGAGACATAACTTCCATAAAGAAACTTTGGCTAGAAAAATCTCAAGAATTACCTTCTTTTCTTTAGCAATTCTCTCAGCTCTCTTGGCAGCAACCTGGATTGGTGACATGGGCTTGTCATAGGAGATACCAAACTCATTCAGAACGGCACTGTGCTTGGGATTTTTCAGCAATGGATTATTCAATCTGAAATGGAAAATACATCACAAGACAACAATAACAATCTGCTTTAATAATGGAATGCAATCTTCAATGTAGTTTACAAATAAAACCATGTTATTCTCTTCAATTTACTGCTGAAATTACCTTTGTGAAGTCTAATCTTTGTCTCAGTTAAAATTGTATATTTTTTAATTTCTCGTGCCTTACTCTAGAAAACTATTGTTTGTTACTTTTTAAGCTTCATCAGATAGAACATGTAATATTAGCTTAATATATCATTTATATGATCACATCAGCCAACAAGAAAGATACAGAGAATGAAGATATATAAATTATCCCAATCTTAGGCTGCTTTACACAGCACAAAACTATTTTTCATAGTCATTGCCATTCAAACAAAGAAAATCATTTATCTCAGTACAATGTGTCTTCGATATACAAATTTTCTTTTTATCTTTATTCACTCAAGACTTCACAATACTTTCCTATTATCCACCCTAAATGCGTCCATGTCCCAATCTACTGTATAACCTGACAAAGTATTTGAAACTGGATTTCCAAGCTGAGAATAGGTTAGTAAGGTTTAATGGCAACACAGAGATATAATATCACGCAGAGGTGAAAAGAGGTTAATAGGAGATAATGAAGTGAGTAGGGAGTAGGCAGTGAAAGGAAATATTACTCACACTTGCTTGAGGAATGGTGTTCTTTTGGCAGTGGCCATCTTCATTCCTTCGATCTTACTTGAGAAGAGGGTCGTATGGGAGCTGTTTGCATCCTGAGCATGCACTTGACCAGTTTTCATTGCACGATTACCTTTGGTCTGGACATTTAAGAAAAAGTACAAAAAAAAAAATCAAATAAGTTGGGGGGTGAGGGGGGGGGGGTGGGGGAAGCTAAACTTGCTTATGAAAGTAATACATATTATATTTGACATAAATAAAAAATAGTAATGACAATAGCAATAACAAATAAAGCAGATGTGGGCATAGCTACTGCACTGGCAAAAAACCACCATGTGCAAAGTAAGTAGTTTGTATGCCCTAATTAATGTTGCATTCATCCCTTATTGAAATTGCAGACTGAGAACAGCAACTCATTACACATAGAATGCAATATTTCAAAACATAAATACTACAGGTCATTCTACAAGACATTAATAATCCAGGAGGCATGTTATTTTTAATTTTCAACTTGAAGCAACCCTTGATACATGGACCATCACTATTGATGCAGGACAACTGTCAATCAATCATGTCTCCATCTTTTTCTGTATTTATGTTTTTTTGCATGTTATCTAAAAAAAAAAAAATCCTATCAACTTCTGAAAGTTAAATCCTGCTAGAATTTGATTGTGAGTACGGTTAAGGACTCAAACCCTTTGTTCAGAATTTGCTACACCAATTCAAACAATTTTACTAGACATTACAAAAACAACGAAGGATTTACATAATAAAACACCAAGGTCGCTGTGAAATACATCACACATTTGCATACAAATTTCTAACACTCCAAAGGTAGGTTGGTAGATAGATTGGATATTTCACATCCAAAGGTAGGTTGGTAGGTAGATTGGATATTTCACATCCAAAGGTAGGTTGGTAGGTAGATTGGATATTTCACATCCAAAGGTAGGTTGGTAGGTAGATTGGATATTTCACATCCAAAGGTAGGTTGGTAGGTAGATTGGATATTTCACATCCAAAGGTAGGTTGGTAGGTAGATTGGATATTTCACATCCAAAGGTAGGTTGGTAGGTAGATTGGATATTTCACATCCAAAGGTAGGTTGGTAGGTAGATTGGATATTTCACATCCAAAGGTAGACATTACAAAAACAACGAAGGATTTACATAATAAAACACCAAGGTCGCTGTGAAATACATCACACATTTGCATACAAATTTCTAACACTCCAAAGGTAGGTTGGTAGATAGATTGGATATTTCACATCCAAAGGTAGGTTGGTAGGTAGATTGGATATTTCACATCCAAAGGTAGGTTGGTAGGTAGATTGGATATTTTACATCCAAAGGTAGGTTGGTAGGTAGATTGGATATTTCACATCCAAAGGTAGGTTGGTAGGTAGATTGGATATTTCACATCCAAAGGTAGGTTGGTAGGTAGATTGGATATTTCACATCCAAAGGTAGGTTGGTAGGTAGATTGGATATTTCACATCCAAAGGTAGGTTGGTAGGTAGATTGGATATTTCACATCCAAAGGTAGGTTGGTAGATAGATTGGATATTTCACATCCAAAGGTAGGTTGGTAGGTAGATTGGATATTTCACATCCAAAGGTAGGTTGGTAGGTAGATTGGATATTTCACATCCAAAGGTAGGTTGGTAGGTAGATTGGATATTTCACATCCAAAGGTAGGTTGGTAGGTAGATTGGATATTTCACATCCAAAGGTAGGTTGGTAGGTAGATTGGATATTTCACATCCAAAGGTAGGTTGGTAGGTAGATTGGATATTTCACATCCAAAGGTAGGTTGGTAGGTAGATTGGATATTTCACATCCAAAGGTAGGTTGGTAGGTAGATTGGATATTTCACATCCAAAGGTAGGTTGGTAGGTAGATTGGATATTTCACATCCAAAGGTAGGTTGGTACATGTAGGTAGATTGGATAATTCACATCCCTTTTTCAACAGATACGGTTATATATACTTTAAAACACTGTCAAATGTGGTCATTTTTTAATTTTCCTCTACACTCTCCTTTAATAAAGGACTTACCCTGTTGTAAAGTCCTTTGTTTTTCTTCTGCTTCTTGGGGTTTGTGTCGTACATGATCTTCCCTTCCTCTCGTGGAATGATCACATTTTCGTAACGAAGCTTGCATTGCTTGGGAGAACGGTAGATCCTACTGCAAGAGTTGACGATGTCGCTGATGAGGTCCCAGTTGATGGTGTGTCCTGGTATGAGAGGTTGCAACGTCAGCGGCAATTCTTGTAGTGTTTGCACTGCCTACAAAGAAGAACAAGAGAGTATGGGTGGGTAGATTTAAACAAAATTTATCACATCGTTTATTCGATGTCACAAACTCGCACAGCATGCGGAATTAATATATAAACGTAAAACAAAATGACATTCGTCACTGCCTGAAAATAAGCAACGACATGACAGGATAGTCTTAAGAGACCAAGAAAGCAACAATCTTTATGGAAAAATATTTGGCAAAAAAAAAGGTGTTTAATGTTAAAGGTGAACAAATTAAATGAAACATAATATATATAAAAATAGATGGCAGTTCACTATACAGCATTGTAATACTGAAACAATTGCAAATGAAACCTACCTGTAGCAAAGCCCAGTCCTCATTTATTAGCCACTCAGGTTTGTCCTGGACAAGTACTTCAGTTGAAGCCGGCTTTTGAATCACTGGTAGAGGTTTCACGACTGGTTTCCCTATTAGATTCCTCTTAACATCACGCCGCATTCGCAAAAGGGATGCTGAAGGTCTGTTGAACAGAGACTGTGGAGGTGTGGTCATCATAGTGGGCTTTTGGTTTGATGGAACCTCCGGTTTAGCATGAGTCTTAATTTTTCGAACTGTAAGGTAAAAAACAGTTTTGTTATGGATGGGTTATGCATAGCTCCATATTTTCATGTTTTTTTTTTTGGTGCAAGTTTGAATCTGTGTGAAGTAATGAAGGTGGATCTGTTACTAGGTGAAACACAAAAACAAACCATAATATCAGTTGGCTTTGGAAAATTATGTGATACAAGTGTACCTGACAACATTACAATGAAAATTACCAGCTATCAAAACAGCTATTCCTAATTAGATACAGACATGCTCCCAAAAAAAGCATGGAACGCAATCCTCATAAATTAGGGAAGTGATTTCAAGGTGTTAGATACCTACAAGCGAAATATGCAGTTTTACCCAAATGTAGACTACCAAACTAATTACCTCCACCAACAAAGTTGGACAGAAATTATGTTTTCGCCTGTTTGCTATCAAGATATCTCAAGAACTGATGATTGGATTTGGATTAAATTTGGTGTGTGGTTTTGGTACTGTGTACAGCAGAAGTGATTAAAATTTGAGACATTGGAACAGGAAGGGTGAAAATGGGAGGTGGGGTCATGTTCTTGCCTCTGTTTATCTGTCATCAAGATATCTCAAGAACTGATGCTTGGAATTTAATTCAATTTTGTGTGTGTCTTGCATTTGTTGCTTATGAGGTGATTAAAATTTGAAACATATTGGAACAGGGGAAGGGCACAAATGGAGGGGTGAGGATGTTTCTGGATGAGGTGAGGTTGTTTTTAGATGAGATCTGTCAAGACTTCTAGTTCAAACTTTCCAACGGAATGTGCTGAACAATAAATTCATGCCCTGAAAGAATTTGAAATTTAAAAAAAAAAAAATTGGATTCTTAAAGAAATTCAAAACTAGAAAATTAATTAAAATCTAAGAAAATTAATTCAAATCAAAGAAAATCAAAACAATTAAGATTTTGCCATGAATGGAAAAGGATGGAATGTATATCTTCCCTGAGAAGAACTCAAACAATGAATGCTTAGCCTAAATCAAACTAAAAGCAATGAAGGTAGATAACCCTAAAGTGTCTATAATGCAAATGGCAAATACTGATTAATAATAGAGTGCAGTGAAGACATTTGAAGGTAAAACTTAGTGGGTCAAGGATTTCCGGGATTTTTTTCTGTTTCAATTCTAAAATTTTCAAGTCCTTAGGACCCAAGCTTTAAGCCTCCCATGGCACTAATTCTATCTTACGTGTTATTTCTCTACCTTCTGATTTTTTTTGTGTAGGATCTATCAAAAGATGAAAGTCAAATCATATACCTTTGACTTTGGAGTAAAATATCAGGTTTTAACTGTACAAAACATATTAAATGAGGTGCTTGATCTATCAGTGTGTAGGATAGATGGGTAAAATCCTAGTACAGCGGTACAACTTTAGCAAAATGTGTTTCTTGTAATACAATTTGATTCTGTTATTTAAATACCCGAAAATTTGACAATTTTTTGATATTATAAATTTGGTAAAACAATAGGAACTGAAAAGATTCTTTTTAACTTTTGTGTTAAAATTAAATTTGTAGTCCAAGAATGAATTTTTTTCTTTTCTTCAAATTAATAAATATCCAAGTAATACATGGCAAAGGTATTTGAATAAGCTTTATATAGCAATTTATTGTTATACTAGGGTTTTAAGGTTTAAATGCTTGTTTGATATCAAGTTTTTCGAAGTATAAAGTGAAAGATACATCATGAATGCAGTGTAAAATGTGTGCAGCATGAAAAAGGATGGTTCATAAAATTCACTATCAGCAAAACACAGGTTCCCACAAAAAAAAAAAAATGAGCATCCATTAAAATTGGTAAATTTACAGTGTTTGGACTATTTTTGTGCAAATATGCAAATTTCTATGTTACTCTAGTGAATAGGACATTTTATTACATAAATCCACTGTTTTCTAACCCTTTGCCATTTCTCTTTGAAAAGGCGAAGATAATTCTGATAAACGAAGATTTGATCTTTACCATACCCCCAACCAAGTTCGAGCTGGAGAAGTCATTTTGAACATTTTCAAGGTCTGGGAAAAATTTCAAGGAAATATAAAGAAAAAAAACAAAGGCTTTTGAGGTGCTCTCCTGTTCATATAAATCACATTTTTTCAATATTTCAAACTTTGATCACTCATAACTTAAGAAATACACAAGCTATTTCAAAATTCAAAGATTGTTAACTCTTAAGAGTCAGTCCCATGGGGTTCAAAACGTGACCAATTTGTCTTCTTTTAACTTTTTTTTCCTTTTGTATCACTACAAGTTTGGTTTATATGAATGCTAAGACAATAAACTTTTCAATAAAAAAGTAAAAATAAAGAAAATATCGAGATAAATATGCAAATTTGCAAGTTTTAGGCAAAATTAGGCCAATTTTTTTGAGCTTGTATTTTTTCTTATGAATAATGAAAATGGAGGATTTTTTTGTTTTACATATTTAGATTGTTTGTGAAATTTCCTTTCCAATGATACCAGTCTGAATTTTGTTCTCAAAGCAAAACCTGCAAAAACAATGAAGAAAACAAAACAAAAAAACTCACCACTACTTATGAAAAACAATGTCACGCATCTGGTGCGGTATAGGAACCCGAGGCGCCCACACTGTAATCTCACACTTTACCACTAAACTACATTGTGTATGTCCTAGTATGTGGATTTGTTTTCATACTTAGATATCAGCATGAATAAAGAGGGGGTAGTTGCTCTTTAGCATGTGAATTGGCCTTTCTTATGGTATATTTCGTGTAGGTGAGTTGTATTACGATCAGAAGCTTTGATTTTCCCCAAATTTTGGTCTTAAAAAGGCTAAAAATCATATTCCACCAGAATTGGATGCATTGATATATTTGTGAGTCCTCACAGGTTTTCAGGCAAAAGCAAGGTCTGGAAGTATGGCAAGCAAGTCTTTGAAGAAAAAAAAATGTTTTTCGTTTACTTTTTGTGCATTTTTCAAATTTTCTTTACTTCGACCCAACTTTTTTCAAAAATCTTTAACACAACCCCAATCAAAAAAATACATTTTCTGAAAGAACTATTTGAGCTCTTTCAAATGATACCAGGATCACTGCTGTGGGCCAATTTGATCAAGCAAAATAATTTTTTAAAAAGTGCACGTCCAATCGGTCGTGTCACAACTGCGTGGGATTGAAAGGGTTAAACCCACAATTTAAATGTCCATTTTAGTTAAGTGGGTGGGATAAAATTAAACTTTCAGTTCGATTCCAATAGAAGCATGGCTGACAATATTAGATATATACAGGCAAACAATCAGAGAACCTAACAACATGCAAATCAAAAGTAGGGCTGTCATGATATTGGTAAATGAGATATCGATTACCATTGACAAGATATCATGATACATCCACCATATCACAGTATCTATGTTATGATTATTAATGTAAGAAAACTGCCAATCATGCAGATCTCATTTATCATATCAACCTAAGAGCAAGGGGAAAGGAAGCGCAAAAGAATTGGATATGCTGCAAGTATTCAGTTTAAATCTTATTTTATTTGAAATATGCCAGTTTATATGAAAATGATATGTCAGTCAGGACATATTTAGTATCACGACAAAAACTCCATCACGATATCGTGACCATCGACATATCATGAGAGCCCTAATCTTAAGTGGGCATGCAGCATTCCATCAACAAACAAGACAAAGAAACACCTCAGGCGGAGCTGGAACAAATCCATGGTCCTGGGAAAATCATGAGAGCCCTAATCTTAAGTGGGCATGCAGCATTCCATCAACAAACAAGACAAAGAAACACCTCAGGCGGAGCTGGAACAAATCTATGGTCCTGGGAAAATCGGGAATTAACTCGAATATTTTTTTTTCATTTTATAGATATTAAGTAAACAACAGTATATGTGGTAAATATGCACCCCAAAAATGTCCCACATGAAATTGTGCGATAAATAGTACATTAAATTGCAAAAGAGGGAAGTATATGAAGATGAATTCACTACATTAATATCATTTGTCACGATTCTTCGTGCAAAAATTTCCAACACCTTTATTCAGAACACTGGAAATTTTTATAATTCCAATTCCGACCTCAGAAAATGAGGTGCACAGTATCCTCTCCAAAATGGGAATTTGATTTTCCTCCCAAACCTGACTATGCCTCTTCCGACTTCCTGACTATGCCTCTTCCAACTTCCTGACTATGCCTCTTCCAACTTCCTGACTATGCCTCTTCCAACTTCCTGACTATGCCTCTTCCAACTTCCTGACTATGCCTCTTCCAACTTCCTGATATGCCTCTTCCAGCTTTCTGATATGCCTCTTCTAACTTCCTGATATGCCTCTTCTAACTTCCTGATATGCCTCTTCCAACTTCCTGATATGCCTCTTCCAGCTTTTTTATATGCCTCTTCCAGCTTTCTAATATGCCTCTTCCAGCTTCCTGATATGCCTCTTCCAACTTCCTGATATGCCTCTCTCAACTTCCTAATATGCCTCTTCCAACTTCCTGATATGCCTCTTATAACTTCCTGATATGCCTCTTATAACTTCCTGATATGTCTCTTCTAACTTCCTAATATGCCTCTTCCAACTTCCTGATATGCCTTTTATAACTTCCTGATATGCCTCTTCCAACTTCCTGATATGCCTCTTCCAACTTCCTGATATGCCTCTTCTAACTTCCTGATATGCCTCTTCCAACTTCCTGATATGCCTCTTCCAACTTCCTGATACGCCTCTTCCAACTTCCTGATATGCCTCTCCCAACTTCCTGATATGCCTCTTATAACTTCCTGATATGCCTCTTATAACTTCCTGATATCTCTTCTAACTTCCTAATATGCCTCTTCCAACTTCCTGATATGCCTCTTATAACTTCCTGATACGCCTCTTCCAACTTTCTTATATGCCTCTTCTAACTTCCTGATATGCCTCTTTAACTTCCTGATATGCCTCTTCTAACATCCTGATATATCTCTTTTAACTTAACAATTAATTGACACTATCTATACAGAATTTAAATGAACCCGTAATTGAACTAGTGATGGGTGCGCAGTGAGGTGTAAAAGGAGCTGGAAAATAATTCTAGTTTCAGAGTTTATTAACATGCGAAAATCAGGAATTCGCGGGAAGAAAAAGTAAAACCAGAACCAAAAGGTTTTGTTGGTTCTGATGCTTTTTCATAAGCTGATTGATTTGCAAAATTTGTGTTAACTGTCATGTAATTGCATATCATAAAATATATGTTCCATATTTATTTATAAGCCACATCCACCATGCAGATCAATACAAATGTTGACAACATTAGCATTTCCACAATAATTAACAACACAATCAAAGCAAGTATGATGCAAAAACGATTGCTCATTTATCCTATTTTAATAATTTGTCAGTAAGCCCCACCTACTCATTAGCATTCATGACATCAATACCACATTAGAACATACGTACAGACATGACCCATCTGTGTACCACATATAGCATAAATCAGATATATCATTTATGGTGTTTACATCATTTAGCACTTTCACATTAAGCAACGGCTACCATAAATATTAATGACACCTATTGATAACATAAGCATGTACACAATAACCAACAAAATTGTCATGCCCAATATGACGCAAAACGGACATACAGTTGCTCATTTATCACTTTTTCAAAATTTTTACTTTAAGCCACGCCCGCTTATTAATATCCATGAAATCACCACCACAAAGATTAGGCCATATCTGCAGACCATGGGATATCCGTGTACCATATAATACATTACTCCAGCCCCACCCCAGGGTTCACATTAAGGTGTGGGATTGCCGCACTTTGCACATATTATGAAATTCCCATTAAACAATATTTTCCCCCAAAAAGGTAAAGTTTGGCAATTTCAGGCCATAGTTTGGCATTTTTGGTGGTATTCCTTGGGTCTCCTTTGGTATTTGTTATTTCTCCAAAAAGAAATCCCCCCTCCCTCCTCAATTTGAAATCCTAGTGTAAACGCTGCCCAGCCCACTATGTATATTAATGAAATTCAACGTTTTCACACACACCAGCAGCATCATGATTTTACCAAACATGAAACGAAACATGTGGATGTTAAAAAATGAACATTTCAAGTTTTTTTTTTACTTTAAGCCATGCCTACTCATTAATATGCATGACATCGTCATCAAAAACAATAGGGCACATCTACTGACCATGGGCTATCTGTGTACCACATATGACATTATTCCAGTTTACTGTTCTTGAAATACTGTGTTTACAAGCTTTTAAGCCCTACCCACTATGCATATTAATGAAATTCAATGTTTTTATACCATGAACATATATACACACCAGATAACAACATTACTATGCCAAATATGAAACTAGATGGACAAGCGGTTGTTAAAATATGAGCATTTCAAGTTTTCATTAAGCCCCGCCCAATCATTAATATTCATAATATAATCACTAAAAACAATAGGCCACATCTGCGGACCATGGGCTATCTGTGTACCACATATGACATTACTCCAGTTTACTGTTCTTAAGATACTGTGTTTACAAGCTTTTAAGCCCTGCCCACTATGCATATTAATGAAGTTTAATGTTTTTATACCATGAACACATAAACACACCAGATAACAACATTACTATGCCAAATATGAAACTAAACAGACAAGCGGCTATTAAAATATGAGCATTTCAAGTTTTCCAATCATTAATATTCATGACATAATCACTAAAAACAATAGGCCACATCTGCGGACCATGGGCTATCTGTGTACCACATATGACATGAATTCAATGTACCGTACTTGAAATATTGCTTTTACAACTGGCCATCACATACACACACACACACCCAACCCACGCACGCATCCACCCATACGCACACAAAAATACACCCACACATACATACACCCACATACATACACACACAGCATCATGACCGCATAGGTTCCTGATGCTATCGCATCGGAACCAAAAAACATATATTTCTTGAGTAAACAACAGTATATGTGGTGAATATGTGCTCTAAAAAATGTCCCCCATGTAATTCTCAGATAAAAAGTACATTAAATTGTGAAAGAGGGAAGTATATATAGATGTATTCACTACATTAATATTACTTCTGTTGCAATTTTTCGTTGAAAGATTTTTGACACTTTTATTCAAAATTGTGGAAAATGTTATAATTAATTTCAACTCAGGGTGTAAATTGGTTCAGAGTATGTATCACCTTTGACCAATTTATTTACATATTTACTCAAACTTTCAGACACATTAAAATATTTCATTAATGAGCCTAATTGGTCAATCTCACAAACATCGAAAAAATAAAACAAATGCATGAGCCGAAGCTGGAAGGTGGGTGTAAACTTATTAATTTTGTCATAACACAAAGATCATAATTTAATAAAGTTGTATTGATGCATGCCTCATGCCAAGAAGACATCAAATGTAAAAGCTAAATGAATGACAACAATGCTCGTCACACAATATGCGATGCAACATTTCCATTTAATGTGACATAGCAAATAATAGTAATTTAACCCACTCATTTTAAGTGTTATCATGACAGCAAAGCTTGCTTCAACATGGAATTTTACCTACAACATTTTCTTCTTGTAATAAATACTTACTAGAAAAATGATTAGCACTGACATTTGTTGAAAGGTAGTAGTCTGTTGATGAAACAAATCATTATCCTGTGAAACAATTTTCTGATACCATGCAATTAGTCATACCCAACTTTAAAACAATCATGAATTTGTGATAAAATCCTGATAAGAAAGCTTTTTTAAATAAAATTTTACCTAGAGAGCATCAGTTCCGAAAATATCCCCCCCTCCCTCCACCCCCCAAAAAAAAGGCCAACATATATCCCTTTGAACATTTGCTTGGCAATTTACTCCCGAAGTAGACCTACTAATTGTTCAATATTAAGTTCATATGCAGATACTGGAGGAACACTTGATGCAAATTGTTGGCAATGGAGAGAGACAACTGTGTGAGCCACACAGATGGACTTGTCTTTACTAGTTCCGAGCATTATATACTATACGTTGGAACTCTTTTTGTAATTTTATAACTTTATGATATCCATAAAAACGTAATATACATTTTACATCAAGATGATCTGGTTATGCTGTTTCAACACTGGAAATCTTTCAACACTGGTATTCTTTCCGCAAGGTCAAGAACCCAATGCCATCTTACCTCGTTCAAAATTAATCCATTTCCGAGAAAAACAAATCTGTATCAAAAGGGGTAAAGTGAAGTGTTTTTATCCCATTTTGGTTACCAAACTTCTCCATATCCTTCCTTGCCACAAATACTGTGGGCAAATATTCCACAATGATAAAAGAACAAACATTAGATGTTACTGTCACAGACTTTCCTTGAAGGAGCAAACTCTTCCAAGAATATAGTAACAGCTACGACAAGCTTTATAAGAGTGCTTATATCAAAATTAGGAATAATTTCTTCTTTTTAAATGCCCCCACCCCCTCCTCCTCCTTGCCCCTCAAAAACATCTATTCTGATTCCGAACCTTCCTTTATTTCTTAAACTTTTGTCCTTAACAACTTACCATGCTCCACTTTAATCCTCTTGGGTTCTCTCTTGATAAAGACTGGAGGAAGTTGTGATTCTGTCATGGTCGACTGCTCATACATAAGACACACTGCCTGATCGATGTACACATCATTGTCACTCTGAGGTGGGGTGGGTGGAGCCCAAATCTGTAAGGTGGGTTAAAAGTAATAAAAGTAAAAAAGCAGGGCTTCGATCATTTGCTTATACTATTTTTTTTCTACTTTTTGTTGAACACGGCAAAATAGGATACAGGAAATTCAGTTCACATTTATCAGAGGTGGTGCTGACTTCTTAAGGATCTCTACATCTTGCCAACCAGCGAAGCAATAATATAATCCCACTATTTCCCCCTCTTCAAACTTCAAAAATACTACACTTAAAAAATCATATTGAAGCCCCCAAGCAAAATTCAAGTCAATGATGATTTGATGAGGCAGTGCCCAAGCTTGACTGTTTCAGAGGGACGGCCCTTGCTGCTCCTCCATTTGCCCGCCTGCCCTCCCCTCCTCCTTTTGGTCTGCCCTGTCGCTCATCAAAAAAAGAATTTAAAAAAAAAAAAATCTTTCAATTTAAAAAAAATTGTTAATAATCTTAAATTCATAAATAAAAATACCTTACATGGACACAAGAACACAGAATGATAGCATAGTAAGAAATTGCCCTGTTTGGCTCATGAATGGTCCTTATGAGTCAGAATAGTTTCATTTTGAAGTATGATTACAGCTAGGATTTCAGAGCTTCACCAGGGGCTCAAGACTTAACCTAGACCCCACGCAAAAAAGGTGCAGCACTTCGTACACATATTAATGTCCCCTCAATAAATCTAGCACCCTGCTCCTTTTTCAATCAAGCTAGGGGTCTGTGAGGAATTGGATGTTGCATAGCATATAGAGGTGAGTTAAAAATTATCAAATTTAGAAATTGTACTTACTGGCATGATCTCATCTTTCTGAGAAATATAAATCTGGTAAAACAAAGAAAAGAAAAAGATGCAAAAGGTGTTTTAAGCATATTTCTCCAAGAGTCTTGACCTAATTTCAACACATTAACTTTCCTTATACTCAGCCCCCCCCCCCTTCCTGTTTTCAAATATGCTCCTCCTATAGTATAGTCTTGCATAAACAGCACCATGATTATCATACATACCTATTTGAACTATCAATCATAATGCCCTCATCAGAACACAGATTTTCGAGTCTACCAACAAACAGGATCGTCTGCTTGCCTTAAGTGAGCCAAAAAAAGTTGTGGCGAGTAAAAATATTATAATATACTGTGGTACTCAAATTAATTTGCCAAGTTGTATAAAAGATTGGCAACTGACTTCTGTTGTATTTTTCTAACCCCACCAACAAATCTGTTCCACAAGCCTAGTTGGTTGGTTTCGAGATGACATACCACTGTTTCCGGTCTGATATTAGCTTGAATATTGCAGGTAGTGGAAGACCAAGAAGTGTCTTTTCTCTTGTCAATCTATCTTGTCCTAGGACCTCCTGGTCTTCTTGAAACCTGAATTTGTCTTTCTAAAATGATATTTTCTGGGCAGTTGTGTTAAAATCTGGCTATATGCCCAACGTAGCATAGAGCTTGTTGGTTGATCATAAAACTTGAGTATATACAAATAGAACACTACCCTCATTACAGTTATAAATAAGAACAACAAAATCTAAAAATAACCAAATTTTGATTATTCTACAGAATTTCCAAGCAAGACATAATCTTGTAATCCAAGCACAGAAAACCGTGCAATCCAAAGACTGTTGACTTCCAATTTCTGACTCACTATGCCTTCTGGTTTGTTATCATTTCTAAGCATCCATTTCGTGACATATCAACAAAATAATCATGTTCAGTATTTTAATCATAAGAAGTCATTATTCTTGACGTTAAACCACATAACAGGATGATGCCCATGAATAACAAGTGACAGTTATTTTAGGTATGAAAATTCTAATTCATTGTCTTAGTGTGTGCCTTACAAATTTTATCAGACGTTTTGGTATTACTTTTTATAACCATTATTTATGTGGATGCCAAAGATGAGCAGCTTTCCAACAAAGTTTAATAGATTTTCAAGTGATAAGTCACGTCTCTGAAAATAACATCTCCTCTAATACATATTGATCCTGATCCTACAGTTAAGATAAAACATTTTACACAGCAAAACATTCCTTATAATATTTGTTTAAAGGCAATTTTTAATTTAGAAACTTGTTTTTCAAGAGAAGATTTTTGAAACATTGGTACACACCTGTTTCCTGATTATATTGTATTGCAAGGTATAATAAATTGACTTCTTGGTGTAAACTTATTGTGTGTAAAAAAAAAAAAAAAAAAAAAAAAGGCCTTAAGGATAATGCACATATCTGCAAAACCAGATACGTTAAAAGGAACGAAATACAACAAAGTAGTGATATCTATCGGAAGGCTGTATTCCTTTAATACAACCCTGCACAAACAATTTCAGAGCATGTATTCACCTGTACATTCTAATAAATTCAAATGTAACTGGTAACTTTGACTAATGTAGTATTGTTTAGTAAGTACCACTGTCAAGAGTAGCCCAGCTGTCTATAATTGTTATTTTGTTGTAGTTTTCTCTGGACTGTCATCAGGCCATACAGGGTGAGATTCTGAAATATTTGTAATGATCAAATTGGTTCAAATTGGAAAAATCGTAATTCTAATTTCCGGAACTGTAATTTGTTCATTTGTCTGGAATTTGTTATAAACTAAGAGGTACACATCTCAAAATCTATATATAATTCTTTAGATTCTGTTCTTCAAATTCAGCTACTTGTAAATTTCAGAATGTCTGTTCTAGATACATGATTCGGAGTGTGACAAAGTTCCATCAAATTTTGCCCAAAGGCCAATTCGATATTTCAAACAACATTGACAGAGGAATAAAAAGACAAAGGTTTTACATAAGGTTATGAAGGATCCTTCCCCATTGATGTCACACAGTATTGCCCAACAGCTAACTAGAACTGTCGGAAGGACAGTATACTCGACTATTCACAAAGCTAGTATAGAGAATGGGCTTATAGAGGGAAGTATATACAGAAATAGGGTAGCAGGGGCAGATGATTTCAAATTACTCGAGCTTTGAAAGATGCACTTACATTTTTATTTGCACTACAAGCTTCAAAATACCTTTGAGCTTTCCAAGATATTTTAAGACAAAAAAGCTTAAGGTTACCTCACCCAGTAACTTAAAAAACATGTAAAACCTAGCAGTCTTTATAAGTATAACACCTCTTTTAGTTTTATCAATTGAATAACAAAGAAAGGATAGGCCCTGAATTTCCAATGTCATTGAAAGAATGCCATTCAACCCCCTTTCCAACCTGTACCCTCCCCCAGCCCCTACACATTCCCAGAACTACATCCTGGATTGTAATACAACTTCCAATTTAAAAAAATGTGTTAAGCAAAGTCAAGAAGCATGAAAATTGTACAATAACATTAAAGCAAAATGATACAAAACAATATTGCTTAATGTATGACATAATAGACATTGAAAATGATACAAATCCCCTCACTGCTAATGCATATTCCAGACTGTCTCACATTCCATCTCAACCTGTCCCAAATGTCATCCCACGTCTATACTGCATGTAATCATACCTGAAAACCAGATACTGTATGCCATTCCACCACTTGCATGACCCACATGCCATCACAGCTGAAATCCAGATGACATCCCACCACACGCAATTCCGCCCTGTCCCACTTGTCAACCCACCCTGTACCACATGCCAACCCACCGTTCCACATGCCAACCCATCCTGTTCCACATGCCAATCCACCGTTCCACATGCCAATCCACCCTGTTCCACATGCCAATCCACCCTGTCTGACATGCCAACACATCCTGACCAACATCCCACCCCACCATGCCCTACATACAATTCCACCCTGTCCCATATGATCTCATCCTAATTCCTTCAGCTACTTTATCATCATGTCATCTTCTACCCCACATTCTGCTTATTGTTTACATTTCTCAAACCCCTAATTTAACATTCTTTAGAAGCAAGGAAACTTATTTGCTCCATTATTCATGGCAAGACAAACATTTTGATTGCTATTCATGTCAGGAATATCAATATCATATTAAAGTCATACCATATATATTTTTGATCTCAGGTCAAACATATTGCAGCAAATGCACACTATACCTCCTCACCATTAAGTGTGAACAATGCTCTTCACATATACTGTATGATCATTTATTTAAGCAAAATCATCATACCCAAAAAACTTAGCCAAATGTTTACCCTGACAAATATTTTCATTGTTATGCAAATAAGCCAATTTAAATGCACACACATCCCTCCAATCATGCTCATTTGAACGGTACCCATGTCCTCTATCCCTATGCCAAGTCACATGAATGTGCACCATTCATAACTTAAGTTATGAAAACTAAAACCAAAACTTTAACGGATGTCCACGACAGGGACAGTACAATAGCTTTACTCTTCTTCCAATAGTGGGGCTAAAAATGCTGTAAATTGGTCAATTTTTAACCAATTTCAATGGAATATTTTGCTGTTTTAATGGATTAAATCATATTTTAAACCAATTACGCCCATGTTGCCTCTAGATGTCCATGATCCTTAACAGTATTCAGGAATGATACCTGGATCTGAAGTCTTTTTATAATAATTGAATCATGGAGCTACATGTGTATTATTAGTTTAGAATGAAATGAAATATCAATAGCCATTTAATGTGGCTTCCTTTTGAGACTTGCAACCTTACAAACTAATAGAAAACGACCAGAAATGGTGGTCTTAAAAGGTAGCACAATGTAAATTATTAAAACAAAATCCTGTGCAGCTTTTCTCTCAAAGCTCACTTTTTTTAAGGCATTCAGATATTTGAAAAGACAGAAATGATAACATTTAGATTTTCTCTGAAAAAAATATACAGCATTGGAAGAGAGCATAATACAAGTACTTCTGATCTGTCATTTCCAATTTTGGGAACCTCTGCCTGTTTCACTGTGGGGATGTTGCTTCTTCAACCACAACAGCTGTAAGGGACATTTAAACATTTGAAACACAATTTTAATGGCAAAAATTGTAGGCAAAAGATATTAGCAACATGTGTTTTTATGCTTATATTCAAAACATGAGAATGTGACATAAGTTCTAACTGCTGGGAAATTTCAAAGAGCTTCCTTTTCTTTCTTTCATGACTTGAAAGTCAAAAAAGAGTGTTACCTTTTCTTGAAAAAACAAAACATAATTGTAGTCTCTAAAGGCTGTTACACACCGAAAGCAACACGGCGAGCTATTTTTTACACAAAACTAAATAAAACAAAGGAAAAGAAATATTTTGACCTCGTTATTTTCAGATAAGCATCATCATCGCATGACTATTCAAATGATAACTGTAAATTGATTGAAAGGGCCTTTCTATGCCCATTAAAGCAAAATTCACGTCGCGACAAAAAATCGCGCCACATTAAAGCAAATTTCTTCAGTTTGAACAAAAAAGCTTTTCTAACAAATTTCCAGTATCACCAGAAAGCCTCAATTGTAAACTTTATCGTGTGTGAGCAAAAAGTCAAAGCATTTTATGATATTTGTTTCCTGTATGATTATCTTAAAAATCACTCGCCGCGTCGCGTTCGGTGTTTTACAGCCTTTAGACTTCTCTGTTTGGTTAGAGCAGCATCATTATCATAAACACTGCAAATTACAATTTTTACTCATTTGTATCAAGTTATGGTCCCCAAAGCTGTTCAGAGAGAAATTTGAATTTTGAGTTATATAAATAACATCAAAAAAAATCTCTCCGACACCTTAATCTTAAAGGCACTATTCATTCAAACTTTTACCGAATTCATGCTCGACTTGCAAAATCTTGTTTTGCTTCACAAAAAAGATGTGAAATTTGAAGCACCAACACTAAAACTGGTCACAGACATCTTCCCATTACAAATTAACCTATGCATGAGAGAGCAGAAATAATTTACAGACACAAACTGCTTACTGATGCAAAAATGCATATTGTCAATAAGGTTATGTAGACTAAAAATGGTTTCCTCATAATGGGCTACACATGAGACTGGGCCACCCATAGAATATCATTTTTCTTTCTTGCAACAAATATAATTTTCAAAATTAAAGGTCTCATAAAAATGCAGGAAAAATATCATTTCCTATCTTTTGGAATGTCAGGTATCATTCAAAACTAAGTTTGACGGTTTGATATTTCACAGGAGTAACTTCCCACTAATCCCAATACAAAATTTTCAAATGTAGAATGCAGCATTTTACATCACATGGCACTATCTAACTCTGTGAGACATTTTAAACTTTTGTTATATCAATAATCAACATAAATACTTTTTAATTTCTTTTGTTACTATGTCCTCTATTTTTAAATCAAATTCCAAGGGTGTCATTCCCCTACCTAGTCCCCATAGTAAAAACTTTTTTCTCTACGCAATAATTATTAGCAGAATATTTACTTCTAGTTATACTTACCTTCCATGCTATAAATATGCAATATGGCCACATGATCTGATTCTAACACACCTCTTTATTAACCTTAAAAACGTAGTTACCAGCCCAGCCCTGACCTCCATAATATCTCTACTAACCCTTACTTAACATTCGACCAAGGCCTGAACGAGAGGGGAGGCAGGCCGGGATGCATGGAAGGTGAGTACAACTCTAGTAAATATCCCTGCTACGCTTAGCGGGGTAAATGTACTTCCAAGTTATACCTTACCTTCCATGCTATAAATATGCAATCAGATTGCAACAGAGGATCGGAAGGAAGGCAGATTGCAACAGAGGATCGAAAGGAGGGCAGTTTAGGTCGAAGCTCAATTTTCTAAAGGCCGGTACCCAAAACTCGTACTAGATTTATCCTACTTAAGAGACTAGATTCCTTATACTCTTAAGGACGAAAGCCCTTTTGAGTGGGAAGTACTAAAAACTAGTAAACATCTAGTTACAGTCAAACCAAATAAGGCACTATTCATTAACAGTAACTGAGGCAAACGTCGCATGAACCCGAGTTAGAAACTCGAAAAACATGCCAATCGGAAGAGCGTTTGGACATGATATGAACATCATAGTATTGTCTACAATAACGCCACAAAACTCACCGAGCTCGTCCACAAGAATTGGCTGGTAAAACACGATTGGGAACAAAGAGTTTGTTAGCTAAAATGAATGAAAGAAATCCCGAACTGAGGAAAAAATTCCTTATCGTGTAACTTCATAAAAGCAAAAGTTAGCAAAGTACCACAAACTTTGTAAAGTAAGCCTGGCAAAAACAAGGGAAAAAACCACAGTATGAGTTTTCCAAACAGCGGCACAAAAATCCTGTGAAAGGGGCTATGACTCCCAGAGTGCATACACCCCCCCTCCCCTGGCCATTCCATGAACAGTGCAGACTACTTTTAAGAGATTGCTTCTGGAGGATCCATTGGAGGAATGTCTCGCGACACAGTACAAAGAGATCTCAGTGTATCTTCCCCAGTGGTCGCGAATCAATAACCGTCAATCCAACTGGAAATCCTCAGTTGATGGCTGCAAGCAATCCTATAGCTCATGACTGAACCGAGCCTGAAAGAGGCCCCCCCACCCCCCAAAACGGGAGGGGCGTGACCAACTCCTCAGAAAAGCCTTGGTATGCCAAGGATCGGCGAACAAAGGCCACACAGTCAAACAAAGTGCTCTGGGACTATGGTGCAGTTTGCCGGAGCACAGGAAAGCGACAAAAGTCGTCCCTGACCAGAGGCTTGTACTGGAAGCCTACAAAGTCTTAAGCAGCTGAGGAAACCGCAGTTGGCCGGGCCAAACGGGCGCAATCGGTTGTACGCTGCCTTGCTTAGCACTCTCGGTACCAGCGTGAAAGGCGGAAACATGAGTTCCATTGAAAAGTAAATGCATCTATCCCGAAACTCGCGGGTCAGGAGATAGGACGCAAAGAATCGATAGCTTGCGGATGTCCACGGACGCGGACAGACCTACGTCAGGGAGACCTGATAAGGTCATGATCGCTCTGGTCACATATGGGAAGCACGCCCATCCTGTGGGGGTTCCACTGAAGTGAGACAATTGATCCATGATCATGTTCTTATAGTGCGAGGTGAGTGGCCTTAAGGCTGGCATAGTCCGTCCTGTGCCGAGACGAGAGGAAGGATTCCAGAAACTCTTGGGGTCTGTTCCTCTCATCTGAAAAAAAGAGACCACAACAGTGGCGGAAAGTCTGCGCGAATCTAAACTGCTCTGCTCTGCACTAGCGGTAAAATTCCCAGCATACTGCCTGTGAAATAGGTCAAGTACCTGCCCAAGTTCCTGTTATTGGGGGTCACCTGAAATGTGCCTCTTACCACAAACAAGATGCATCCGTCAGCACTGACGGTGAAAGTCTGACAGGTGGAAACTTCGTTCCTCACAACAGGTGAGAGAATTCGCACCACCACCGAGTGGGGGTGGCCACCAACTAAAAGTGTAAAGCGGAGGTACTAAGGCGTCCTGGAAAATACAGCTGAAGGTCTAGCAAAAGGGGCCGTAGGTTCCTCGCGCGATGTTTGCACACAGGAACTACGTCCACTGGACTAGCGAAGTGGACTATGAGCCGCAGCCAGTGATGCTGGTGAATTTTTTTGCGGAACCGTGACGTTCAACACGGAAAATCTTACTGAAGCAGTTCACACGGCCGCGGAACTGCATAAATATTAGCTACGGTAACAAGAAAATAACTCTCGTGATGCTATACTCCTTGTGAAGATTTGTTACTTATCACCTGACCATGTAGCTTCATAGCTAGTGGGTCTATTTCCGGGTTTGTCCTACATTGTACGTTATCGCGCAAAAACAGTATGGAGCCGTGCGGGCCCGTTCGCCGGAGCCATATAAAACCAAAAGCCTTTGGTTAGGAAGCTGTACGGACCCATAAGGAGCCATCTAATGACCCATACGGAGCCATAGGGCTGTATCACGGGCCCGTACGGGACCATAAAAACAAGCCGTGGGGCCGTAAGAAGCTCATCACCGGAGCTGTATGGACCCATATAAACCAGTGAAAGTAATCCAATGACTCTACAACAAGCCGTAAAAATACTTGTAACTTAATTATAACCTCTTAGGGCGCCACCTCGTGGGCCAACTGGTCCCTTCCCGCAACCGTTGTCCACAGCGGTGTACATGGGTTTTTGCTTTTCTTTTGGATATCACCAGAGCGTAACTAAACGAAGCGCTTACACGCGACCCATCGTGGGACATCTCAGGGACCTGTCCTGTGTCCATAAGACTGGTAAAAAATATTGCGGAGCTCTAACGTTCAATGCAGAAAATCTTACAGAGGCAGTTCATACGGCCGCGGAACTCAGAGCTAATGACTACAGAGACAGGAAGAAAATAGCCCTGGTGATGCCATACTTCTTGTGAAGATTGTCACTTATCACCTGACTACGTAGCTTCATAAGCTGGTCTATTTCCGGGTTTATCTTACTGTGTAGGTTTTCCCGTTACAAAACTCCCAAGCCGTACAGCCTCGTTCAACGGAGCTGTATGGACCCGTTAAGCCGTTGGCCACAGAGCCGGCTAACAGAGCCATTCAATGGACCCGTACGGAGCCATCACGGACCCGTAAACACAGGCCGTGAAGCCAATCACCGGGGCTGTGCAGACCCGTGAAAGTAATGCAACGCCTCAACAGCGAGCCGTATAATTACTTACAACTTACTTATCTCTTTGGGCGCCCCCTTTTTGTGGCCCTACCGGTCCCTACACTGAACCGTGGTCCGCAGCGGTGTACAAAGAAGTTACCCACTAAAAATGTAAGCCTCACTGACTCGGTAGTGTCGAGAAGGGGGCGCTATTGGTTTATTCTAAGTTGCGTCTGAAACACCTCTTGCCTGATCATAAAAGGCCTGGTAACTTACGTCCGATAGACCACATCCGTGGTCCTGCCAACTCAGTAGCGTCGAGTCAAGAGGCCTCCAGGGGTGAATCAGGTGAAAGTTAACAAAGTAAACTACTAACACAGACCTCCACGGCTCAGTAGCGTCGAGTCGGTGGTCATGGCGTAAACAGAAACTGAGACTATAATGATTTATATCGCCTCTTGGCGTTCTGAAAAAATAAAAAAGTATATATATATAGAAAAAATATACTTACACCAAGAGCCCCCTATGGGGGATGTACCTACGACCCTTACGTGGGCGAGACGGATCTGCAGGAGACGTCAAAATAGAGAGGCAAGCCACAGCAATTAAGTACAAGAATTTTATTAAAACCCGAGAAAATGCACAAAATGTAAATTCTTTAAAAGCGTAAGGTTAGCGTTGAAAACATGAACCACTGTGTAACTTGGTGTCTATGGAGATAAAAAGAAAAGATTAATTCTTCTGAAAAGAGCACACCAGGGAGACCCCTTCAAGGTCTCTTTATCGCCCAAAACTCAAGCTTGTAAATTAAAAAGTCTAGTCTTAATTATATGCAAGAGAAACGAGCATGATATGTACTGTTAAGGTTAAATAAAATATAAGTTCTCTTGTAACAACTGTAGCTCCTTGGAGCTGTATGAAGCCGGCGCCACGAACACCCTGGTGACGTCGACCCAATACACATGCGCCAACATCGAAAGAAGAAGCTGGCCTAATGCATATGAGAACTGTACTAAAGATATCCTAACAGGTTAATACATCCTCGTGGAAGGGCGGGCCGAGGGTGAAAACCACTTAAATCCAAGGGCAAAAGGTCCACTAAACAGGCACACTGGGTGCTCTAGGGACTAAAAACACCCGTCGCGAGACTGGGACTCTCCTGAACTAACCACTCGTTTTGTACGGATGGAAGCAAAAACACTATCCTAAGTGTAGGCTTAATGGAAAAGTCCTCCAAGTCGGACCGAAGAATTTCCGGTCCCATGGCTACCTTGTTTTAACTCAGAAGAATTGAAAAGGATAGCAGAAAAAAACCGAACAGCATAAAAACCTGCCTGGTAGAAGCTGTCAAGGAGAAAATTGTTATAAAGGTTTAAAATTTTAAAAAGAAAATTTTAGACCAGTTTCAGCGATGGTGTGATAACAACGTGCTGAAAAGAAGTGAGAAATAGTAGAGGTATTAATCATGGCAGTCAGGGCTGGGCTGATAACTATGTTTTTAAGGTCGGTTTGAAGTGCATTAGAATCAGGTCATGTGACCAGATTGCATATTTATAGCATGGAAGATAAGGTATAACTTGGAAGTTAATACTTCTATATCATTAATCTACAACCTCAGAAATAATATTAATGTAGTAAATACATCTTTATATGCTCACAAGTTTCAATGCTACACGCTTTGCAATTTAATGTACTATTCATCACACAATCACACTTAGACCAATGAACCAACATTATTGTGGCCAAAACATTGAGCTTTTCATCACATCTACTGCTGCTTACTTAATCTTTTTTTAATAAAAAAAAATTCTTCCCGCAATTTTTTCCCATGGTTTTAATCACTGGTTCTGTGGTTTTTTCAGGTCTGCAAGTTTAAAGGTATAACATGTAGTGATTTTCATCTGTTTGATACATTATAGTAGTAGTAGCAGAACTGTCTTTATATATTGAAAACAATTCGTTTTTGGTTCCAATAAAATTAGGCAGAGATGATACATTTCACCTCCAAAAATGGAATTTGGATCTGTTTTTTTTTTTTTTTTTAGGGATGGGAGAGTCAATCATATAAAGAAGTCATGAATGTACATTGATAAAAATTGGATATATGACTTTGTTCATGCCAAAGAAAGAAGTAAATTTACTAATTTTTGGATTGGTTGTGTTGAAGCAAAGGGATACAACATATGGGGTTTCTGAGATACAAGGTATGTGCTCTAATGAATGACCCATAGTTTTGTTTCAGAGTTCAGGTTGATCAAAGTACCACACAATTCATCTTTATCTGAAGGCAGTCAATTTCAGGGCAGCCCACAATTCAGTATGCAATTTTAACAAATCTTCGGTATGCAATTCTATCAAATCTTTTCTTCAAATTGTGAATTTCAAAATGCATTTTACACCTTATGATCAAATTTGAAAACAAATCTTCAAAAGTCTGTTGTTTTACTTCAAACTACTGTGGCAGAGGATTAAAAACTATGGAATAAAAAGTAGGAAGCTTTGTAAGTGATAAAATAAAGATTTAATTTGATGTCTGAATTTTCAAGATGCTGTGGAATGGTCAGCTAGTCCCTGCAATATATTGTAAGCAGGGTTTTGATGTTTTTATTACAAATTTGAGGCACTTGACTGAAACTATTTGCAAATTTTCCTTTTCTTGAAAAACTCAAGGCTGAAAAATGGCATACATTTACAACACATTTGAGGAATTTGAATCCATGATTTTCAGGAAGTTCTAGTTGAAGCTGTTAACAATCTCAGATCATATAGGTAGATGATGCATTGATCAGTCTTTTGCAAAATATGAATGACTTGTTTGAAACTAAAAATCGGATATGCAGGAGACATTTGATTGGTGACATTAATGACCAATAATCTTATAGATAGCAAAAGCCATCAACCCTAACAAAGTAATTGATAATTGCAAGTCCATAAACAGCAAAGGGTAAATTATCATAACAATGCAAAATATTTCACAATCAATCAATTTTTTTTCTTTTGAAGCCAGCAAGGCATTAGCAGCCATTTGATTATTGAGATATTTGTAACCTAAAATAATTTTATCCGTTACTGTGACAAATTCAACCTAATCTTTCTGTCCAAGACCATTAACTAGTGACAAGATTATTCACAATTGTCTTTAGAGGGACTACACGTTATGCTATTTATGTGAGCCTAGAGCACAACTGCTTTCTTCCCAGTGTGAGGATGTCCTACCCTAATTAAGATTTTTCACCTCCTCTGGCTACCATTAGCCTCTCCCCCAAAAGGAAATTTTCTAAAGACTGAAACTAACAGTGGTCAGCCCCGACCTCAATTCCTAGCCACGGCAAGAGACCACATAGCATAGCAAGGTTTAACGGTCCCGAAAGCATCCATTGCTGGACATTAGATCAAAACGGCCACAGCCTTTAATAACCAGTTGTGAACTCACTGGTAGCAGACCCAGCGAGATACGAACCCGGGATGTGCGGATGAGAGGACAAAGCACTAATCACTACACCACTTAGGTATATTATCTTAAGGTCAAATTTATCTTTTTTTTCTCTCATGCATATCCAAGTTAATTTTCTGCAATGTGATTAGATGAGAGGTGACATGCCCCTAAATTTGTTTTGTACATTATCTTGTGACAAACAGATATTGTCAAATTGAATTATTATAAGAGGGTTGTTATACTTTTTCACAGACAAGTAAAAAAAAAGGGACCTCCGTGGCAGAGCGGTAAAGCTTCAGCTTTCTAATCTAGTGCCCCGGGTTTGATTCCTGGTGGGTCTCCAACCAGTGCTCCACAACTGGTTAATAAAATGGCTGTGGGAGTCTTTAAGTAAATACTCCAATGGAGGTCTGTTGGGACATTACAAACTTCAGTTAACCAAGTACCTTTCTCACTTATTTTTGGGGTTAAATTAGTTAATAATTTTTCAAATTCTGAAGGAATGTTTTAAGATTCTTTCCTCCTTTAATTTCAAATGTGGAAGGTGTGAATAAACATGGGAGCATGAACATACAGCTTTCCCTTGTCCCATGTCCAGGGAGTAATGTACAGCACCTCATCCCCTAAAGGAACCCAACTGTACATTATCCCGCGGCAAAAGGACTGCAGGAAACTTGTTCATCCATGAACCCTTTACTTTTGTTACAAAGAAAGTTTTTATTCGTTGGCTGAGGATTTCCTTTCCTATTGTCGCTTCACGGCAAAAGACCCATGGTAGCTAGAAGAGAGGTGCAAACATGCTACATACTGGTCAGTTTATGGTCAAAGCATCCTGGGATTTTCTTTGTTTGAGATGGCACAGGCTTGGGAAAAGGCTTTTCAAAATGCTTCAAACAGCTCCAACAATTTCCCCAAAAATTTCATTGAAAGTTTGAATTATTTTAAAGATAAAGAATTTGTATTCAAATAACAATCTGCTAGACCCATGCCATTCCAAACAAAAGAAAATAAATTTGCTCGGAAGTCAACGCAAATTTTATTATAATTTTGTTGAACCCAAGCCTGGCAGTCTCATAGAACAAAGAAACCACATGGATACAAAGACACACAAACACTTATCATTTTCATGGTGATAATTCTTTAATTTCTCTTCTTCACTAATCATCTCTTATTATTGTAATTTTACTCTTCTTGTACTCTTTTTCTTACAATGTGCTTCTAAATACAAAAAAAAACTTTTTTTTTATTAACAATGAAAGAAGTCTTCTTTTACACTTGCTCTAAAAATACAATACAAAATAATTGTTTATAACCAATATGCCATCTTCATTCATAACTGGTAGCAAAGCAACTACGCGAAGACTGACATACAATTTGGTGTACTTCACAAAGACTTTTTTACTCGCATTTTGAACTAAGGCCTTATTCTAAATCACAATAATTTGATTCTTTTAGCATGATTTATGCCTTTCACAAGGAACCCCTTCGGCTCATGAACTCCACATTTCTTTTCTAAGAAACACTTCCGTAACTTTCCCTTCCTCACTGTGCCAACTTTTTCTACCGAATGTTAAATCCATCAGTGTAGGCCATTCCTCTTGAAACTTTTGTTGAATAGGTTTTACTTCCCCTCAAGTCAATTTTGTTTTTCATGCTGAGTTCCAATTAAAAACATCTTAGCCTCTGTTACTTGCAATGAACTATTTTCTAATCCCAAAATGTTCCTAATTTTATCTCTAGGGCACTAGTTCCTGAAATTTAATCCACAGGTAACGACCTTGCACACCAGTTATTCGAGTACAAAACTGAAATATTTTTCACACTTTTGTGGCTATCAACAATATGACTACAACAGCCATGTTTAACAATAGACTAATTGTGATTACTTGCCATCTTAAAACATCAAAAATAGCTGATTTTCAATCAAATGCAAAGTCACAATCACTAAAAGTTATGTGCTATGTGCAGCTTTCCTATCCAGTGCTATTTGCAGCTTTCCTATCCAGCATACAGGAAATCTGTTGTCGATCATTTAAAGACTTTATTTGTATTAAGACTTTTTATACTTTTGTATTTTAAGACTTTTACATTGAAATACTCATCTACAGACAAAAAGTAAGTGCATTTCCCTTTGCGGTACGTACTTCATGAAAGTGCATTGTTGACCAATAATGGTCCTTCCATTTTACATTTTTAAGGCCTATGCATTATCTCTGCTAATCAATGCTTTGTTCAAATGCTTGGTGTTATACTAATCAAGGGTTTTATATACAGAATGATTCAAGAGAATTTGCACAGTAATACTAGGAATATCTGGATATAAAGTTCACTCAATAGAATAAATCTCATGCTACTCTAAACAAAAATTACTGAATGTTCAAGTGCTGAAAATAAACCAAATTTGATTTGATTCACTGAGGCTGTCAAATCTTCACTCCAGAAAAACTACAACCAGATAATTCCTCAACAAATTCAAAACAAAAATAACAGCTGAAAAGAGACTTCATCATATCAAAGAATGAAGTAAATGGGGTTTCTGCAATCATTAGTAGTGACTTACTTATTGCTGATTCATATCAATGCAAATCCTAATGTTATATGATTCAATGTTGATTTTAAATGATGATATCGCTAGATTCACCACGTTTTAGGTACCACAAAATCACCCTGCAAAACCTGTAAGTGTGAAAATATCAATGCAAACACACATTTGAATACAATCCACTATTAGGCACTGAACAATTTTAGCCCTCTCAATCATAGCCGAAAACTTTATACACTGGTTACTGAATTCCCAAGAAATAGAAACTATTATTAGCTCAGTCACGACATGCAATTCTACCCCGTTAAGCGTAGCGGAGATATTAATGAGAGTTGAACTTACCTTCCATGCTATAAATAAGCAATATGGATTAAGTCATTGGACCAGATTGCACATTTATAGCATGGAAGATAAGGTATAACTTGAAGTACATAAAACAGGTTAAGCTTGATCACATTTATACTACATACCAGACCTTGCTGTCAGTGGTTCACTGTCGTGCGCTACAAGACAGGATAACCTTCATCCCATTTACAGATGCCATGTATCTATTGATCATGGGGGCTTCATCCCCCTTACCATTCATCAATATCCACAGATACCATCCAAGATGATACCAACTGGAAGCAGGTCTGTTCAACACTTTAGTGTTATGGTTGCAAATACAAAGTAAGGTAGAAGAAGCTGAACATGACATATTATGGTTGCATTACTGCATTTTGTGCTTCGACGAACTTAATTGTATCGTTGTCAAGCGCTATTTCATGTGCTAATCTTCATATCAATTGCATTGCACTATTTGATCAACAATCTTCTTCCAAACATTACTTTAATGTATGAAGAAAATATTCTGCATTAACAGTAAGTTCCCCCTTATTGATTACTGTATTCGATGTAATAAGTGCCCAGAGCATTTACGAAAATAGAATAGCACCACTTTCTAGGGCCAAAGATTTTTCCTAATAAGTGCCCATGCTCCAGGTCGTGTAGTGTGGTATTCGAACTGCATTGTGTGAACTGGTTCTAGATTAGCACCACGATAACCACAACAAATACATTGTGAGCGTCAGATGCACAATGATGTAACAAAACTTCAAAGTCTTCAAATAAATTATGCTACAAAGTCACAAAATGTTGGGAATGCACTTAATAGAGCAGGGACGCATAACCCTTACTCTACCTACCACGGCTTTGAAAAATGCAAGCTCAATTATTTTTTCATATGCATTTTTATCAACATTCCTTTCATTTTCTTTCATTATAAGTTCGGTTGGAATGGAAGCTAAGATATTTATCTTTCAAATAATGGAAGCCAAATTAGGAAATATTGGACAAAAATATGCAAATTAAGCAATTTTTGGCTAAATTTGGTCAACAAATTATGGCCAATCTTTGCACAAGTATAACTTCTTGTCAGTATTGAAAACTGAGATTTGTGTTACATATTTAGATTCTTTATGAAATTTCCTTTCCAATGATGCTAATCTAGAATTTTTAGAAAGAAAGAAAACATGAAAAAACACCAAAAATGATTTTCATCTAGCTGCAGCAGAAAAATTATAACGCTGTAGTCACGGTGGGACTCAAACCTGGTGCGCTCACATTCATATCCACTACACCACAAGATCATTAAAAATGATGAGGTGAACTTTAATTATTATAGGAAATAGAGGAAAGAAGGGGAGGGGGGGGTGGGGGTATGCCTGTATTTATACATCAAATGAAAGGAAATTGCAAGCACTTTCTAACTGCAGCGGTTCAACGAAGCATGCGCAATGAATGTACTGTTTGGGTACACAAATTTTAAATATATTTTTTAACTGGTCATAAATGCCAGACATTTAAAAAAATCTCCAAAACAAAAGATTGCAGGTAGGGATTATAAAAATTAAGACCAGAAATCAATATTATCATGTCTTAGGATTCATGTCTTAGGATTTGCATGTTTGATTTTAAGCAAAAATTGTTATCTTGAAGTTATTGTAAGATTTAAAAGAAAGAATTGTGCCAATTATTTTTAAAGCAATTTTTGAGTTTCACCCCTTTTCAAGCAAATTTTTCTCAAAATTCTGTGATACGACTTCTATAAAAAAGTTACATTTTGTAAAAAAAATATCCGAGTACTTTAAAATGATACTAAGATTACTATACTCCAAAGAACTTGGTTTGAAAACGGCAATAATATCGCCGCGTAGTAGAGTACGTCGAATATGGTAATATGATATAATTTCAACTAAATTCTTGACCAATTCCTAACAATAGAGAAAAAAAAGGAAAGAATTTAATTTTTATCCTGTTTAAAAAAATCATTAATATTTTGAAAATGGCAACTCTTGAAAAGGACCACAGATTGACAAATGCACAGAAAATTTCAAATTTCCCAGCAAATTGGTAATTTTTTAAAACATTTTTGAGGAATCAAGACATCAAAGAGATCCCTAAATCTTTGGCAAATATTTCTGTATCTTATTTTGTTACCTACTAGAGAGATCCAAACATAAATCTATTGTATGGAAGGAAGTTAAATCACATCAATGAGAATATAATTTACATGATTATAGGAATCCTTCGAACATATTTAAACACACACAAAACAAAGGAACTTATTTTGCATGATTGTTAAAAGTTTATCTGAAAGTCTGAAAAAAACTTCTTCCGCACAAGTACGAACTATTCAGGAAAACTACGAGTATAAGGTTATCCCCAAATGATATCCGTAATTCCAGGCACAAACCAATCTGACTTATGTAAAATCGTGAATTCTATCTTGGATAGAATTGAAGAGCCTAATCTTAAAAATCCTAATAAGAACTGAAGATATTTTTGCTGTTTCTTTGTTTTAAGCCTGCAACAAAGCATGTAAAGTAATAAATTAAGTAATCCAGGAAAAATGGGTTCATAATCCAATTAGAGGTAAATTGTACACTTGTTTAGACACCTTGATTATGAGTTTAAGCATCATGTGTGATATATTCACTTAAGAATCCTAACAACAAAATATTCTTCATGGGATCTGAATTTGACTGATTATTTCGTTTGCAAAGGCAAAGCTACCACAGCTACCCCAAAATGAAAATTTTCAGTTTACATCAGAGACGCTTCCTTTTTCAATCCAATCAAAGATATTCATGAAAGCACTTGGAACTTCTCACTAAATTCAACAAGCCAATGGTCCAAAAATATATTTTCTTCCTTGAAATATGGATTCATCCATTACACAGGGTTAACTTCCATCAGATTTCCAGCAAAAAATAAATCCAACATGAATTAAGCTGATAAAGTAAGTAACAACCAGGACAGTTTCTCAACTTTCTGGCAAGATATGCTATCTGGACTGGGAAGCTTCTGTATAATCTTCTTCATCCCATACTAACCTGCTTGTCAATAACCAGAGAATTCAGACAAACCCATCATGTGCATTGAGCACGCAAAAGCAATCATCAACTGTTTGCCTCCATTTCAGAATTCTTCAATGACCTATGACGAGTACGTGGCTGACCTACTGGCACTGACCCCACAGGAGAAAGAGGTGCAGAAGGGCTTCCACCACTTACCATCAAAGCCCCGACTTTTCATCTGTAGAATGAGATGATAAATGCCTCTTCTTAGCTCTCGTTGTTATGATCCAGTCCCCTGACACTGGAGTGAGTTGCCCTTGGGGAGGTGGAGAGCTGGGATTACTCGAGCTACTTACCGAGCTGTTTCTAGATCTAGACCTAGTGGATATTGAGCCTTCAGTGATGGGCGTGTTATTAGGTAGAAGGTTCTTGGTGACTACATGAGGGGGAGTTTTTAATCCATGAATAGGTGGACTTTGGATCTTCCCATCTGCATGATGGTTCAAAACTTCAGGATCTTTGCAGATGAAGGAGCGACAACTTTTGGCCTCATGGACATGCGCTCTCCACGACTTCTACTGCTCCTCCCATTCTCCACAACTGCTCCTCGTCGTCTAGTACTGTGTTCTGCATCCACTGTCTGGTCCCTATTCCTAGATGTCCTTTACTGCTGCTTTCAGCATTAATCCCCTCCCCACCCTTATCCCCCCTACTCTTTGATCTTCTCTTAGATTTATTAAGCACCTTGTTAGTTGCATCTTCTCTGCCGTAAGTGAAGAATATTTCATCTTCTTCTAATTCTGCCCGCCTCTCCTGCTCCTGATGCAAAGCCTGAAGGCATCCAAGTTCCCACTCCTTCTTGGCTTCCTCAATCTGTTCCTAATGTTACAAAAACAAAAAAAATTAAATTTTCACCATCAACTGATAATTGTTTAGTATTATAGTCCAGGACTTTTAAGAATTAGTTTAGTTTGAGGTCAAACAAATATGAGAAAAGAGGATACAAAAATTTCAAGTATTCATCAAAGAATTGGATAAGATATATCAATAAGTGACAAGACTTGTTGCGTTCTACAAATGGCTATAGTTTACGGCAAATTTTTGGTTAACAACTACTAAACATATTGGTGGAATAATAAAATGTAACAACTGTATAATTTCCCTATCAATGAATACAATTCAAATAATTTTAATGAATATACAAATAACCAATACAAAACAAAGCAAGTTTATGAAGCCACATCCTACAGAGCATTTATGATACCATTTACTTAAAGAAATACTTGAACAGGCTTTGATATTAAATAGCTGCCTAACATAAACATATCCAAGTACTTTTGCCTCTCTGTCATATGCAATGAAAATGGTTATTAACATTTACTGTATCCTTTCAAAAATAGAGTCTTGTCTTAAACATGGAAGTAATTCTAGACCATACAAAGTACACCACTTTACAAACTGTTAGGCAGTGACAATCTTCACAGGATTAAAAAAAATAGTAATGTACTGTATGTACAGCTATGATACATATGGCAACTCTAGTTCCAACAAGTGACAAAAAATGCTTAATGCTTCTCAAAATTTATAACTTCAAATACCTTTGAGTAAATCTTAACATTTTGCAAAAATAAAAAATTTTACAAGGGAAAATCATTCTTTTTGCCAATTTAGGTCCTTTGAGTCAAGGAGTTTAACAGAAATCTTTATTCACCGAGCAATGTTGCTAAACTCATTCTTGCAAATCAATTTAAGAAGGGCCTTGTCTCGAGGGCAAATCAAATTAGAATTTTGAGCAAAATTTAAAGGGCTTAAGGTCGATTTTTATGTCCAAGAATCACTGAAGATTGCTTCAAAAGTGCAAAGTCATACTCTGCCAAAGCTGAAACTTACCCTGCTAAACGTAGCAGGATATTTACTTCTAGTTATACTTACCTTTCATGCTATAAATATGCAATATGGTCACATGACCTGATTCTAACGCACTTCTAACCGACCTTAAAAACGTAGTTACCAGCCCAGTCCTGACCTCCATATAATCTCTACTTACCCTCACTTAACATTTCACCGAGGCCTGAACGAGAGGGGAGGCGGGCCGGATGCATGGAAGGTATAACTCTCATAAATATCCCTGCTATGTTTAGCGGGGTAAATTTACTTCTAGTTATACCTTACCTTCCATGCTATAAATATGCAATCAGATTGCAACTGAGGATAGGAAGGAAGTTCAGGTCGCAGCACAATTTTCTAAAGGTTAGTACTAAAACTCGCACTAGTCTTATCATGCTTAAAGGACAAAATTCCGTCTCCTCTTAAGGACGAAAGATCTCCGAATAGGAACTATCAAAAATTGTAACCCACTGCTAGTTATGACAAGAGAACAGAGAGCACTCTGTTGAAAATAACTGAGGTAAAACGTCTACAGAACAAAGGTTAATCATCCGCGAAAACATGCGAACATAATCCGTTAGTGAACAGAATCAAACTGTAAACAACGCTCAAAACGCCATAACGAAAACTCACCAGGTTCATCAGAGGACCGGAGCGGTTCAGGGATCAAACCATCTGTAAAGTTAAACTAAGCAGAAGCTGCCAGAATCGCGTTAGTAAAACATAAATGAAATAAATAAAAGGTGCTGAAGATCAGCAAATTTCCGTTAGTAAAACAACAAAAGAACAATCACCAAATCAACGGCAAAATTTCGTTAGTAGAAAAAAACGAAATAAAAAGAGCCTGAACAATGGTCAAAATTGTATGTTGGTGAAAAGAAATGAATTAAACAATTTTGTAAGGACACGAATAAGGCGGTGACGTCATTCTGGAAGGATTGCATACGTTTAAAATAGTGTTTGAGACATTGAACGGGGTACCAGGCCTTGTCCTCTGCCGTGTCAGAAAACATAGCAAATGACGGAAGGAAAATAGGTTCCGGTAATGTCTGGTTCTTGGCTAAAAAGGCCGGGCCAGGCACGAGTTGAACGCCCCCCGAAACAAGGGAATATGGCCCTCGAAAGCACATGAATAGCAGCTCTGCGTCTAGCAAAGGCCGCAGAGAGTAAAATACCGTTTTGATCGTGAGTTCCTTGAGTGGACATCTGGCATCGGCTCAAACGGAGCCCAAGCTAACGTCTCAAAAACCACCTGCATATCCCAGGGGGAGCGAGGCTCTGAACTGTAGGTCTTTGTAAGAACATTTCTTTAATTAATTTTTTCAGAGGCTGTGTGTCGGTGACAGTCGAGCCATCTAGAAAGCCGTGGTAGATAGCTACTATGGCTGTCCTGAATCCCTTGACTGATGGATTTATTCAGGTTAAATTGGACCAACAAAAAATCCGCTACGTCACCAAGAGAAACCGATCTATCCTGGCACCAATCTCGGAACATTCTGAGTCTGGAAGCATACATCCCTAAAGTGAAGACCTCAGACTTCGGGCTGCCATTTGGGCAGGTGCCTCCGAAAGACCCTACGACACAAGGGATTCGCGGATAGAGCAGAGGCCACACAGTCAAATGGAGTGCTCTTAGATTGTGGTGCAGTTTGCCAGAGCCCAGGATTGAGACTTACTCGTCCGTAACTGGAAGCTCATATAGGAAACCTGCGACAAGATTGAGCAGCCGAGGAAACCAGTTGGCCGGGCCAGTTGGGAGCTACCACAAGAACCATAGGACATTGATCTTACATCACCTTGCCCAGTGTTCTCAGTACCAGAGCGAACGGTGGGAAGGCGTAGCCCACGAAGTGGGTCCACCCGATTGTGAGCGTGTCAAATTTCCACTCTTTGGTCCGGTGTCAGAGCGCAAACAATTGGTAGCTTGTGGTTGTCCACGGACGCAAACAGATCTACATCCAGGAGACCGTAGGTCAAGCAGATCGCCTCGGCCACCCGCGGGAGGAGGGCCTATTCTCTGGGGGCTCTATAGAGGCAGGATAACAGATCCGCAATCATGTTCTCCTTGCCTGGCAGGTGGACTGCTTAGAGTGTGACCTTGTTAGTAATGCACCAAGACAGAAGGGACTTGGCTAGGATCAAAAGACTCCTGGATCTCGTGCATCCCTGTCTGTTTGTTAATAAACGCCACTACCGCGGTGTTGTCGGTGCGTATGAGAACAATCCTGTTCTGTACCTATGGTTAGAAATGAACAAGAGCCCAGCGTTCTGCCTCTAGTTCCAACAGATTAATGTGCTGACTGCACCAAGTGTTCGTCCAAAATCCCGCGTGGTAGCCTCCGCTCCTGCGCCTGGGACACCAAAGTCTTGAGTGTTTTTTTGAGTGTGTCCTGGAATGTAGGATCCTCGTGGGGGTTTCCCTTGTGTCGCTTCCTGCGCCTCCGCCTAAGTTTAGGGGAGTATGAGAAGGAGGAAAAGGACTGGTGACGTCGACTCTGTCCCCCATTGTATGCACTATCCCGTTCCCCATCTCTCCTCCGGGTCTGCCTCATTCAGAAGACCTCACCGGGGGGACGGGAGGGTTGGGCTCTGCCACAGCGGTTGGCATCACCGGGGTACGTGTTAGCGTATGCCTACTCAGCTGCAGGGGCCCGTCGTCGGGTGCCTTGCTGAGAGTGGGCGGCGGCCCTGCTTCCATGGCAGGAGCAGGTTGCTGTTTAAGCCTGGGTGGCGGTGGCGTTGGGAGGAGGGGACGAAGACAGCCTGTCTGACCGTCACTTCTCCACCCTCTCAGCCACTTTTTTTAAGTGCCGGTCGCGGTGGAGTCTGTTCCGGCCACGCCGCTTGATCCCAGTCGCTGCAAAGCGTACAAGAATTGGACTCGCAGTGTAATCTACATGCGTAACATGTGAAATGGATGTCACTGGAGCGTAATTTAAAGTAGCGTTTACATGCTACGCATCGCGGGACATCTTGGGTGCATAATGCACTGATACTCGGGGACCTGTCCTCCATGTCCATGATACTGGGGAAAATAATTGCGAAACTGTAACGTTCAACGCGGACAATCTTATTGATGGTGTTCACACAGCCATGGAACTGCGTAGCTAATAACTACGGGACCAAGAAGAAAATAGCTCTCATGGTGCTATACTTCTTGCGAAGATTGTCAGTTGTCACTTGACCAGATAGCTAGTGCGTCTATTTCCTGGTTAATCATACGGTGTATATTACAAAACTATGGAACCGTACGGACCCGTTCACCAGAGCCGTCCAACGGACCTGTAAGCAAGGGCCGTGGAGCAGTCCAATGGACCCGTAAACACGGGCCATGGAGCTGTATGGAACTGTCCAATGCCATCACAGACCCGTACAAAGCCATGAACATGGGCCGTGGAACCGTATGGATCTGATCACTGGAGCCGTACGGACCAGAAAGGACCCGTGAAATCACTTGTGAGTCCCGCATAACCTCTTTGGGCGCCGCCTTTACGTGGCCCTACCGGTCCCTATCGCGGAACCATGGACCACAGCGGTGTACAAAGGGTTTACCCACTGAATATACGTGCCTCCCACAGCTCAGTAATCTTATCGAGAGGGGGGCGCTTCTTTATTTTAAGTGACGCCTAGGACGCCACATAGCTTATCAATATAGACTCTGGTAATTTACGTCTGATAGACCGCACCCGTGGCCCTGCCGATTCAGTAATTTATTAAGTCAGGGGCCTCCAGGGAGTGAATGAGGAAAAAGTAAACTACAAACACAGGCCTCCACGAATCTATCGAGAAAGTGGCCCTCGCGTAAGTAGAAACTCTGAGACTAATTGAATAATGTCGCCTCTTGGCGTTTATCTGAAAGTAAAAATATATATACGAGTACATACATATACACTTACACCAAGACGCCCCTACGGGGGATGTACCTACGACCCTTACGCGGGTGAGACGGATCTGCGGGAGACGTCAAACATAGAGAGGCAAGCCACAGCAATTTAGTACAATAAAAAAAAAAATTAAACCCGAGAAAATGCACCAAACGTAAATTCTTCAAAAGCGTAGGGGTTAGCATGGAAAACACGAACCACTGAGTACCTTAGCGTCTGTGGAGATAAAAAGAAAAGATTAGATCTCCTGTGAAGAGGACGTCAGAGAAACCCCTCAAGGTCTCTCCAACGCCCCAAAATTCAAGCTTGAAAATTAAAAACTTTAGTCTTAATTATATGCGAGAAAAACGAATACACGTAATGTACTGGTAACGTTAAATAAAATATAGGCTCTCTTATAACAACTAACTCCTTGGAGCTGTAAGAAGCCGACTCCTCGAACACCCTGTGGTGACGTTGGCCAAATATGCATGCGCCAGCCAACATCAGGCCTGCCAACCTTTAGGATCACCAAACTGTATTCTGGAACTACAAAAGTTGTATTTTTGATAACAAAAACTGTACTCTTCAAACAAAATGTACAAAACAAAGGTTTACTGTGGCTGAAAAAAAATTACCACTGTGCTTTTAGTTTCTCTTATTGTACGAATCTGAATCTGAATTGATTAAGTCGGCAAAATCAATCCTTCAAGAGGATATGAACCCCAATTGAGCGTAAAAAGTATAAAAAAATAAATTAAAATAAATAAATAAATAAATAAATATATCGTATTCTGGTGTCAAAAAACGTACAATCGTATTCTCAACATTTTCCCGTATTAAATACGGCAAAATCGTACTAGTTGGCAGGTCTGCAACATCGATTGAAGAAATTGGTCTAATGCATAACTAGAACCTGTACTGAAGATATCCCGACATGTTAATACAATGCATAGTATAACGCTAGGCTCTCCTCATGGAAGGGCGGGGCCGAGGGTGAAAAACACTTGAACCCAGGGGCAAGAGACAGGCACACTTGATGCGCTAGGGCTTAAAAACACCCGCTGCGAGAGTGGGACGCTCTCAAACTAGCCACCTGCTTTGTAGGGATGGAGACAAAAACACTCTATTCTAAGTGTAGGCTAAACAGGAAAGTCCTGTGAGTCGAACCAAAGAAATCCCGGACCCATGGCTACCTTGTCTTACCTTAGAAGACTTGAGAAGGCAAACCGGATAAGATAGAGCAGCGTAAAAACCTGCCTGGTAGAAGCTGCAATGAAGATAATTGTTAGAAAAAGGTTAAATTTATCAAATTTGACCAATTCCAGCGATGTTGTAATAACAACGCCCTGAAAAAAAGTGAGGGTGGGTTAGTAGAGGTTATATGGAGGTCAGGACTGGACTGGTAACTACATTTTTAAGATCGGTTAGAAGTGCGTTAGAATCAGGTCATGTAACCAGATTGCATATTTATAGCATGGAAGGTAAGGTATAACTAGAAGTAAATATAATCATTTCATTGACTTTTATTACCAAGACTAAAGCAAACTTTGTCAGCAAAGTTGAACTGGCACATAATTTATGATAAGGGAAGTTACATAAAATGAGGGTGGATGTTTTGATTAAAAAATTGAAGGACAAAAGAGTTTTTTTAATTGACAGGTAAAAAAGAAAATAGGAAATGGGAGTACAAAATTTATAGAACAGTACAGTGAACAGAAATGTTTATGAATGATTGCACAGATCACAATGAAAACAAACCAGCAATCGCACTAACGTTTCTGGCTTTAATACCTTAAACAAACACAATGAAAGTGTGCAAACGAAATCAAAGAGTTACGTAACAATGCAATCATGAATAATGATGATCTGTGTTAACTTCATTATCAAATATGACCCTCAGCGCACACACACAATGGTAACAATAACGAGAAAGGTTAAGTCATTTTTTAGTTTTGTCATCCAAAAGATAAACCATACCTCTGCTTCTTTCAGCTGCTCGGACGTAATCGGTTCAAGGGTTGTTTCCACATACTTGACAGCATACTTCTCAATAGGAGTAAGCTGTAATGCAAAGGAAAGTAAACAAAATAGCTGTAAGCAGTACTTCAGATGTCAAAATAGTTGAAATGAAAGATTAGTGGTGATTATTTTAGGGAAGAAAAATATCTAAAAATCAAATACAGTTGTACATTTAAAGGGGGAGGCTCGTCTCAATAAAATTGTGGGATGTGAAGATATTTGTCAACTCCAGATGTGGACGCAGTGAACATATGTCACCTCCAGATGTGGACGCAGGGAACATTTATGTCAACTCCGGATGTGGACGCAGTGAATATTTGTCATCTCTGGATGTGAATGCAGTGAACATTTATGTCGCCTCAGGATGTGGACGCAGTGAACATTCATGTCACCTACTGATGTGGACGCAGTGAACATGTCACCTCCGGATGTGGACGTCAGAAAGTGGCACATTGTGTGTGTAAAGTTTCATACACTGTGCATAACATTACGAGAAAGTTTTTTTATTTTTTATGTTTATAAGAAAGATAATGTAACAGTGAAATATGAGTAAGATAATACTATATAGTTACTAGATAAACAATCGAAAAATGACAAGCAAATATTGAGAATTTTTTTTATTCCACCAGGATACGAACCTACAACTGTTGGTTTCAAAAATAATCTAAGCCTTAACCGAATGGGTCAATTCACACGTTGTCAGTGCATGGGGTTTTCTTCAATATGTACCGTGAAATAAAGGTCAACGAATCGAGCAGCATTTGGTTGAAATTTCGACCAATCAAACAATTTGAATCTAATATCAAACAGTGTGTCCATATGACAATTTGGCTTCTTTTAAGAGCCTAAGTTGAGCACAGCAGAAAATGTTGTCTTACCTGGTCATCAAGCTGAGCCAACTCCATCTCTACTTTAGATGTTTCTTCCTTTGGTTTTCCTTCCTCTCCCTCATATGGAATGCTTTCATCAAACTCAGCTAATTCAGCATCTTGTTCAGCATGGGCCATGGTAGCGGCACGCACATCGGTCTCATCCTCTGCTTTTGCCAGAGCCTATGAACACAAGAAAAGGGAACTACATACAACCTGGACAAAACTTGTTTGTACAGCTTTTATGAATTTTGTTCTTTTATTCTTTCGTTATTCAACATTTATACCTAATAAATTATGGCAATTTTCTTAGTACTTCATTGAACAAATATTCTCTCATTTCTAATTAATATTTTTTTTTTAATTCTAAGGACGTTAGCATATTTCCTTGACATCCCAATCAATATTCTCTAATTTCTAATTAATATCTTTTTTTAATTCTAAGGACGGCATATTTCCTTGACACCTCAAAACTGTTTAAGAAAATCACCATGTATATTTATCCCTCTCAATACTTAGCTCTTTTAAACACATTTAACAAACACAAGCAATGCTCAAAATGCAGCAATGTAGATCGTTCCAACTACTTATCCTGGACTTTAAAAGATTTGAACTAAACATTATTCAAGGACTGTATTTTGCACTTTTCATTTTCATTTTTTTTTCCAAGATAAAAAAAACTTCCCCCTTTATTAAAATACAGCTTTCATAAATTTTTGTATTAGTATTTAAATTAAATTGTTCTAATTAGATTGACATGACGAAAATGTAACTTGAGATCCTGTGATCAATGCTGAAATAACCTTAACCGTGGGATTTTCTTAAAGGAAAGGCATCGTCCCATACTTAAATTCCAATGTGAACACCACCTTGCTTTGCTGGTTATGTCACCTCTGGTTTCAATTTTCCTTATCGATTGCGAGAAGTCTGTGATACTAATGCTAACACATAAAAGCCCCTACGTTCTGTCCGACGGATGTGGGATCAATAACACCCACAATTTTTGCAAACAATAGGGAAAATTGGAAACCAGAAGTGACTATACAGCACGGCGGCATTCACTTCTTAATGTATTTATGGGATAATACCTTTCTTTTAAAACAAAGACTTAAGATTTTACCTGCTCCAGCTGCGTTTGTGAGAGGTTAGGTGGTGTTGCTCTTCCGGAAGGTGTCTTCCTCCCTGCTGCTTCTTCCTCCATCCTCTCAGCTTCCTCAGAAACATTAAACAAATCTGTGATAGTGCTCTGCAAAGGAGAATGTTAATAACACTTGACTCAATAACATAAAAGTTCATTAAAAACATAAGAAAAGCCAAATCAGTTCTAAAATGTGACTCCTGAAATACTTCTTGACCACAGATTGATTACAATTAAAATGTCAGGTTACAAGTGCATTCACTTAGGTGGATATCCGGGAACTTCGTGACCTGATGTCATCAGACCGCATAGTAATCGCAAGCCGCTAGAGTGAAAACAACGCAATCAGCTGTGTTTATATACCATACCTAGCAAGATAGGCCTAAATTTCAACAAATTTGCTTTAAAAAAATTCTTCAAAATACTGACTAATAATAATCAATATTGACTTATTTTCCAATCCTTTGAGATAATGTATAATTAATATGGAATATGTGGCGCTGCTTTGTTAAATTTTTGTAAAAATATATCACTGATTTTGTCAATTCTAAATTTCCGCGACTGCCCTAAATTTCAACTAAATACACAGCAGGTGTACCAGTAACACTGTAATATCCAATCGTCCATAAAAATCAATATTAACTTCAATTAATAGTTATACTTAACCTGCACAATCAACTAACGAAGTACTAATTAATGAGAATGGAGTTGCATATCACATGCAGACAAACGGATTTGCCGTTCAAGTAACGTGCAAAACTTTGTTAAGGGTGTTTCAGCTGACGTCATGAGGTCACATGACTTTGTTTACATCGCCATTTTGTCGGACAAGAACACTGTCATCTGCTATACATTTAATTAGCTTTAAAAACATTTGCACGTTTTTTAAAAGATATTTTTTGTAAGTTATTTATGCCAGAATCTTGCTGTGCTGTTGATTACAGATGGTTATAGTAAGTGCCAGAGAATAAAAAGACATTTTCTTGATTTCCATCTGATTATGATGGATGACATTCGAAGTCGGTTTCTGCTGTTTCTGCAACTGGAATGCAACCTACGGTTCACAATAGGATTTGCAGTGAGCACTTTATATCAGGTATCTAGGCTTTGTCTGCATATAGCAAACAATCAGATGGCATTTACGTAAAAGTTAATCTTCGTACACCTGGTGAATATATAAAACGTAATAAGCGAACACAAAAAACTACAATCAGTAAAATTTGCTGAACTGGTAGGTAGGTTAGCTTGCAGTATGTTTGTTGTATATGTGATGTGACCGAGCTGTGACGGGTGAAACGCAACTACACCTTGTCCTACAAAATGGCTTCCAGTGGAGTTAAGAGTCACGTGATGAAATCCCTCTATTAAAAATGTCAGGTCACAAGTATACAGGGAATATTTTGATCTTAAAGATTCAAAGATTTAATTTAAATGAAGCAGACAAAACCTAAATCATTTCACGCATCTTCTACGACAATGGAACAGAACAAAAAAAAGAGACTGAAGTATTAACAAAAGAAACTATTACCTTTTTGAAGAACGCAGTGGTGAAGTTTCCTCCTTCAATGGATACATCAACAAGCAGCCTCTTTTGGTTTGCTTTCTTCAGAATATTCTCCTCCACCGTCATCTCACTCACCAACCTAATGAACAAGATAAAGGTCTCATTAGTTCATTACATCTTTACCTAACCTAAAAACTTCACAGAAAACTCTATGTAAACACAAACACGTACATGACTCCCCATGGATAAAATGTCAGTTCATTGCAGATTTAATTCCCCAGCAGTGCTGGTACTCATTTTACAGCTGAGTGGACCGAAGCAGGTAGAGTACAGTATCTTGCTCATGGACACAATGCAGCGCTCAAGACGGGAATTAAACCCAGTACCTTTTGAATACGAGCATGATTCCTTAACCACTGGACCTCTGAACACATCTAATTGCTTTTATTTTCATAAGAGAAAATTGACTATTTTGACAATAAAAGTGAAAGGGCATTCCAACACTCTTAAATCAATCAAAATGATATGTTAATCCACCTACCTATATATATGGACATCCCTGGTCTGACCAATCCTGTGACATCTATCCTGAGCTTGAGCATCCATGGTCGGATTCCAATCACTGTCATAGAAAATGACTGTGTCAGCGCCTGTGAGGTTTACCCCGACCCCTCCACTTCGTGTGGATAATATAAAACAGAAGATTCTTTTGTCTGCGTTAAATCTCTCCATAAGAATCTGGAGTAAAAGAAAGGATGTTATAATTCAGAAAGAATTGCGATGATTTAATCATATGTGATAACTATACGAAGGTAAACTGGGCTTTGTATGAGTAGCAAAATACTTTGAAAGCAACTATAAAGATTAGCGCTGAACAAAAAACCATGGTAAAAGCTAGAATGTTTATTAAAAATTAACCAAATTTACAACTTTCTGAGAGGTGAGCAATAATCCTCAATTTTCTCTGTTGAGCAATTGACCTCTGCAAAAAGTATGCACATTACATGTTTTCCTACAGTATGACCTCTTTGTTGAGGTAAATGATATTGGCAAAATAAATTTATCAAGCTGCTAAAAGTGTTAAGCTAAATTCGCCCAAGCTAACTAATGAGTCTATGACTCCACCTGAACAGGACACCGGTCCATCGTAGGATAACTCCCCAGTAAACTGGTACTCATTTCACAGCTGAGTTGACAAAGTGTCTTGCTCAAGAATACAAGGTGGTCCTCAGAGTTGGAATCCAACCCAGTACATATGGAGTATGTGTTGACAAAGTGTCTTGAACACAAGGTGGTACCCAGAGTTAGAATCCAACCAAGTACATATGGAGTATGTGTTGACAAAGTGTCTTGAACACAAGGTGGTACCCAGAGTTAGGCCCAACCAAGTACATATGGAGCATGTGTTGACAAAGTGTCTTGAACACTAGGTGGTACCCACAGTTGTAATCAAACCCAGTACTTGGAGTATGTGTTGACAAAGTGTCTTGAACACAAGGTGGTACCCAGAGTTGGAATCCAATCCAGTACTTATGGAGCATGTGTTGAAATGTGTCCTGAAAACAAGGTGGTACCTAGAGTTAGAATCCAACCTAGTACATATGCAGTATATTTTGACAAAGTGTCCTGAACACAAGGTGGTAGGTACCCAGAGTTGGAATCCAACCTAGTACATATGGAGTATATTTTGACAAAGTGTCCTGAACACAAGGTGGTGGGTACCCAGAGTTGGAGTCCAATCTAGTACATATGGAGTATGTGTTGCCATTCTCTGCTATGTTACATGTGTGACCCAGCCAGCAAATGGCCCATTAGTAAGTACAACTATTCTAAAAATCTTTATTTTCAATCAATGGATACCTGTCTATTCTCTATTTTAGTCGCGCCATCTAATCTGAGGTAGATATGTCCATGGTAGTTGAGGAATCTCTCCAAAACATCCAGCATCTTGGCCATTTGAGTAAAAATGAGTACTCGGTGACTTCCCTCTTTCAACTTCCTCAATAAAGCATCCATGGCTTGGAGCTTGCCTAAGAGATAAGAAATCATTTATGACATAAGAATATGCATATATTTTCTTATCTTTATTTAGTGTTGACCTATTGTGGAAAATATTTATCTTGTAAAGATTCAAACAGATTGACATGGATGACCGGACATATGTCAAGAGATTGACATAGATGACCAGACATGTCAACAGATTGACATAGATGACTGGACATGTCAAGAGATTGACATAAATGAGCGGACACATGTCAACAGATTGACATAGATGACTGGACATAAGTGCTATGTAAAAAAAGTGGAAATTAATTTTAGTTCTATGCCAAGATGCTATATCGATAATCTTTATTTTCATAAATACCAAACCAAAGGCTTCAAAACACTTGACAACAATATGGAAACCGCGACAACTTAACTTTGAAATAAAGAAATCAAAACTATTTTTTTCTGAATACCAGACCCAATTTTTCTTCTTCAATAATACCTAATCAAAGGCTAAATACACTTAACGACAATATGCAAACAGTTTTACATTAAAACAAATACATAAGTGACAATTACTTAACCTTAAAGTTAAGAAACCAAACATTTTTTTTATGTATCTTTCTTTAACTAGAATACTAGATACGACTACTTCATTCTAATTTGGGAGGACATGCCAACTGTCAAGTAACTAGCAACTTAACTACTATCTACTACTACTATCCTACATTGCCGGCAACCTACCACAATCATACTGAATCAATCTCAACTCTGGAAAATGTATTTTCATGCGATTTGCAATTGGATGAAGGTCTTGCATCTTATGCCAGAAAGTGTCCTCCATGTAATTCCTGAATTTCACCTCCTTAGAAACATAAGATGGCGGTGGATGTGACGTGTGCATGATAATAGGTGGAGCAACAGCAGTTGGCACTACAATCACATACCTATACAATAAAAGACAAAGGAAATTACTTAATTACCAATTGATTGACTCGATAACAGCAATGTGATATCACTTGGTCATAGGAGAAGAAAGTTCTTTCTGGAGCTTGATGGGCCGGTTGTTACGACGGGCCAATTGTTACAACGAGCCACTTGATACGACGGGCCGGTTGTTACGACGGGCCGGTTGTTACGACGGGCCGGTTGTTACGACGGGCGGTTATTCTGACGGGCGGTTATTCGACGGGCCAGGTTATTCTGGCGTTGTTACGACGGGCCGGTTGTTACGACGGGCCGGTTACGACCACGGTTGTTATGATGGGCGGTTGTTATGATGGCGGTTGTTACGATTGGCGGTTATGATGGGCGGTTGTTATGATGGCGGATTGTTATGATGGCGGGGCGTTGTTATGATGGCGGTTGTTATGATGGCGGATTGTTATGACGGCGGTTGTTATGATGGGCGGTTGATTGTTGTTACGATGGGCGGTTGTTATGATGACGGCGGATTGTTACGATGGCCGGTTGTTATGACGATGGCGGATTGTTACGACGGGCGGTTGTGGGCGGTTGTTATGATGGGCGGTTGTTATGATGGGCGGTTGTTACGATGGGCGGTTGTTATGATGGGCGGTTGTTATGATGGCGGATTGTTATGATGGCGGTTGTTATGATGGCGGATTGTTATGATGGCGGTTGTTACGATTGTTATGATGGCGGTTGTTATGATGGCGGTTGTTATGATGGCGGTTGTTATGATGGCGGATTGTTACGATGATGGCGGATTGTTATGATGGGCGGATTGTTATGATGGGCGGATTGTTATGATGGCGGTTGTTATGATGGCGGTTGTTATGATGGCGGATTGTTATGATGGCGGATTGTTATGATGGCGGATTGTTATGATGGCGGATTGTTATGATGGCGGATTGTTATGATGGCGGATTGTTATGATGGCGGATTGTTATGATGGCGGATTGTTATGATGGCGGATTGTTATGATGGCGGATTGTTATGATGGCGGATTGTTATGATGGCGGATTGTTATGATGGCGGATTGTTATGATGGCGGATTGTTATGATGGCGGATTGTTATGATGGCGGATTGTTATGATGGCGGATTGTTATGATGGCGGATTGTTATGATGGCGGATTGTTATGATGGCGGATTGTTATGATGGCGGATTGTTATGATGGCGGATTGTTATGATGGCGGATTGTTATGATGGCGGATTGTTATGATGGCGGATTGTTATGATGGCGGATTGTTATGATGGCGGATTGTTATGATGGCGGATTGTTATGATGGCGGATTGTTATGATGGCGGATTGTTATGATGGCGGATTGTTATGATGGCGGATTGTTATGATGGCGGATTGTTATGATGGCGGATTGTTATGATGGCGGATTGTTATGATGGCGGATTGTTATGATGGCGGATTGTTATGATGGCGGATTGTTATGATGGCGGATTGTTATGATGGCGGATTGTTATGATGGCGGATTGTTATGATGGCGGATTGTTATGATGATGGCGGATTGTTATGATGGCGGATTGTTATGATGGCGGATTGTTATGATGGCGATTGTTATGATGGCGGATTGTTATGATGGCGGATTGTTATGATGGCGGATTGTTATGATGGCGGATTGTTATGATGGCGGATTGTTATGATGGCGGATTGTTATGATGGCGGATTGTTATGATGGCGGATTGTTATGATGGCGGATTGTTATGATGGCGGATTGTTATGATGGCGGATTGTTATGATGGCGGATTGTTATGATGGCGGATTGTTATGATGGCGGATTGTTATGATGGCGGATTGTTATGATGGCGGATTGTTATGATGGCGGATTGTTATGATGGCGGATTGTTATGATGGCGGATTGTTATGATGGCGGATTGTTATGATGGCGGATTGTTATGATGGCGGATTGTTATGATGGCGGATTGTTATGATGGCGGATTGTTATGATGGCGGATTGTTATGATGGCGGATTGTTATGATGGCGGATTGTTATGATGGTGGATTGTTATGATGGCGGATTGTTATGATGGTGGATTGTTATGATGGCGGATTGTTATGATGGCGGATTGTTATGATGGCGGATTGTTATGATGGCGGATTGTTATGTTGGCGGATTGTTATGTTGGCGGATTGTTATGATGGTGGATTGTTATGATGGTGGATTGTTATGATGGTGGATTGTTATGATGGTGGATTGTTATGATGGTGGATTGTTATGATGGTGGATTGTTATGATGGTGGATTGTTATGGTGGATTGTTACGATGGTGGATTGTTATGATGACTGATTGTTATGACTGATTGTTATGATGACTGATTGTTATGATGGCCACACACTTGAAACATATTTTTAATCTACATTTACCCTACACAATTAATTCGATGAACCATAATTATTTTCAAATCTGGCATCTTTGCACAATATGAAAACAACAAAAAAGGAAATAATTCAAAATCAAATTTGCATCATCAATCACCTAACAGCATAAAACAAAAAAATAATCATCATCTACTTCAGAATTAACTTGAACCCTTTTCTACCCAACTTAAAACATTTGCAAAAGTTAGGCACAAATTGCTGTCTGTTCATTTATTGTCACTTCCCCTTTTTAGTGTTACTCAATTTCCCTTATGCTAATAAACTATTTCACAAATGTTAACGTTCCCCTAAATATTCAAAGAATTGCTCTCTATGACTTCTTTCCATGGACAATGTTTTCATGATATAATTAGTGTAGAGCTGTGACCGTTTAGTGTGTACACGCTACGCGCTCGCAAATCCTTGTAAACGTTTACTAAATACTACATTGCTAGTAATCGTTTTTTATAGTCAGTCTTGTCATTGAAAATCAATATGATCATTCATGATTCAAATCACACACACATTCAGCTGACAAAATTCCAAGCAATGACTTTTTACAAACTGTAAACCCGATTAGCATAATCCTTTTTAAATTTGAGAATCACCTAAGCACAGTAATCACCTATGAATGGGGATATTTTGCACTTTGATTTCGCCAAAATCTGAGTAGGCTAACTTGTGAAATGCACCGCGAAAGTGCAGCAGTAAACAGTGAAACTAACAATAGGCCTAGGTATAATTAATAAGGTTTAAAATCCATCTCAAGCGAAGCCCGTTTTACGAGCTGTTAAATCGACCAACAAACACAGTCAAAATACTTAAATCGATCAGTAAATTTACATGTTAATAATACCTGATGAGTCAAATAAAGTTTGCAAGAAAGAAAAAATATTGCAAAATAAACAAACATAAAAAGGTTTTGACAGAGCTCAAATTCTAGTGCTTCACAAAGATGGCCGCCATTTTTTCGAGAGGACTGATATTTTAGAACTTCTGGGGTGGTGGCGTAGTTTTGAAATGTTTTACAGCAAGGTATCATAGTCTGCAAGATTTTCACAGTGAAACTTTAAAAGCCGTAGCGAGTATGGCAAAAAAACATACGCGATGTTGAGTTTAAATGACATTGAAAGGAAGTTATATGTTCTTTCTAAACTGAATTTCCATGCACACTTTCCATAAAATTGATGATTTATACTGTAGAAGTAAACATTTTACGATTGGAAAGCAAAACCCGAGCGTCTATTTGGGCAATGGAGTCAAAACTTTTGGCATACTGGTTGCGTGATTTTTTTTTTAATTACTATGCAACATTAATTTGGAGCAATTTTGGTGTATTTGCAAAAATTACACTAATCACTGCATGTAAACGATACACGCTCGCTTTTTTTGGCACGTACACATTTAGTAAAATCCCTAAACGTTTACAGCTTTACATCTGTGCAATCACACATCTAATCCACTCTGCCACATATGTTGGCACCAACAAGGTGAGTGAGTAGATAGCTCTTACTATTCCTTGGATGGTCAAACTAATCGAGTGTACTCGAGAAAATATTTGAGAATGAAATGTCAGCACGTTTAATAAACCAGAGAGCCAAACAAATACCTCACTGCAAATAAAAACGTGTCGATGATTTCTATTGCATTCATCCCTTATTGATATTGCTGACTGATCACAGCAACTCATTACACATAGAATGCAAACCTTTAACTTTTCACAGGATAATTGAAAGACTTGTCCAGTTCTTTTGACCTTGGGAGGTTTTCTTTTAGGACACCACAAGAGAGTCCTTTTACCCTACACAATTAATTTGATGACCGATACTAAATAATCATTTTCCAATTCCTGATTTCTTTGCACAATATGAAGAGAAAAAAAAGTACCTTTTCAAGATTTCTTTTAATGCTTCCATGCGTTCCTCTGTGGTATAATATGCCTTTCGGAGGCAGTTCGTATGTTCATAGGCAGCATTCAATTTAACAGAACCTGTTCCGATCATGCAGGAATGGTGGTGGATCATCCCCGCTCCTGATATAAACGTATTGCCTTTCCTGGAAGGTCGAGAAGTGCGGAGGATGGAAACCACCGAATACAAGTCTTCACCATAAATGGGTTTGGCACAGCAACGACGATAATTTGTTCGGAATATACGTGTGAGTGTTCTCTTGTGCTCATTGTGATACCTTTTATCCAATGATTCCTGCAAAAGGAATATTTTCTATTTAATATGGAGATGCGCTTAAGTTTTTACACATCTTACTTTATACCTTATAAATTCATGAAAAGAATACGTTTTAGTAACCTTTTTTTCAAACTTTTCAAAATACTTAGCAAGGAAGCGATACAAATCCCCTCACCACTAATGACATACCTTGCACACTTACTAACAGCTAGTAACTGACATACCCACTTTTCCATCTTGCCCTGTAGCATCTACTTTGCACTAAATCTTCCATCTATCCCTGATTCCTGCACTCATCATGCCACATCATCTTCTACTTAACATTCTTCCTTTTATCTAACAACCTCACCTCCTACCCGACCAAACAATTCCAATGTAACCCATTTACCCTATCCACCCAACTAACCTTACCCGATCCATCAAATGTCCTGTTCACCTATCATTCTGTATTTTCCTGCCATCCTCCATTCACATATCATCCAGTCATCCTTTCAACAACTAGCTAGCTTTGATGGACAATTTCTTTTAATGTTTTAAATTTCAAGTTAATTCTGAATACTTGTATGCCAGTACTCGTAACTATTGAAAGTTTTTGAGATGGTGCCTGAACAAGGGAATTTCAAGATTATTGATATAAGTCATCTGAAGGATAATTCAATTATGATGCATCCCAATATCACTACATTAAAATGGCAAAGAAAGACAAAGGAACTTACCAAGTAGAGTGGAGAATTTTTACGTTCCTCCTCTTTCTTCTTGGCAGCTTCTTCCACCTCTTTCTGGAAAAGGACACCTGGTAAAACAAAAACCACCGAAAACTTACAGCAATTGAATAGAAAAACGGGTGTCACATATTCTACATTCATAATTCTAAGAAAGCATGCTTGTTAAACATGCAATGACCAGTTCTATTTGTTAATTTAACATATTCTATTAAGATTATTCTTAAGATAGGTAGGAGCAGCCATGTTCTCTAGAAAAAATGTATAAAATTGTCCAAAACATGAGTGTATACAAAATTCAGGTAAAAACTTTGCACTGATACTTCTCCTACAACAAAATAAATTGTGACATCTGTCAAGTTTTACTTTACTATCCATACAAAAAGGATCGCTTATATATTACAGGTTAATAATTCTAGGAGTGATAATGAAAACATCAGAAGTACACAAGCATTGTCCCAAACATTAAACCATGGCTCACTAATAAGAAAAGTACAGACGTTTAAACCTAAATTGAAAGGATATTAAACTCTTTTGAGATAACTTTGTTGAACACCTGTAACAAAAGATTTGTACTGAGTTGCAGAAGTAAGAATATGAACAAAGAACATGCTTTGACAAATAAGAGTATCAAAAAGTTAGTATTCCAAAAGTCATCATTGACTACTTTCACAGTACCATGTCTCCAAAATGGCCATGTCTATACCAGGACTGTCAAGTAAGTTTGGTCAAATAAAATAACAGATATATGACAGCCAAACAATTCATCTAGTGGCCAAGATGTTAATACAAAAAGAAATACAGAACAGCATGCAAGGATGATGCAGCTCAAATAACTAGGATTAATGCCATAGAAATATTAGTCATCAACATCAAATCAAAAGTGAACCAAAACCAAAAGGTTAGGTAGTTCCGATGCTTTTTTTTTTTTACATCAGCTGATTGATTTGCAAAATATGGATTAATTGTTGTGTTATTGTATATCATGAAATATTTGTTCCATGATATTCATTCATAAGCCAGACCCACCATGCAGATCAATAAAAATGTTGACATTTGCATTTGCACAATATCTAACATTATCATAGCAAGTAAGATGCAAAAACAAGTTGCTTTTTTATTCTATTTCAAGAATTTGTCAGTAAGCCCAGCCTACTCATCATAAATATTCATGAGATCACTACCACAACATTAGAATATATATGCACAGACCATGACCAATCTGTGTACCTGATATAGCATAAATCTGATATATTGTTCATAACTTACAGTATGGTGTTTACATCATTTAGCACTAATTTAGCAAACTAATGACATCTGCTGATAACACAAATAATAAAAATAGTGCTAGACTTATGAAATCACGCTATGATAATATAAAATAAAATATAGGCTCTCAGAATCAACTCTTAACTCCTTGGAGCTAGTTACAGCCGACTCCTCAGTCATCCTGTGGTGACGTTGACCACTTGTGCATGCGCCAACAGCAAATCAAACAGTTGGTTAAATGCATAGGAAAACCTGTACTATAGATATCCTAACATGTAATACATATACACAGTATAACACTAGGCTATCCTCGTGGTAGGCGGAGTCCTAGGGTAAAAAACACATCCACCCGAGGGAAAGGGGTCCTAAAAACTAGCACACCAGCTGCTTTAAGGACTAAAATTTTCCGCTACAAGAGTGGAACTTGCTAATTCTAGCCACCCATTTTGCATGAGTGGATGGAAAAACATTCTAGACTTAGTGTAACTTCAATGGAGATAGTCCTGAGAGTCGGACCAAATATTTCCCGGGCCAGTGGCCACCTCATCTTACATCAGATGACTGAAAAAAAAACTTGAAGAAAAGTGCCAAACAGCTTAAAAACCCTCACGATGGCAGCTGCAAGGAAGAAAATGTTAGGAAAAGGTGCAAATTTTAAAGAAAATTTCTGACCAGTCTCAACGATGTTGTGACAGCGACATGCTAAGAAGAAGTGAAGGATGTTAGAGGTAGAATGGAGGTCAGAGCTGGATGTAACTACGTTTTTAGTTCGGTTAGAACCAGGTCATTGAAACAGATTGCAGATTTATAGCATGGAAGGTAAGATATTTACTTGAAGTAAATATAACAAATACAAAACGAAACAGACATACTGTTGTTAAAATATGAACATTTCAAGACTTCCATTAAGCCCCGCCTACTCATTAATATGCATGACATCACCATCAAAAACAATAGGGAACATCTATGGACCACGGCTATCTATATATCGAATATGACTTGAATCCAGTTTATCATTCTTGAGATACTGTGTTTACAACAATATTAAGCCGTGCCCACTATGCATATTAATGTATTTCAACGTTTTTACATCATGAAACTGTACACATTAGCTTACATCATAATTAAACCAAATATGAAAAATAAACAGGTGTTAAAATAAGAACATTTCAAGAATTTTACATTAAGCCCAGTCTACTCATTAATATGCATGACATTACCATCAAAAATAATAGAACACATCTACGGACCATGGTCTAGCTGTGTACCACATATGACATGAATCCAGTGTACCGTTCTTAAGATATCACGTTTATGAGCTGGCCGTAACATGCACACAAATACATACACACACACACGCCATCATGACTGCATAAATTCCTGATGCTATCGCATCGGAACCAAAAACAAGAAAGTTTTTATATCAGGAAATGGGGTAAAGAATATTATCTGTTTAGAGAAATCATGAAAACACATTTCAAGGTCTCTAGGTAAACCCCTAGCTTTGCTGTTTCACCCTGGGGTCCACCCTGCGCCCCCCCCCCCCGCCCCCATAAGAATTTGTTTAATATTTTATTTCATTTATAATAATCTTAATTAGCCTCAAATGAAATACCTTACATGGATACAGAACACAAAATGATAGCATAGTAAGCAATTGTCCTGTTTGGGTAATGACTAGTCCTTATCAGTAAGAATAGCTTCATTCTGAGGTGCATGATTAAGCCTATAGCTAAAATCCCAGAGCTTGTGCACCAGGGGATTTTGAGTCTTATGGGAGCCCCTGAACTCCATGCCGAAAAGGCATTAATGTGATCCTCGACAAGTCTAGTGCCCTGCCCCTTTTAAAATCAAGCTAGGGGTGTTTAGGTATCCATTGTGTGGTGAGGAATGTGTTCAAATGAATTTATCACACTTTATCTATGCCTATGTTATACACCCTATAATGACAACAAATTTGATGAAACATTACTGCTAAAAAATGAGCAGCTTAAAAATGTACACTTTCAAAAAAAAAAAAAAAAAAAAATTTTTTGCTGCCATGTTAGTTCTCTATAGTACCATTTTGAGGACACCCAAGTTGACAAATCAAATACAGAAAAGACATTCATATGAGTTGTATGGCTATAGGCTCCTAGGACCGGTGCTTCTTTCGTTTCCATGGCGCAAAGCGGATGAGAGTACAGTATGTGACTCTCCCTGGACATGATGCTAGTTTATCAGTTTCAAATCCCCAGCAGTGTTGGTACTCATTTTACAGCTGAGTAGACCGAAGCAAGTTGCTTAAGGACACAATGCAGCGCTCGCAGCACGAGTCGAACCCACTACTTTTCGCATGCGAGCAAGACTCCTTAACCACTGAACCTAACTTTGTAGTGATGTAAGGGATTATGATGGGATATGAGGAATCCATCACAGAAGAATTATCACATTTACTCTGCCTCTTGTACATACACTACATGAGCACAAACAGCTCATGAGTGCCAAGAATAAGAGGCTAAAATCACTTTATCACACCTTATCTATGCCCATGTTATGAACTTTATAATGAAGAAAAATTACTGCTGAAAAATTAGCTAGTTAAAACTTTTCACTTTTAAAAAATGGCTTTCCAAACTAAATATTTTGCTGCCATGTTAGTTCTCTATAGTACCATTTTTAGTTCACTTTTAAAAAATGGCTTTCCAAACTAAATATTTTGCTGCCATGTTAGTTCTCTATAGTACCATTTTTAGGACACTTTTAAGTTGGCAAATCAAATGCAAAATTCTTGGATGTGATGCAATGAAGACACATTTACAACTCTGATTAATGAACTGCAAACATTGCACTGGTTTTCCAGACTGATGATGATTCAGGGGTCAAAGTTTAAAGTTTATGCCACTGTTTCACGGAACAGTAATTTCTCTAATAACACTGTTGCAGATCAGATTCCACTGTTTCAACTTTTTTGCCAATCACAGGACAAATTCCTTACTTCAATATGGGCTTAATATACAACTACTTTATTGTTCAATATGTACAAATATGTATGTCACTTATTAGTATTATATGTACATGATGTATACATCCATGTGTGTACAGTCGTACACGTGCAAGCAGCCTTGCATATGTGTATTCACTATTAATTGTGCTCTGACAATTGCAGGCAAGGTATGAAAAGCTTTTTCTTTCTAGAAGTAAGCTTCTTTCTAGAAGTAAGCTTCTTTCTAGAAGTAAGCTTCTTTCTAGAAGTAAGCTTCTTTCTAGAAGTAAGCTTCTTTCTAGAAGTAAGCTTCTTTCTAGAAGTAAGCTTCTTTCTAGAAGTAAGCTTCTTTCTAGAAGTAAGCTTCTTTCTAGAAGTAAGCTTCTTTCTAGAAGTAGTTCTTTCTAGAAGTAAGCTTCTTTCTAGAAGTGAGCTTCTTTCTAAAAGTGAGCTTCTTTCTAGAAGTAAGCTTCTTTCTAGAAGTAAGCTTCTTTCTAGAAGTAAGCTTCTTTCTAGAAGTAAGCTTCTTTCTAGAAGTAAGCTTTCTAGAAGTAAGCTTCTTTCTAGAAGTAAGCTTTTTCCTAGAAGTAAGCTTCTTTCTAGAAGTAAGCCTCTTTCTAGAAGTAAGCTTCTTTCTAAAAGTAAGCTTCTTTCTAGAAGTAAGCTTGCATGATCTACCCGTTTTGCAAAACCGGTTTTGCAAAACTGCGTACTCGGTCTCATTCATATTTTAAAAAAATTTTAAAAAAGGAGAAAGTACCAAAAATAACTAACAACTAGAAAGAAAAAAATTTGCTAAAAATCTTGTTTTATTTCAATAAAAAAAAGTTCATGCTTTGTAACATGTTTTTTGTAGTATCTTTCAATATAATTGTGAAAATATGTGATATTTATGCAGATTCAATCAACAAATACAATTGAAAATTGTTTGGAAATAAATAGTCATAATGTACCTGTAATAACAGGTTCAATAATATTTGAGTCTTCTTTCCGGGCTAATAATTACCCTGACCACAACAAATGTACCTTAATTCCTTTTATTTGAAATTATGTCCATTCTCTCCAGTATTTTTTTTTTTTTTTTAAATACTTGGGAATCCATCATAAATCACAACAAATAAATCGCAAATCAAGTATTACGAGACCATTTAGAAATTCACACCCATTAACACCCTACTGTACTGACTGACCCTACACATGTACTGTACTTCATAATTTAAGGCTAGTACAAGTTACAACACTTTATTTATGGGGCTCTGATTAAAGGCCCCTAGATCAAAATTAAACTTTGCATGAATGACCTTAGATTCAAAGTTGTCATAGTAACATGATTAATGAATGGGTTTTCAAGGGTTGTTGTTTCATACTTTCAAAAGTTTTTCGAGTTTGAATTCAGCTTCAGCTGGGAAAAAACCATCACTATAAATAGCTGTAGCATGGTTTAGAGGAGAGAGGGTAAATTAATTACGTGATCGCTATTGTACTGTAAAATGAAGATAAATCATCCCCGTGCTATCACCAGCTTGGTTTGTATATCAAACCAAGCTGGTACGATTCACATTTCACAATGAGATCGCAAGTAAAATGACCATTCATTCCCTTAAAAAGTTTGTATTCCTTACCTCCCCTCATTTTCATGTGTAATAAACTTTTGAACAACAGCCCCGGTCAAAATTGTTCAGATTTAAAACGAACAAAAGATTTCAAGCATTTTGTTTTGAAGAATTTCTTCAGTTCTTCTGTGATTATGTCTACTCATAATTTGTTTGTTTGACAAGGGCTTAACGGCACTACGACAACACATAGTAGTAGCCTACGAGCGATGGAATCTTCCGTTGCAATCATGTGTTGTATGTAATTGACCTACACCACCTGTTATTCGCTTGGGGGTACAAGCTCAAATGATTTCATTGGTTCAAAGTGGAGAAGTTTATATGTTTTTTGCGGATGCTGTGGAGGATAACCTGCCTGTTGGTATGCATAAATTAATAATATTATCTCTACATTTCACTCTGCATATCATTTAACAGGTGCAAAGTACAAACAGAATGTTCAATAACAGATGTGTTTTGACATATTATACGATTATGAATGACCAAAAATATTTTCATCATTGCTAAATGTTTCAAATCAATAATGAACTAAATGTTATCTTCAGAGTGCCAAAGAATTGCTTTTGCTTGGGTGCATGGATTGTGTTGTATAAAGAAAATGTTTTCATAGCTCCTTGCAGAAACAAGGTCCGGTTTAATTAGGGAATACATTGTAAATTCAGTTAATTTTCAATCCTGATGTATTCAAATCACGTATCGTATTATCTGTATAGAGATTGCAGGCAATATACTTTTTTTTCTCTTCTTCTTCCATTTTGATAAGGAAAATACAAATTTGGTGGAAAGTGGGACACTACTTTTCATTAGCGGGCATTTTCTTTTCTGCCTTATTACACTCCCGTTCAGTTTTATAACACATTGAAGAAGTCGAGTACCATATAAGGCTGTAGGGTGGGAACCTTTGGTAGCGTAAGTATAATGGAAAATGCCACCGTGATACACAAACAGGGCCTATTTAAAGTAAATGCATAGCAAGAATAATTATTGAACTTGAAAAATAAGAGAGGTATGCATAATTTATGACAATTTTTTTAATTGAACTATTATTTTTTTCAAATTGGAACTACGGCCTGGCCAAGGTTAATGTTTAAAAAAAATGTTGATTATCAAGTGGGAGGGGTTTGACTTTTCCCGCCAGAGGTTATATGCAAATCAGCAACAAAAGTATCGCACCGTAAAATGATAAAATTAGAGGCTTAATTTATCTGTTTTACAACTATCTGACATTTTTTTTTTCTTTTTACAGGAGGGCCATTCCGTGGTCTGTCCCGTACGACACATGCGGCGGAATGGCCCTAGGGATCTGCTAGGGTCATTCCGCAGTCTGTGTCATACGGGACAGACCATGGACTGACCCTAGAATATCCTTAGGGGCTGCTAGGGCTATTCCGTGATCTGTCCCATACAACACAAGACTGCGGAATGGCCCTAGCAGATGCCTATGCGGAATGGCCCTAGCAGATGCCTATGGGTCTGCTAGGGCCATTCCGTGGTCTGTCCTGTATAACACAGACTGAGGAATGGCCCATGAAAGAAAATTGAAATCATAATGAAAAATTGTGAGCAAAGAAGAGCATATGGATGGCCTGTCGACACGGCCTTTTTCACAACTTTTTTTACGTGACTGCCTTGGGACATCGGGACCTTTCGGACCTAGACTGACAAAGGGGTAAAATCGGCATCCTTTGAGGGGCAAATATGATATATAAAATCACTTCACACGCAAACAACATTGAAGTTTATTAATACATTTTATTTATCAATGCCTCCCGCCGTTATCATTTTCAACATTATTTACAGAAAACACTGTAAAACAAACATCATTAGCTGCTATCATATAACAGTGCAGTACACCGCAGTTATAGCTACTGTAATGCACTTTACATGTATGTTAAAGCTTGTTTACATTACGGGCGAAAAAAACAGTTTTTCGGTAAAAATCAGTTTTGGTTTTGGAAACTGACCAGTTTCATGTCTGGGTAAAACCGTACAAGCTTATCTACAACTAATTATTTTCATGATAATCTTGTTTGAGAACATGCACTTTTTTTTAGCAAAAATCAAGTTATTGATCATTGATGCCACATGCTTGTGAAAAGAACAGTTTCACTGGAAAAGTGATGTTTGGAAATTTACTGTTCCTGCATAAGCACTGTCCTCGTAACAGCAGAAAAGTGGAAAATTCCACCCCTGATGATTACTAACCAATTCAAATTAACTTACCCCGCTAAGCGTAGCGGGGATATTTACGAGAGTTATACTTACCTTCCATGCTATAATATGCAATCTGGTCACATGACCTGATTCTAACGCACTTCTAACCGAACCTAAAAAACGCAGTAACCAGCCAAGCCCTGACCTCCATAATACCTCTGTACCACCTCACTCAACATTCCACCGAGGCCTGAACGAGAGGGAGGCGGGCGGGATGCATGGAAGGTAAGTATAACTCTCGTAAATATCCCGCCACGCTTAGCGGGTAAATTTACTTCAAGTTATACCTTACCTTCCATGCTATAATATGCAATCAGATTGCAACCGAGGATAGGAAGGAAGGGAGTTCAGATCGCCGCACATTTTTTTTTTTTTTTTTTTTTAATGGCTGGTACGAAAACTCACACGAACCGAATCCCGTTTAAAGGATCTAAATCCCTTCACCTCGGAAGGATGAAAGACCTCAAGAGTGGAGGAACTAAAACATAGGAAACCACGGCGAGGTACAGTCAAACCGAACAAGGCACCATTCGTTGACAGTAACGGAGGCAAACCTCGAAAGAACCTGAGCGTAAAGCCCAGAAAAACAAGCCAACCGGAAGAGCGTTTGGACACAACTACAGCAAAGTGTCCACAAAAACGCCATACAAGCCACACCGGATTCGTCCACGAGACAGAACGGCGAGGAAACTACGATTGGGAACGGCGTGTACCAATGAAAACGAATTGAAGAAATCCCGGACAAGGGAAAAATTCGTTAGCGCATAACCGCGTAAGAGCTAAAGTTAGCGGGGAACACGAACGTCGAAAAGTGAGTCAGACCAAAAACAAGAGAAAAACCGTAAAAAGCGGTTTCTCGAACGCCGCACGAGAGATCCCGTGAAAAGAGGTTATGCCCGAACCCGAGTGCATACCGGCCATTCTATGAACAGTTCAGACTACTTTAACAGAAAGCCACTGGATGATCTATCGGAGGAAAATGTCACATGACACACTACGAAGAGATCTCCCAGAACTCACCAGTGGTCGCAAGTCAAAGACCGTAGACCCCACCGGAAAAACCCTGGTGGATAGCTGCAAGGTATCCCAGAGCTCATGACGGAACTATGACAAACATCGTCCCTGACCCGAGGCTCGTCGTGAAGCCTGCAAGGTCTCGAGCAGCCAAAGTTAGGCCTGCGCCGAGGAGCGAAAAAGGGTCAAGTACCCGTCCACGTTTCCGACAGAAGGGGTCACAAGAAAAGTGCCCCGACCTTGATCGAGAAGCCCCGTCGGCACCGACGGTGATATCTGACAGGTGAAAACCGTAGCAGTTGCGGGACCAGCGTAGCTCCAGGCCACGCCTATCAACAGCGAAACTTGTCTAAGAAGTTGACTGGAGAAAGTGTTAACGTTACTCGTATAGTAACAACCTTGAAACCGCTGGAGCCTACGGCTCGGGCGCGGAGAAAACGAATACCGTATGTCTGTACGGGCAGTTAAGTAACAGGCCGTAAAACCGCAAGCAGCTGTAAGGTGTTAAAGTATGGAAGGAACCATACGTGCGTTGTTGGTAATAGCTACCCCAAACGTAAGGTTGTCTACAAAAGGCCACCTATGGTCAAGAAAAATCTCCTTCATGGAGGTAATATTGACAAGTAGGGGGTAACGTACTCGCCAACCGTATGAGTCATAAACCCCAACACTGGGGTAGAAATCACGAAGAGGTGGCGTCCTGTGTATACTACACGGACCGTTAAACACCCTGCACCACGGAGCGGAAAAGCGGCGTGGCTACTGGGGACTTACGCCGTACAAAGTCGCAACCCGTTAAATATAATAGATCCGTTATGGGTCTACAAAGGCGTCAGCATGACAAGTAAAAACCACGAGTCCACCGCCAACGATGTCGCTGTGCACCACGGAGCAAAAGCTCGTGGCTACGCGAGGGGACAACTGGTACTGCGTGTGTCCCGAGCGAAGTAGCTATCAGTACCAAAGGACCGTCTAGGTCCACGATAGCGTGAACGCATTACACCTGTAACGTGAGTCGTTATCTCATTATACCTCTATCCACTACGGGCCACCGAGTAAGTGGCGACGCGTGAGGAAGAAGTACACAGTACGTGTTCCGTTGAGAATAGGTAAAATATATATAAACTGAGGCCGTAAGAAATACGGAGGAGTTCACGTGCCGCAAGCTATACGAGTCGTAAACTGAGTTTGTTCCATCACGAGCTCGAAACCGGTAGCTGCGTGGGGAAGAGGGGACGACCGTCGTACTCAGTACGTGTCCCGGTAAGAGAAACGGCCGCGGAACGCAGTAGTTCATGGCTACTGGTCCTCTACCACACCGTCGCGCTGGTATAGGCCGTTAACTCCGTTTGTATAAAATCACTCACGGAGCCGCGAAGCCGGGCGGCTTACGCGTGGGGACTGCCGTCGAACGCTAAAAACGCCCCAGCAAGAAAAAACGACCGCCGAACACTGCAACACGCGGCTAACGGTCGCAATATCCCGGTTCCGATACCGGGTTTATCGTACATTGTACGAAACCGCGTTAATATCTGTAGAATGTGAGCCGAGGGTCTCGTTCGACGCAAGAATCACATTCAGGGTATGCCTCCCGTAAAGAAGGAAATCTTATCACCCGAGCGCTAGGCCTCGAAACCCGAGCAAGCGCTAACACGCGACGCATCCTGGGGCGTGGCGTACCGACAAACGGGACTCGTCCTCGTGTCCATGAACTGGTGAAAAACTATGCGGAACCGTGGCGTTCAACGCGAAAATCTCACCAAGTCAGCTCACACGGACGTGGGGATCTCCGAAACTAACGGGTGTGACGTCGTTGTGCGTTACCTTGCTGTAGAACTAAGCAGCACTACAGACCCAAACGTCATCTCATGCCCCGGACGGAGCGCCAAGTTGTGTTACGGACCACGTGGGGCCAGAAACAAGCCGTGGGGGCCGTATGGAACCGATTACGGGCCGTGACGGACCCTAATGGACCCGTGCAAGGAATCCAATGGCTCTACAACTAGCCGTAAAAAGGGGACTAACTCACGTAAGACCCGTGGGGTCGCCTCTAGTTGGCCGACCGGTCCCAACGCTGAACCGAGGACCACAGCGGTGTACACGGGTTTGAACAAGTCGATAACACCAAAGCGCAACCTAAGAAGCGTTTACCTGCGACGCACCGCAGGACAGTCAAGGCGCCAGAAACGCACCGACACTAGGGACCTGCCCGTCGTGTCGGCGATATAGGCGCAAAACATCGCGGAACTGTGACGTTCAACGCGAAAATCCTACAGAGGCAGTTCACACGGCCGTGGGACAGCGTAGCTATGACCAAGCAGCTTCCTAGCTAGCGAACTCAACTTCGGGTTCATCGTACAGTGTCGTTATCCCGTTGCAAAAACTCGAAGTCGTACAGGCCCGTGCGGTCTAGAGAAGCGTTTGCACGCTATGCAAAGCGGGACCTCTGAGGTGCGTAACGTGCCCGGCGCTTGACGGAGGCCTGTCCTCCGTGCCTCACGATACTGGTGAAAGTAATTGCGGAAATGTAACGTTCAACGCGGATAATCGTATAAATGGTGTTCACATGATCGTGGAACTGCGTAGCTAATGGCCACGGAACCATGAATAGAATAGCTCTCACGGCGCTATACTACTTGTGAAGATTATCACTTGTCACCTGGCCACATAGCTCGTAGCTAGCGGTGCATATCCGGGTAAATCGTGCGATTATGCGATATCCCGTTACAAAACTACGGAGCCGTCGCATCCGAACACGGAGCCACGCGCTCTCGGTCGCACCTTGAAAAATACCGGTCGCGGTGGAGTCTGTGCTCCGACCACGCCGCTGGAACCCAATCGCTGCAAAGAGTACCACGAATGGACTCGCAGCATAATCTGCACGCCGTAACGCGTGAGATGGATGTGACCGGGCGTAAAGCAAAGAAGCGTTATCACGCTATGCCGGGTCATCAAGGGTGTGTAGAGCATCAACGCCGAGGACGTGTCCTCCATGTCCATGATACTGGTGAAAATAATTACGGAACGGTAATGTTCAACGCAGACAATCTTAATTGCGTTCACACGAGTCGTGGAACTGCGTAGCTAATGGCTACGGAACCAAGAAGAAAATAGCTGTCCTGATGCTATACTTCTTGTAAAGAAAGTCATCTGTCACCTGACCACGTGGCGTAGTAGCTAGTGGGCGTATAACGGGTGAACCGTGCAGTGTCACGTTAACCCGTTAGAGATAAGTTCCGCTCACTGGAGCCATCCAATGAAAGCGAAAGGACCCGTGAAACGCGGACCGTGGACTCGTATGGAACCGTGCGGACCCGTAAATACGGGCCGCGGAACCGTCAATGGAACCGTGCGGACCCGTAAACACGGACCGTGGAACCGTGCACGGACCCGTAAACATGGGCCGTGGAACTGTATAACTGTCGTAGCCGTTGGCTACGGACCAAGAAGAAAAAATAGCTGTCTCAATGCTATACTTCCGGATGAACCGTGCGGTGTACGTCTTTCAATAGGCGCTCCGCTAGAGTGGGGCGGCCCGCCTCCTGGCTTTGGACCTGGGTGGCGGTGGGGAGACGAAGAGGGCCTCTCAGACCGTCGCTTCTCCACTTTCTCCGCCGCTCTTTGAAAGTACCGGTCGCGGTGGAGTCTGTGCTCCGACCACGCCGCTAGATCCCAATCGCTGCAAAGAGTACGGGGATTTGACTCGCAGCATAATCTGCACGCGTAACACGTCGCGATGGATGTCACGGAGCGTAATTTAAAGAAGCGTTTGCACGCTCATCACGAGACATCCTGGGTGTGTAAAAACATCGACACTCGGGGACCTGTCCTTCATGTCCATGATACTGGTGAAAATAAATACGGAACTTGTAACGTTCAACGTAGACAGTCTTAATTGCGTTCACACGAGCCGTGGAACTGCGTAGCTAATGGCTACAGGACCAAGAAGAAAAATAACTGTCAATGCTATACTTCTTGTCAAGAATGTCACCTGTCACCTGACCACGTAGCTAGTGGGCGTATAACGATTAAACCGCACGATGTATGTCGTGAACCCGTTAAATACGGACCCGTGTAAACACGGGCCGCGGAACCGTCGAATGGAACCGTCCGCCCGTAACAACGGGCCGCGGAACCGTATGGAACCGTCCGCCCGTAACAGGGGCGCGGAACCGTCCGCCCGTAACAACAGGCCGCGGAACCGTATGGATCACGGAACCGTCCGCCCGTAACAACGGGCAGCGGAACCGTATGGACCACGGAACCGTCCGCCCGTAACAACGGGCCGGAACCGTATGGGTCCCGGAACCGTATGGATCCGTCCCGAACCGCACAATGCCCGCACATAGGGCTGCGGAACCGTCAGGGATGGTCCAACGGAACCGTATGGAACCGGCCGCCCGTAACAACGGGCCGCTGAACCGTCACGGGACCGTCCAATGGAACCGTCCGCCCGTACCAACGGGCGCGGAACCGTATGGAACCGTCCAGTGGAACCGTTAAGCCCGTAAATAACGGGCCGCGGAACCGTATGGAACCGTCCAATGGAACCGTTAGCCCCGTAACAACGGGCAGCGGAACCGTATGGAACCGTCCAATGGAACCGTTCGCCCGTAACAACGGGCCGCGGAACCGTATGGAACCGTCCAATGGAACCGTTAAGCGTAACGGGGCGCGGAACCGTCCAATGGAACCGTTAAACGGGCCGCGGAACCGTCCAATGGAACCGTTAAGCCCGTAACAACGGGCCGCGGAACCGTATGGAACCGTCCAATGGAACCGTTAAGCCCCCGTAACAACGGGCCGCGGAACCGTATGGAACCGTCCAATGGAACCGTTAGCCCGTAACAACGGGCCGCGAACCTTATGGACTCACGGAACCGTCCAATGGAACCGTTAAGCCCGTAACAACGGGCCGCGAACCTTATGGACTCCGAACCTTATGGAACTGTCCCGAACTCACAACGACCGGCGGACTGCGCGTTACAAGGGTCGTGGAGTCGACAGGGACTGTCCAAAGGAACCGTTTGGAACCGTGTTTACAACTTAGGCGACGTTCGTTCAACGTCCCTAAGAGGTTCTCTCTCTCTCTCTCTCACTTACCTTACGGAACCGTCCAATGGAACCGTGTTTACAACTTAGGCGACGTTAGTTAACGCCCTAAGAGGATATCTCTCTCTCTCTCTTACCGTTACCGCTCTAGGCGCAACGCCTCTAAGAGCGTAACCTTCTCAGTGAATCTCTTTTATATATCTGAAAAGAGAAGAACGTATATCCATGCGTACATACACAAATACGGCAAAGTAAGTATGATCTTACGGACACGCTAAAGAGAGACGAGGCCTAGCAGTCTAAACAGAACACCAAAACTCTCTTAAACAGAAAAATTTTTGCTGAAAAATAAATTTCTTAAGAGAAGAACGTAAGTCCAAGCGTACAAACCTAAACACGGCAAAGTAACTATGATCTTACGGACACGCTAAAGAGAGACGAGGCATAGCATTCTAAACAGAACAACAACACTTGCTTTAACAGAATTTTTTTTTTAAAAACCAAAAAATTTTCTATCTGAAAAACTTTAGAAACCCGAGAAAACGCGTCCAACGTAATGACTTCTCTAGCGCTGGGGTAGCGTGGGAAACACCAACCACTGTGTACTCGAGGTCAGTAAAGATAAAAAGGAAAGATTATTTTCCCTGTAATTAGGTCGTCGGAGAGACCCACCCACGGTCTCTCCGACACCCCAACTTCAATCCTGAAAATTAAATATTTTAACTCAAAAACTGTGTGAGAAAAATAAAAATATTCATATGCTGATAACGTGAAAACGAAAATAAGCTCGCTAGTAACAACTGTAGCTCCCTAGAGTTGTTACAGGGCGACCCCACATTTACCCAGCGGTGACTATGACCCAATGCGCATGCGCCAAAATCGAAAAAGGAAATTGGCTTAATGCATACGAGAAGGTGTACTGAAATATCCTAGCGTGCTAAACACTATACATAGTATAACGCTAGGGTCACCTCGAGGCGGGTGGGGCTAAGGGAGAAAAAGACTAATTCCCGGGTGAGAGGACCCTAGGCAGGCACAACCTGTGCTCTAGGGCCTAAAACACCCACCACGAGAGTAGGACGCTCTCGAACTAGCCATTCGCTATGTACGAATGGAGACAAAAACCCGCTATCCTAAGTGTAGGCTACACGGGTAAAGTCGTGTAGGTCGGCCAAGAACTCTCGGACCCATGGCTATCTCACCCTACTCTCGGAAGACTTGAAAAGGCGAGCCAGATGAGAACGGGCAGCGTAAAAACCCTTCAGGTAGAAGCTGCGAAGAGAAAAAAGTTAGAAAGGTTAATTGAAATATAAAACAAAAAAGACCAGTTTTCAGCGATGTTATGAAACAAACGCGCTGAAAAAGAGTGAGGTGGTACAGAGGTATTATGGAGGTCAGGGCTTGGCTGGTTACTGCGTTTTTTAGGTTCGGTTAGAAGTGCGTTAGAATCAGGTCATGTGACCAGATTGCATATTATAGCATGGAAGGTAAGGTATAACTTGAAGTAAATATGTAAATCTAAAGTTTCTCTGCTAAACTATTTTCTTCCACTTCTTATTTAAGAATAACACATTTTTAAAAGCTGCAAGATCGACAATCTGTGTAAGGGAACTATGAGTCTAAAAAGTTGAGCTTTGCAAACTGGAATCGAATTTCCGTCACATTTGAAGTACTGAAGGAGAGAAGTCAAACCCTGCAATGTTTAAAAAACAAAATCAATATATCTTTCATCAAAAGTGTTTTTCATCCATCAGTATACAGAGGTCTAAGTTGAAGGACAAAATTCTCCCAAAATCACCAACAACAGATTTTTCTTGATCGGTAAAATTGAGGCAGACAGAATTAGAACATCCTGAACCCTTGGTTCCTATCTTACGAGGACAGTCAAAAATATGAAGTGAGAAAATACATCACATGAGTGTATATGAGTAAATGGCTTAAAAGTAGTTTGGTGTGCAAAATGGAAGCTATGAGAAAAGTGACTCACTGAGAGGACTACACACACCACAACAAAACAAGGTAATCAATGTGGCAGGACATTTCTTATACACTTATCTATTTAACAATAAGTTAAAATGACCATTTTCGAATTTAGGGAGATCTCCATTATATCCACAAAAGGAGGAACTGATGGGGGCAGTTACTTCATCTATTTGGTTTGCACATTTTTGTTTTGTCTGCTACTTTTAAAAAATATCAGTTACATTCCACAGTAAATTCTAATGTGAATGATTATGAAATTAATTAAAATCACTTTTTATGGGGCAAGGTGGGGAGGGGGGGGGGAGGAGGGGGAGGGAGGAGGGGGAAGGGGGGGGAATTAAATTTTCTATAATTTTTATTCACGAAATGTCAATTACATTTACATTGCTTATCAGTTTGCAAGTTTATAATTACATGGTCCACAAAGCTCAAAAATAAATCACAAGTAACTAAGCTCTTTTTCTGCATTTTCGGTAAGCCAGGAAATGTCAACAGATTTATAGTCTGAAAAAACTTAATTTAAAAGGTTAAACATTTTGGACAACAAAAGGACTCGAAGAAAGTCGTCAAACAGTTCTAAAAAAATATAAATATACAAAAAAATGGCTCAACAGTTATGAATGAAATGTAAGGTGAGAGGAACAAGGAAACAAAAACCAAGCTGATGTTATGCAGCGTTCGACAAATCATATCTCCGACTACCCGGGGCAACCAAAAATCTTATCTGGGCAACCATGACAAATAATCAACCTGCCCGGATGGACAACTTGGGTTTTCAGCAACATTTGCATTTAATGTATATAAAAAAGTTCCACAGGCAACTGTTTTACTTTCAGGACAAATTTAGATAATTCTGCCTGGCGGCAAGTAGAATATTGGTTGATTTGTCGAACCCTGATGTTATAAGTTGTTTTAGTGCATATGGGGGTGAGGTATACCTGAGAGTTGCTTGACATCACTTTTGTCCAACATTTTAATCCTCACCACAGGTTTCTTGGTTGAGGCCAGAGGGGTGGACCCTAATTGGGAATCAGAGCTTGCAGCTGAAAGGAAGCGGGCACAAATTACAGAATCTATTTGAGATGAACTTATACTCCAGAGGAAGGTTTCCGTACTAAAATTATCTCCTGATCATTGAAAAGTTTCTGTAATGAAACCAGATGCTAGTAGACCGCCACCTGATGTTCACTGGATTAGATTACTTCCAAGATAAGATGCATGATGTAGCGGATATGAGATGATAACAATATATGAAGTATGGAAATAACAGAGGAAAAAGAAAGCAAAGTAAATTTGAAATGCTGCCTAAGACCAATTCAGTTAACCACATATGATTGCTTAAATTTTACTAGTGCATAAGTGTTCATTCTTTTTATAAGGAACGACCAAGACAAATCACTTCTTGACATCAAAAAACATATCGTAGCAACAAAACTAACAAACCTTGTCATGGAAATAAAGAATTCTTATTATTCTCACTTAATTTCTGAACATTTAAGTTTTGGTCAGTTAAAAAAAAAAAGATACACTCACAAAGTTTTAGATATGGAAAAATAAAATGTAGCTGGCAGGTTTACAGCACATGCTTAATTTAAACGTTTATATGAGCCTAGAAGCAAAGAAGAATGACAGACCTTTCATAACCACCACCAGAAAGTTTTGTTGTTCCGATGCTTTTGTTCATATGCTGATTGATTTGCAAGTTTCGTATTAACTGTCATGTCATTGCATATCATGAAATATTTGTTCCAGGATATTTATTCATAAGCCATGACCACAATGCATGATGCAGATCAATAAAATAGACAACACTAGCACATGCACAAATAATTAACAACATTATCATAGCAAGTATGATGCAAAACAGACATACGGTTGCTCATGTATCATATTTGAATTTTTTTAGGTTAATCACCGCCTACTCATTGATATGCATGGTATCACCACCAAAACCAATAAGGCACATCCACAGACCATGGGCTATCTGTGTATCACATATGACTTTAATCCAGTTGATCATTCTTTAGATACTGTGATTACAAGCATTTTCCAGCAAAATCATATTAAGCCCTGCCCACTATGCATACTAATGAATTTCGACAATTTGTATACCATGAATATGTACACATTAGCACACAACTGTACCAAATAAGAAACAACATACATATTATAATATAAGCATTTCAAAAAATTTACATAAGCCCACCTACTCATTAATATGCATGACATCACCACCAAAAACAATAGGGCACATCTACTGACCATGAGCAATCTGTGTATAACATATGACTTGAATCCAATTTATCATTCTTAAGATAGTGTGTTTACAAGCTCTTTTCAGCAAAATCATATTATGCCCTGCCCACTATGCATATTAATGAAATTTAAAGTTTTTATATTATGAACATGTACACACTAGCAAACATCATAACTGTACCAAATATGAAACAAAACATATCTATGGTTGTTAAATCATAGGCATTTGAAGATTTTTACATTAAGCCCCGTCTGCTAATTAATATGCATGACATCTCCACCAAAATCAATAGGGCACATCTATGGTCCATGAGCTAATTGTGTACCACATATGCAGGGAGCAATTTGTTCGGATTCGCATCGCAATTTGCGACGCAAAAATTGTGCATAACGTCATTTAGTGATTCATTTCCCTACCTTGCTTAAAAAGCTTGTGAAAGGGGAAAATAAATTACCCAACTGATTGAAATTTTCAGCGTTCAAATTTAAAAATAATAAGAAAAAATCTTTTTGAATGCGAGAATCAGAAATGTGCGATAATCACATATGAATGGGGATATTTTGCACTTTTGATTTCGCCGAAATGTAACTTGTGAAATGTGAGACACTTGTGAAATGCACCGCGATTCTGCAACAGTAAATAGTTAAAGTTGAAACTAACAACAGGCCATAAGATAAGGCTTTAAATCACACTCAATCAAGGCCCGTTTTACAAAATGTTAAATCAACCAAAAATCACAAGGTCAAAATACTTGAATCGTCACAACCAGTACATTTTTTACATGTAAATATTACTTGATGAGTCAAATCAATTTTGCAAGAAATATATTGCAAAATAAATAAACAGAAAGAGGTTTTAACAGAGCTGAAATTCTGTGTGCTTCACAAAAGATGGCAGCTATTTCGAGAAGACTGATATGGTCAGAGCTTCCAAAGTGGTGGTGTAGTTTCAAAAAGTTTTAAGGCAAAATATCATAGTATGTAAGATTTTCACAATAAGAGCCCTAGTGAGTACAGCAAAAAAGTTATGCAATGTTGAGTTTCAATGACATTGAAAGGCAGTTATCTTTTCTTTTTAAGCTGAATTTTCATGTACATTTTCCATAAAAAGTATGATTTATACTGTAGAAGTAAACTTTTTCATGATTTGGATAGCAAAATTCTAGTGTCTATTTGGGCAATGGAATCATTACTTTTGCCATACTGATTGCACAATTTTGTTACTTAATAGCGGGAAAACTGAAAACTGCATTGAAAAAGTACCATTTGAAGCGTATTAAAATAAAGAGTAATACAAAATCAATAAAGCCAAAATATGCATCATTATTGCTAATCAGTGTAATGCTAATCATTTTTATGAAATGAGAAGCAAAACTGCTAATCGAGTTTTTACAAACAAATTGCTCCCTGCATATGACTTTATTCTAGTTTATTGTTCTTTAGATATCGTGTTTACAAGCTCTTTTCAGCAAAATCATATTAAGCCCCGACCACTGTGGATATTATTGAAATTCAACATTTTCATACCATGAACATGTACACACAAGCTAACATCATAACTGTACCAAATATGAAACAAAACAGATGGTTGTTAAAATAAGAGCATTCAAGAATTTTACATTTAAGTCCCGCCTACTCATTAATATGCATGACATTACCACCAAACACAATACGACACATCTACGGACCATGGCCAGTATGTATACCACATATCACATGAAACCACTGTACCGTTCTTGAGATATCTTGTTTACGAGCTGGCTGTCACATACACACACGCCATCATGTTCCTAATGCTATCGCATCGGAACCCAAAATAATTAGGAACTGTAGCTACTCTTAAACGAAATAAAGAAAGCAATGTTCATGCACTTCCCATCAAAACTATATGTATGTGCACAAGGAAACAAATGTAGATTTAAAAGATTGATCTGACACCCAACTTGGGTATTATTTTTTCAAACACACACATGCAGAAATTTCTTTAAAAGAATATTCCCATTGATTTTCAATCGCTGATATATAATAAGAGAAAATTTGTAGAAACAAAGTGGTGAAAAAAATGTGTGAATATCTTATTCTGTTTAAAAGTTACCAAAATTTTAAAGTGCTTTTTAATTTGGACAAAAGTGACTGATTGGCAACATCTGTGATGTCATAAGAGACAATTTCAACAACATGTCTTTTGTACTTGATTTGTATTTGATATGTAAATGATATGGATTTTTTTTTTCTTATTGAAAATGTGATGTACACCAAGGAAAAAAAAAAGTTTCCTTCCAAATTATATATTCCACCCTGTCTCTATAATAAACCAAAAATGATGTTCGACAATGTACGAAAATTGTGATTAAATTCATAAGAAATACATAACTGTGCTGAAATTGCCTCGATGACATAACCAAGCTGAAGGACATATACTGTACGAGGTGTTTTTAAGAACATTTTTCTACTCTTTAAATTGTTATAACTCTCAAACGGAATAAGATACTAACATAGTTTTTTCACCACTTTGTTGTTACAATTATCTCGATCATATATGAAAAAATAAAAATCCATTATTCCTTTAAAAAAACATTTTAACCAACCAAGAGGTCAGAGAAGGTTAATGCAAGTCGAGTATGAAATTATAATAATTTTTTGTGCAAGTACTTACTTGCAGGAGTTGACGGCTTCTTTGGTTTACTATCACCACTTGCACCCACGTCAGGTTTTATCTTCACTGAATCAAGGGCACTTGGTTTGCCAGTTGACGTTGTGGGTCCTACTGAGGTTACCATGATGGAATTCACATTTGCAGCTTGATGCACGCTGTTATTGGAAACTTGTACTGATGGAGGCGTAGAAGTAGAAATGCTTGTGGGTGAGGTTCCTAAAGGCACCTTCTTTTGTATCAGATGTTCAGCAACAATTTGCAACGGAATTTGATTGGCTAGTGGTGGTGCTGGTTTTGGTATTGCAGAGGAGCCTTGAAGAATATTAACCGAATTCAACTGAGGGGTGATAACTTGCGATAATGTTGATACTGGTTTGGGTGATGTCTTAAGTTGAGGTATAATTAAATGGGTAGGTGGTGTGGATGTTGTTTGTCCAGGGAGTACTGATGACGTAGGTACAGACACAGTTGTCAACTGGGTAGAAAGCCCTGGATGAACAGAAAAAAGACTTTGATGTCTTAAGTTGGCAGTTTGAGGCAATGATGTAGTAATAGTTTGTGTTCGAGGTTGGACAATTCCAACTGGTGGAGTCGGTCTCACGATAGGCGTCACCTGAGGTGGCGGTCTTTGTAGAACCTGCGCTTGGGCCGCCTGCTGCACTTGAAGCTGTCTTGAAGACTCTTGTATTTGACGAAGAATCTGAACAGAGGATTGTGCAGTAGGATGCCTTGGTTGCACTTGAGGTAATGGAGACACAGTTTGTATTGGAATTTGCTGTGAAGTCAGGAGTGGGACTCCACTAGGAGTCTGTACAATTTGCATCACACTCCCTACAAGAATAAAGAAACAAAATAAAAACCAATTAACTTTTTTGTTATACTATTATTATATATTTTTTATTTATCTTCAAGCTTTTTCTATCCAACAAGAAATTAACACATTTGTTAAAGCTATGCAACATAATTTGCTGTCTTCTTATTTATTATAAACTTCTCCGTTTCATTATTACTTAAATTTCCTTACTTGTACTAATAAACTACTTAACAAGCATTAACATTCCCTAAAATATATTAAATGACAAAATCTTCTACCAATGTACAAAGTCCCATGATAATTACTTCATTCCTAAACAATATTCTTTAAAGTACCATTACAGGAATGTCAGCACATTTTTATACACCAGAGAGCCAAACAAAAGTTCACTGAAAATAAAAACGTGTTGATGATTTCTATTGCATTCATCCCTTATTGATATTGCTGACTGAGCACAGCAACTCATTACACATAGAATGCAAACCTTTAACTTTACAATCAAGGTAAATTCATGGGATAATTGAAGGGCTTGTCCACTTTTTTATATTTCATGTTTTTTTCAAGACACCAAAGCAACTACCATCAGACATGGCAAGATACACTATGGAATTTCATGGTCATGTTTTGGGTTTTTCTTATTTGAATATCTGGATGTTCTAACCCAAGTGGTGAGCATACAAGTGTTCTTAAGCCACATGTTACCATTTATTTTAAAGTCTCTTCACAACTACACTGTAATCCCATAGTACCACCTATTTGTGAACATTTGGATTGATGACAAATTGCAAAAACCTGTTTATATCATCGAAGAAAAAGATGTTCAAATTGTTCACAAAATTAACTTTACCTTGCGGGAGATGACCAAGCTGTGAGACACCAAATCTTGCTGAATTTGCAGTCACTTGACCCCTGACCTGACTTAGTTGTGTAGGATTCTGATGAAGCTGCAAGGTGATTGGTTGAGAGGTAATGATCTGAGGGCGAACATGAATACCCTGTGCTGCGAGTTGCTGGAAGGGGAGAATGGATCAAACATGAACTCAAATACCTTGACAACATTTTTCTTTAGTCTGTTGTTAAAATCATTTACATTACTAAACACTCCAGTATGTGGTTGAGCCTTATAATAATGAGGTTGTACAAGGTCGTTGACATAGTAAATTTAAAAATATCCAGAAACACTTGATCATAAATATGAAAAAATAACAATGTGAACTTAATAAAAAAAAAGATACCACATACAAGATTTCGAAATTGAGGAAGCCTTTGGAAAACAAACATATGTCCAGTCACTCATAAACTTGTTTGAATGACAATCATCAATACTTATACTCAATTAACACTTAGAAGTGAACAGGTGGACAGCCACTACTTCATTTTCTTGAAATGTTTTGCCTTCTCCAATTATTTAGAGATTTACAACTAACACTTCAAACAATTGACGCATGAGTATTCAGAAATGTGATGCTTGATGAAGAACAGTGATTAACATGTGAAAAACGTACAGAACCTCTGACATGAACTCATTACAGTATAAACACTGACTGGTTGGTGGTGATAGCACACTGAAAAAGTAAGAAAACTGAAAATTGATTTAAGTCCGTTGAACCAAGTTCCCTCTAAAAACTACTGAAGTGGCATTCGCTTGAAGTGGCATATGCCCTTAGTGATATTCCGTGAAGTGACTTCACTAGAAGTGACATGCAATTAAAGTTACTTCACTAGAAGTGACATGTACTTTAAGTTACTTCACTAGAAGTGACATGTACCTTAAGGTACTTCACTAGAAGTGACATTCACCCTAAGTGATATTCATTTGAACCACCTTCACTAAAAGTGACATGCACTTGAAGTCACTTCACTAGAAGTGACATGTACTTTAGGTTACTTCACTAAAAGTGACATGCCCTTAAAGTCACTCTACTAGAAGTGAGTTACCCTTAGTGATATTCATTTAAAATAACTTTAGTGATATTCATTTGAAATGACTTCACTAAAGGTTACATGCACTTGAAGTGACATGCACTTGAAGTGACATGCACTTGAAGTCACCCTAAGTAATGTTCACCCTGAGTAATGTTCACCCGGGGTGTTGTTTACCCTGAGTAATGTTCACCCTGAGTAATGTTCACCCTGAATAATGTTCACCCTGAATAATGTTCACTCTGAGTACTGTTCACCCTTACTACAATAACTTTAGTGATATTCATTTGAAATGACTTCACTAAAGGTTACATGTACATGCACTTGAAGTCACCCTAAGTAATGTTCACCCTGAGTAATGTTCACCCGGGGTGTTGTTTACCCTGAGTAATGTTCACCCTGAGTAATGTTCACCCTGAATAATGTTCACCCTGAATAATGTTCACTCTGAGTACTGTTCACCCTTACTACTGTTCACACTGAGTAATGTTCACCCTGAGTAAGCTTCATCCTTAGTACTGTTCACCCTGAGTACTGTTCACCCTGAGTAATGTTCACCATAAGTAAAGTTCACCATAAGTAGCGTTCACCCTAAGTAATGTTCACCCTAAGTAACGTTCATCCTTAGTAACGTTCACCTTAAGTAATGTTCACCCTGAGTAAAGTTCACTTGAAGTGCAATAAATAAAAAAGTGAAATCAACCATGCCTTCATCTTATTCATTGTTCTCTGAACTATGAACAAGCTAGCCATCAATGGGGGGCTAACCTGGATTTAGATGTCAGAGTCATTTGTTTTACCCATTCGGATCAAAACAAGTGCAAATGAGGGGGAATAATCCTTGGTTCACTTGGTAAAATGGGATGAAATGAATATGTATACAGAATATAAGCATGGTTGTGACTGCTGATAATACAAAACCAAGGTATTCAGAAATGTTTTCAAAACAATAAATGTGAACAGACTATAATTTTAATGATACAATGTACGGAATGAATCTGATTAATGACAATTGTAATGCTTTTAATGAAAACAATTATACTGCCAGTGGTTGAATTACTATTACAAAGAACAATACATTACTACTGATGAATACTGTACATGGTCACTAATTATTATTATGTAAGATACTTGTGGCAATAAGAACTTTCGCTTAAAGACTATACAGAGTAGAATTTGATTCCACAGTGCTGCCTCATAAGCACATGTCATTGTATGCATAGTTCTTTCATTGGATGCTGATAAAGCATTATCAAATGAGTCACAAATAAGCTATTCCCTTCATTACTTTTAATTAGTACAATCTTGATAAACTCACAAAAGTACACAAGTAACATGTTCATATCACCATTAGTACACCACCCCAAAGATGTTAATTCTTAGAGTAAGAGCAGAGCGAAAGTTAATCTTGTAATATATTCACCTGCTGCTGAAGAAGTACCCTTTGCTGAGCCATAGGTCCCATGGATGTTCCCATGTAACCAGGAAGCTGCTGTAGTTGGGTAGCACTAGGTACCCCTGAAGGGTGCTGAACCAGGGTGAAGGTACCAGGACTTCGTGGTGAGGGTACCAGTGATATTGATACCCCTGGAGGAAAAATACTTGATGGTGAACCAGAAAAAAATCCTGCGAGAAATTAAAAATTTATGTTTTATTGAAATTCCATTTTCTGATATACTTCACAAAGACAGTATAAATTGTGGGAGATTAAAAGAAAACCAAAAAACAAAACGTTTGATTAATTCCGATGTATTCTTTCATTGTTGTTGATTTTTAAGTTGTGTACTAACTGGCATTGCATATCATGAAATATGCTAAATAACATATATCAATAAGCCATGCATATCAATAAAATAGAACCTATTGACAACACTTGTATGATGCAAAACATGCATACGGTTGCACATTCATCACTGTATTAGGAATTTTACATAAAGCTCCACCTACATATCCGAGTACCACATATGGCATGTGTGCGAGCATTTTCACATTAAGGTACACATATTAGTGATAAAACCTGTTGACAACATAAGCATGTTCACAATTACTGAGAAATAACATGCAAGTATGATGCAAATAGACATATGGTTGCAATAAATGTATCACTTTTTCATGATTTTTTAAGTCTGTATTTTCTACCTCTCCCAACTTAGTAATATGCACCATGACATTATTCCACAATTTTATACCATACATATGTATACACAAGCTAAAAACATAAATACAGCAAGTATGAATCAAAACAGACATGTAACGGTCGATGTTAAAGTATAAATATTTGAAGATATTAACATTAAACCATGCCTACTCATTGGTATGCGTGATATTACCACCAAATGCAATGTCACAAATACGGACCATGTGCTATCTGTGTATCACCGATGACATGAATCCAGTTTATCATTGTTTAGTGTTTACAACCTTTTTTTAGCAAAATCATATTATGCTCCGTCCATTATGCATGTTAATGAATTACAATGTCTTTAAACCATGAACACGTACACACTACCTAACATCATAATTATACCAAATATGAAACACAAGATGTGGTTTTAAAATATGAACATTTCAAGACTTTTACATCAAGCCCTGCCCACTCATTAATATGCATGACATCACCACCAAAAACAATGGGACACATCTACAGACCATTGCCTATCTGTGTACCAAATATGATATGAATCCAATGTATAATTTCGAGATACCACGTTGACAAGCTTTTTTCAGCAAAATCACATTAAGCCCCACCCACTACACATAATGATCAATTTCAAAGATTTTATACCATGAACACTAACATCATAAATATACCAAATATGAAAGAAACGGATATGTGATTATTAAAATATGAGCATTTCAAGATTTTTACATTAAGCCCGTCTACTCATTTACTCATTAATATAACATCACCACCAAAACAATGGGGCACATCTACAGACCACTGGATATCTGTGTGCCACATATGATACGAATCTAGTGTATCGTTCATGACATATCTTGTTAACAAGCTTGCTGTTACAGACACACACACATACATACATACATACACACACACGCCAGCATGACTGCATAGGCTCCTTATGCTATTTGCATCGGAACCAAAAACTAAGAAACGTAAAAAAGTTGTCTTTCTGACCTATCCAACGAATCAACAAAACCATAAAAACCTAATGCATTTAATTCACAATAATATTCAAATCAAATACTAGATATTGAATGTTTCAAGCCGTGTGTCTGATAGCTCACCATTGGAGTCACACCAGTGAATAAAGACTTGAATTTCTTTTCGAGACTTGTAGCACCTCCAAGACAGGAAGTGTCAAGGTGGCGACTCTAAATAAGTCTCACACTGTATAAGTTAATACAGAGGGTACTCGGACTGAATAAGGTAATACAGAGGGTACAAGGAGCAAATACCCCATATCAGTTCAATTACTATATCTGGGCTTTTTCAAGGTTTTTTTCCTTTAAAAATGCAGTCCCTGCTACCAAATCAATGGTAAGTCAACAGCTGAGATAAGTATTTTCTTTTTCAGTGATACAACAGTATTAAATTAGTAGTTACGACCATCTGTAGGTAATAAAAGTACTATTCTGTAGCAAAAGGTTATGTTCCCAATTTGTTGTTCCAAAATATTGGTTTTTCTATTTAAATACTACTCACCATGTGGTAACACAGCTGCCTGTCTTGGCACTGGTGTTCCTGCGGGTGACCTCAGAATAACTTGAGTGACCCCTGGAGATGACCTCCCTTGCAAATGTGGAGATGCAGTCCTTACTCTATTCATTGGTGATGGTGAGGTCACTCGTGCTGGAGACCCTTTACTTGACGTCTGTTGGGATGGGATGGATTGACTACTTCGACCTAAAGGCAGTTCTGAAAAAAGAAAAGTTTTAACTTCCGTAAGTTTTATTTGAAAAGATAACATCCATATACATACTGGTTCATTCTGTCGACAAGAAAGTAATGTCTCAGAATACTATAAGTCAGATCATAAGAGCAATTAAACATGAAAAGGATGACACATGTGTCAACATCCATAAAAGATTGAAGAACACTTTAGGATCCATAGACCTATTAAATCAATTCTGACCTTACAATAGGACCTTATGCATACATTCTCAAACCAGGTCCATAGACAACAAACATCTGTCAAGGCCCTCACCCCTTGCTTTTCTTTATGCATGGAAAGTACAGAGATGACACTTACTTTCTCTCTGGACATAAACTACCCAGGGGGTAAATAGTGTGCAAGATATTGAATGTTTCAAGCCGTGTGTCTGATAGCTCACCATTGGAGTCAAACCAGTGAATAAAGACTTGGATTTTCTTTTCGAGACTTGTAGCACCTCCAAGACAACAGAAAGTGTCAAGGTGGCGACTCTAAATAAGTCTCGGCCCAAGTGATTTAATACAGAGAGCACAATGTGGAAATAAGAGTAAATAGCCCAAATCAGTTCAAGAACTTTTATCTAAAACCCTCAAACATCTGTCTAAGCTCTCACCCCTAAAGTTTCATGCATGAAAATTACAGCGATAGCACTTACTTTCTCTCTGGACATGAGCTACTCCTGGAGGAGTAAACAGTTTGCCAGGTTTCATCTTCATCTTTGGTGGGCGTGGTGGAGGGAGAGGAACAGAGTCAATCTCCTCTATGAGCTTCCGTGGGGTCTGAAGCTGTCTTGTGCGATGAGCAATGTACGCTGGAAGGGTAAGCTCAAGGTCAGCAAGACAAAAGTTGAGGGCTTCTAAACTGACATGCTGTATTGTGAGGCAAGACAGAAAGATAATTGGAGGTGGAAGTTTCTATAACAGTGTAGCACGTTTTAAATTTCTCTACTCTAAATTGCCACTTTTCATATGTGTTTAGTACATCCTCACAAAAATATATAATCTAAATTAAACTAAGGGTATATGGACATCCACTTGACTCCCTCATTATTAAACCTAGCCTTTATTTTTTCTTCTTTTTCCTAATGGTATGATTGCAGTATCATAACAGCAATGAAGTATGCACCTTTCCATCAAACTATTTAATCCTTCCAATTTAAACTTAGAATCTTGAGATGCATGTTGCATCATACTTGTTGTTGAATGTTTCAAGCTGTGTGTCTGATAGCTCACCATTGGAGTCACACCAGTGAATAAAGACTTGAATTTCTTTACGAGACTTGTAGCACCTCCAAGACAAGAGAATTTGTTTAGGTGGTGACTCTAAATAAGCCTCAGAATGAATGATTTAATACAGAGGGCACAATGTGACAACTTCAAAGCCACCAACTCACCTTGGAACTAGCAAATTGTATACAGAACACAAATTAACACTAATTTTTCAAATGAAACATTTTTATTGATTTAGTGGAAAAACAGCACATCGAACATAAGGTGAAATGTGCAGCAGAGTTAACTACTTTACAAGTAAATTAGGTAACATAATTCAAAAGGAAAATGACAAATAAATTAGAAGGCTCTTCAATAAAGCATAGAAAAACCTTAATACATGCACAACATTTAGGCATATTATGTAGGATAGGATATTATTTCCAAACAAATCTGTTCATAGCAAAGCAGAGAGGACAACGTTAAACTAAGCAGCCTTGATTTATCAGGAAGAAACACAAAGATGTTTCCTGTTTAAAATAGTTCATACTAGTTTTGTTCACCTTGAAAGGATTATACTGCAATGCCCCAATAACCAATGAAGAAGTGTAGAAGCACAGCCTTTCCATGATGAAGGGTGACGTGGTTGGCCTCATCTCGAATAAATCTGGGTGGTTACAGACCTTCCTCAACTGCATTAGAATATTGATGACACTCAGGAACTGCCCCGTCTGTAAGGTTTCTTTGGTTCTTTGAAAGATACAAATTATTTGTCATGTTTAACACAAATAATATTTAAGGTAAATACTTTCTCTCTGGATATGTGCTACCCCAGTTTTGTCATATACTGAAAATTTGCGAGATATTGAATGTTTCAAGCCGTGTGTCTGATAGCTCACCATTGGAGTCACACCAGTGAATAAAGACTTGGGATTTTCTTTTCGAGACTTGTAGCACCTCCAAGACAACAGAAAGTGTCAAGGTGGCGACTCTAAATAAGTCTCGGCCCTAGTGATTTCAATACAGAGCACAATGTATATAGCATATAGCTAAATCACAATGTATATAGCATATAGCTAAATCACAATGTATATAGCATATAGCTAAATCACAATGTATATAGCATATAGCTAAATCACAATGTATATAGCATATAGCTAAATCACAATATAGTATAGCTAAATCACAATGTATATAGCATATAGCTAAATCACAATGTATATAGCATATAGCTAAATCACAATATATATAGCATATAGCTAAATCAGTCACTAATTTGATCTAAAACTCAAACGTATGAATAGTAAAAAGTTTAATAAATTTATCAAAATACATTAACAATTGCAAACAATGTGAGGGTGTCAACCTAACACTGTAGGCTCACTACACCAGTCATTTCTACATAGATAATACCAAGCTTTAAACTTAAATTCATCCTCTAAAGAGAATAAGATATTGAAGTAATTTCTTTAGAATTTCGTTTCTTTTAAACTTCTTCTTTTATATAAGAAACACTTGCTTGACCACTGAACTAATCCTTTAATACACTTAATAAACTGTAGGTAGGTAATTTCTTTTTAATTTTGTTTCTTTTAAACTTCTTCTTTCATATAAGCAACACTTGCTTGACCACTAAACTAATCCTTTAATTCACTTACTAAACAGTAGAAAGGTAATTTCTTAACAAATTTGTTTTTTTAAACTTCTTTCATATAAGCAACACTTGCTTGACCACTAAACTAATCCTTTAATTCACTTAATAAACTGTAGGTAGCTAATTTCTTTCTTTTAAACTTCTTCTTTCATATAAGCAACACTTGCATGACCACTGAACTAATCCTTTAATTCACTTAATAAACTGTAGGTAGGTTTCAAATATTAGTTCACAAAAAGAGGTTGTCGTATTTTTAAGTTTTTTAATCTCTTTGCTTTTAAATTCAATTAATAACAAAACAAAAAGAAGTTGTCGTATTTTTAAGAGGAAGGTTTTTTAATCCCTTACAAGATCCTGTATCAAATCTAACAATTCTAAATTCAATCCTAAATACCAATGTATGAAGTTTAATTTCAAGTCATGGGATACAGTTCATCCAGAGCTGAAAAAAAATTGTTTTGGCAGTTATAACCACAGAAAAACTGGGAATTTGCAGGAAGAATTTTTTTTTTATAAATTTTTTGAATAAGCAACAGTACAAGAGGTAAATATGTGCTCTAAAAATGCCCACATGTAATTGTGTGATAAATAGTACATTCAATTACAAAAGAGGAAAGCATATGAAGATGTATTTACTACATTCATATTTTTTTCATGATTTTTTGTGGGAAGATTTTTCACACCTTTATTTAAAACCATGGGAAATTTTATAATTACTTCCATCCAAATCTGCAGTGTGTCATATTCTTGCTGTCTGCAAATAATAAACATTAATTTGACTTTACAGTAGTATGTGTCCTAATACAAATAAAAAAAAGCAATCTTACTTTGTTTTTGACATGAAATCATCATAGGAAATCTCTGCCTCTTCGATAGCCTGCATTTGACAACATGCTCATACTTCTGAGGTAATTGCTTCTCAACTTGAGATTTGAGCCGACGTAAAAGAAATGGCCTTAAAACCTAGAAATGAAAAAGAACACATACTAATCTATACAACAATTTTATGTGTAATGTAGATGGTGTATATAGAGAATAGATAGCTTAGTTGGCAGAGCGCACAACCGAGATGCTGGAGGTCCTGGTTTAAAGCCTAAGTCAGGTCTATTTTGATTTTTCTACAGCTACGCAGACAGATATGCCGAACATCAAAGCGAAGCATTTTGTCTGCAGGTCCTACTTTTCATTCAGCTGTTGAGAGAAGTGACAATGGTTAAATGGTGCACACTGTCCTTCTGAGGGGATGTTAAGCTGTCAGTCCTTCTTACGGAAGGATAGACACCCCCTTCCTGGTTCTATGAACACTATTCAAGAAAAGAAGCGTGAAAATGCGGTATTTATTCACTTTCAGTCATAGCCCTGTCAAGTCGAAGCTAATGTGCACAGATTCGTTGGCAGCCAGAAAACTTGAATGCAGGTGCTGTGGTCTAAATGGAATGGCGCAGTATAAAAGCATATTGTTTGTATGTAGAGCCAAATAAAAATGCAAATATAAAAAAGTATGGAAACATTTTGATTCTTTAATTTAAACTATCTTTATATCTTCAGATTAATGTTGCATCATCAACTTAAATCAAAGAACATACTAGATATTGAATGTATCAAGCCGTGTGTCTGATAGCTCACCATTGGAGTCACACCAGTGAATAAAGACTTGATTTTCTTTACGAGACTTGTAGCACCTCCAAGACAGAAAGTGTCAAGGTGGCGACTCTAAATAAGTCTCGAACTGAAGTGCCTATCCCAGGACTAACAATTTCATACTGAGCAAAAATTTTTAAAAATGTAATCCTAAAACCATTTTCATATGTACTGCAGATGGTTCAGGCCAAATAAAAACACTTTAAAACAACAGGCAGATTCTATTTCATTTACAGGGTAAAATGCAATATAACTTTCTGTATAGTTTAATTGTTTGTTTGATTGATGAGGCCTAACAGCACCGTGACAAGGGTCAAATTGTGCCCAAGAGGTTATAAATCATTCTAGAGGTAGGAAGAAAAGAAAGAAAACGGGGAAGATTGAGAGAAATACAAGAAGTAAAAGTAAGAAAGATAGGGGATCGAGAGAGTCAAAAGCATGAAGAGTCTTAACTAATCTTCATAAACCCTTTTTAATGCTTTTTGCATTTTACATCTTATCAAAAATAAAGCTCTTTTTAAAAGACTGTCCCCTATCTAAAGGCTTTCATCATGTACTTTTACTTAGAAAACATAACTGACATTCTATCCACTATCTGTACTCAAGTCACACATGAGATTTTTATCATTAATCACCATTGTATGACTCAATAAGACTTCATTTGAGCTCAATAAAAAGTGCTAGTTGTTACTAAAGAGCTATGCTCAGTAAGAACTTTACCTTATGTAATCTCTTGACAAGTCCCTCGTTGTATTCCTGGGTACCCTCAATCATCCCTGTCAGAGGATTTGAGAACCACTCCCTGAATTCCCTGTGAGACTGGAAGACATGGGGCATGAGGAAATGCATGAGAGACCACAGCTCCATTAAATTATTTTGAAGAGGTGTCCCAGTCAGCAAAAGCCTACGCTGACTATTGAAGTTGAGTAATGTTTGCCACCTAACAAGAAAGATACAAAAAATATGCACATAATCTGCTGCTAAAAATGCAATTCACAAAATAAGTTTTAGATCTTTTCACTAACAAAAAAGGACTTAGTTACATCAAAATCAAAAATAAAATTTGTTTAAACTTTCCAATTATATTTCAAATGTCATAAGTAAAAGCAGTTAATGTAAGTGTTAAAGTTTAGTGCAAATAATAAATAATCCATAATGCACTTCACCTTTGTTTGAAATTGTGAGGGCTAGTTAACTGCATAAAAGTCAGGCCAATCAATTGTTTGTGTGATGAGGGATTAACAGCACCATGACAGCGAGGGTCAAATTGTGCCTGAGAGTTTAGATCATTCCAGAGGTAAAAGAGAAGAAGAGGGGGTAATAGCCAGGAAGATGGGATCGAGAGAGGAAGTGCAGGGGTGCAAAAAAAGAGGTAAATGTAGGTAGAGGTTGGTGGAAGAAGACTAAACATGCTTGTAGAGGAAGGCACATAAAGGAGATAATTTTACCCAGAGGGTTTTTCTGAAAGAGTTCGGCAATGGAATTGTAAGGGGTGAGGGAAACTCTGGGGAGGTGTACAGGGGACAGGCAAGGAGGACGTGGTGGACTGTGAGGGGGTAATGGCTATTGTTGCAGAGGAGTGGGTGAGCCAGTAAGAAGGTGGGAGTGATTGAGGTGGGTGTGACCTATTCTAAGGTGGGTAATGTGGACGTTGTCAATATGGGAGAGATTGTGGATGTGAGTTTGGTCGGAATGGTGGGCTGGATGTCGTGGAGTTTGTTATCAATTTGGGAGTCTCATCAGGTTTGCCAGCAGTCACAAACAAGGAAGCAATAAGCAGTTTGTTGAATCCCATGAGTAAAGAAGAACAGACTTTGAGTTTGAGAAGATAGCAAAGTGGCTGGACGGGGAATACTCAACATAGTTGAGGGAGAGTAGGATGGCCTTGGCCTCGGCAGAGACAATGGACGAGTAGTTAGGAAGCCTGCTACTGAGGGTGATGTCTTGAATAATGGCAGCAGCAGCTGTCTTGTCGTCTTTCCTTGGAGTCATCAGTATAGATGGAGGTGTAGTTTGAGAATTGTGTCTTTGATTTGGTTGTGGAGATTGACGAAGAAGTTGGGGTGGGTTTTGTGATTAGTGGAGAGGCCCAAGTGGATGGGAGGGGAGGTGGCCCAGGAAGAAAAGTAAACCAGGAGAAGGTGCCAACAGTGGCAGGGTTGATGCAAGATGGTCGAGGTCAGGTTTGATGAATAAGCTGAAAGGGAGGGAATAGGGTTTTAGTCCTTTCAAAGAGGGTGGAGAAATTAGGATACCTAATGAGCTTGTATACAGAGTTTTTAGTGTTGGCGAGGGCTCAAAAAGCATAAGAAAGGCTTCAATGTAAAGGCTGGTGATGGATGAGGTTCTGTAGACACCCAGTCAAAGCCTAAGGGCTTTATTCTGGATGGTGTTGATGTGGTTGAGGTAAGAGTTGTGAGCAGCAGTTAACAATGTTGTCATAGTCGAGCTTGGCATAAATGGTGAGCCTATAGATTTTTAGGAATGCATGGGGGTCCCCATCCCAAGTGGTGTTGGAGAGGAGGCAGATAATGTTGAAGGAGCTGTTGCATTTCTGTTTCAGGTTGAAGATGTCTTACTTGTAGGAGAGCTTGGGGTCTAGGGTTAAACCCAGGAACTTAGTGTGGTCAACTTTAGGGGTACGATTGCCATCCAGCACGAGGTTCAGGTCGAGGTGCAGGTTGTTAAAATTGAAAAGTGCATGCAGACTGCCTTGTCTTTGGAGAATTTAAAACCTATATTGTTGTACCAGTCTTGCAGCCTGTTGAGACTTAAGTTGGAGCCTATTTTTGACAAGAGAAAAGAGGGTTTTAAAAGCGGCCATTTGGCTTAAGGGTTACAGTTGGTGGTGTTGTCTGTGGGGTTCACTACCACAGAGATCAGCAGCGACCTTCCAGCTAAAATCAAGGTGGTTAGAGATATTGCAAAAAGTGAAGGTTTTGTGGAGGGAGATAGAGATACAGATGGCCTGAAAATTGGTGTTCACATGAATAGAGCCGTGTGGCATATTGTGTCTCATGAGAATGAAGACGCCCCCACAGGCCATCGGCGTCCTCTTGATGTTTAAAGTAGCAAGATAAATTATTGAAAAATAGTCAGTGGTATTCAAGGTTTCTTGTAGGCAGACGAAAACCGGGTTGAAGGTGGTGGCCAGAAGGTCAATTTCTTCCAAGTTGGCCTTAAGGCTCCTGATGTGCCATTTATAATGTTGGGAGTGTTATTGTAATTGTTTCTGTTGTATGCCATAAGAAGGTGGGGGTTATCTGGAGGAAGATCTGTTGGCTTGTTTTTTTCATTGGATCTGTCCCCGTTTCTTTGAGAGCAATTGAATTTCTAATATTGGACAAGAAGTATGTTCGGTGGGTTCAGTAATCAAACAATCAATGTTCTCTTCAGTGTCATACATGTGGGTTTGGATGGAGGGCTGTTTCTTGTTTGTTGGCCACATTGGCTAGAGTTTGATGGCATTTGAGGTGTTGGGGTAGGGGACAGGTCTTAAAAAGGAAAAAGGTTGGGGAGGGAGAGAGGTGGCGGTGGAGGTGGTTTGTGTAAAGGTGTGGTTGGGTTGTTGGCAAAGGCTTAGGACTCACTAAGAAGAGCCAGGTGAGGTCGGTTTGGGCATGTTAGTCAGTTTTAGTTGCGTTGGGGGAGGTATTGGTGTTTGAGGAGACTGCTCCAGTAGGAAAGTTTGGTGTGGAAAAGAGCGAGGAATTGCTTCCAGGCCTCCGGCTAAGTGGTGCTGGGATTGAGGGTTTCAGTTTTGTTATCTGTTTTTACTGAAGCCAGGTGAGGCTGTCTTTTGAGGAGGGATGGTTGGCTGAGTAAGTACCGTTGCAATTGGTGCAGTGTGGGGTGTTGGTGCAGGGGAGATGTTATGGTCCAGAGCTCCACAGTTCCCACAGTGCGCTTGGCTGCGCCAGGAGTTATTCCCATGGCTATACCTCTGGCACTTATGACAACAAAGAGGGTTTGGAATGTAGGATTCTCAGATAGCCGGCAGTGATGTGGGAGAGGAGAGTTAGTGTGGCAAAAGTCAGGAAGATGGTATTGGTGGGTGTTTCGGCACCATCTCTATCGAGGACAATATGACGGGCCTCAGTGACGTGTTGTTGGCAAGTTCCTCAACAAGTAGGCAAGATCTCTGGTTCAGATGACGCTTTTGCTGGGAGTTCAGGGAAGGGTGGGGAGTGACTGTTATGTCATTACTAGTATTAGCTAGGGTTTTGGTGGTGAGGGTGGTGGCTTAGTGTCCCTGATGCAGAGCACCAGGAGATCACTAGATCTGAGCATAGAAACCTTGGGGAGAATACCTACAAGGTCGTGGAGCGCCTTGTGTATAAAGGGAAAAACTCTTTTGAAACTGTCTGGTTTGTTGGTGGCCTGAATAATTAAAATTTGGGGAAACTGGTGCTGAGGAATGGTCAATGGAGGTAGCAGGTAGGTCACAAGGGAGAGGAGAGAGAGTCAAGGTCAAGGCAGAAGCGTTTGGTCATCTTGGAAGAAAATACCACCAAGGGCCGAGAGACCTCAGACAAGCAGAGAAAAAAAGTCAGAACTACTATACGAGTACCACTGAAAAAGTACCAAAAAGGGCATGAAGGCCTGGTCACAATGGGAGGGAAATCAGGGGAAATAAAAAAGTTACAAAAGTTTAGGTGGAAAAATGCGTGGTAGAGTATAATCAGAATGGAAAGTTTGAGAGAACAGAAAGGAAGTCAGGTTGCTCTCAATGCTGCTATCACTTGAGTGCCAATCAATCAGAATACTTAAGGTCAATCAATCAAAAGTACTTTCTTTCAAATAGGCACACATTGCCTTTACAGATGACATTAATCATTTTCCTGTATACCCTCAATTAATGGAATATTTATTTAGAAAGGTTTATTGAGTTATACAGAATTAGGTCTACATCAAAATTGAATATTTCTGACAGTTTTCTCCTCAAAAAGATAGCCTTCATTTTCAGGCAAACTTGAAGTCAGAATCAGTTTTATATTTGAGGCTTGATAGAACCACATCACGAACCAATCATCATGAGTAGTGCACTTGACCTCACGAACAGATAAATGCCCAAGTAGTGAATTAAAAGGAAACATTGTCGACAGTAATAGCTTTAAATAACTATGCACAGGTAACAACACCCAAGCTGAACTGAAAGAAAATATTCTATACACCATGTACATTTTGGGGATATTAACGAGCTATACTTACCTTCCATGCTATAAATATGCAACGTTTCATCAAAAGTGGTTAAAACTTGGATCATTTGACAGCAGCTTGAATTCTAAGGCCTTATCAAAACATGAATTATTGCTAACTTCATTTTTAAGTTGTGACATAACAAAGAAAACGTGTGAATTTTCTAATCTTAACTTATTGTATTTCAAGCCTTCAGAACTATAAATTGAATTTCGAGCAGTTGAATATGACAAAAAGTTTTTAATCACCATCATATCTCCATCAAAATTTGAAAGATAACAGTCAGACTATTTTCAGTAACAGAAATTAAGGACAGAAATTTAAAGACTTAATCGATTTTGAGCTTTTTCTGTCATACATTACAACTTTTGCATGCATCTAAAATAGCACTACATCATAATCAAATGAAAACGTTACCTTTGTGACTTGAAGTTCTTTATATTTTGAGCTTCATCCAAGACTAAGTACTTCCATTTTTTCCTCCTAAATGAAACATGATCCTGAATGACCAGTTTATATGAGGTTATACACACATGAAATGCATTTTGTTTGGTCCAGCCCTGAAAGAAAAGAAAAAAATAGAATTCAAGAAATGCATGAAGCATACAATAACCAGTTTCAATGCTATTTTCATATGAATGATTTGCAAGTTTTGTATTACCTGTCATGTCATTGCATATCAACACACTAGCTAACATCACAATTATACCAAATATGAAATAAAACAAACAATGTGATTGTTAAAATATCAGCAATTTAAGATTTTTACATTAAGCCCTGCCTTACTTACTTAAAACGGTTTATTAAGTTTGTTTAAAATACACAATTAATATTTCTGACAATTTTCTCCTCAAAAAGATAGCATTCATTTTCAGGCAAACTTGAAGTCAGAATCAGTTTTATATTTGAGGCTTGATAGAACCACATCACAAACCAATCATCATGAGTAGTGCACTTGACCTCACAAAAGTAGTAAATTGAAGGGAACATTCTCAAAAGAATGACAGACACAACATTAAAGTGAGGGAATACGAGTTGACAACGGTGCATAAAATATGACCCTAACATCGAAAGCTTTAAAACTACCTCAATATTAATACAAATAATGTGACACAGAAAGTATGAAGTTCCAACATACCCTTCTTTTTTCTTTTCTTTCCTTCTGATTACCAAAGTATGTGAGGATCTTGAAAGCAGGACACCATTTCTTAAGCTCCATCTCCCAGTTGAGCATGACACTTGTTGGAACAACAATGAGATGAGGACCCCAGTTCTCTGTACGAGCAAAACGAACAAGAAAAAACTGCATTACCTGCTATCAACCTTTTTTGTTTTGATCAATTGAAAGGCTGAGGAAGGTTATGAACAAAACAAAGCCTGCGATGTGTTTCTACATGTAGATATATATCATTCCAACATTTTCAAGTGGCTATTAATAAATGGACACCCAAAACTGAGGATTTTTATTGTTACATATCATGTTGAACATTTCTCATGTTTCAAAGCACATTAAAGAGAGTGCAAGTCAATGAGAGAACTAATCAGTATTACTTTACGAAGATAACACGAGCCAGTAGTAGAAGAGATATCTACAGGCTCCTGCCTAGTTTCTTCGATTATGATAGGAAATAAGTTTACTTAAATCAATATTCCCATGGTTTTTTTTTGTAAAATCATATTTGAGAGAGCATACTTTAAGAATCAATTTGGTACAAAAACAGGTTGATATCATATTCCGTTCAGGAAATTTTCAAAGATTTCCCAATTGCAATTCAAAGTTTTTGTACAGTATGATGAATTCGTTTTTGATGTCATAGAGACAATTCCATTTGCAAATGTAGGAATAACATATTAACATAATTTTTGAACTAAATTATTCTTAAACTTTTCACTTTCTTATGAAAGGTTACAAAAAAACATGAGAATATTCCTTTAAATGAATAAACATACTTACCCCGCTAAGCGTAGCGGGGATATTTACGAGAGTTATACTTACCTTCCATGCTATAATATGCAATCTGGTCACACGACCTGATTCTAACGCACTTCTAACCGAACCTAAAAACGCAGTAACCAGCCAAGCCCTGACCTCCATAATACCTCTGTACCACCTCACTCAACATTCCACCGAGGCCTGAACGAGAGGAGGCGGGAGGGATGCATGGAAGGTAAGTATAACTCTCGAAAATATCCCCGCCACGCTTTAGCGGGTAAATTTACTTCAAGTTATACCTTACCTTCCATGCTATAATATGCAATCAGATTGCAACCGAGGATAGGAAGGAAGGGAGTTCAGATCGCCGCATTTTTTTTTTTTTTTTTTTTTTTAATGGCTGGTACGAAAACTCACACGAACCGAATCCCGTTTAAAGGATCTAAATTCCTTCACCTCGGAAGGATGAAAGACCTCAAGAGTGGGAGGAACTAAAACATAGGAAACCACGGCGAGGTACAGTCAAACCGAACAAGGCACCATTCGTTGACAGTAACGGAGGCAAACCTCGAAAGAACCTGAGCGTAAAGCCCAGAAAAACAAGCCAACCGGAAGAGCGTTTGGACACAACTACAGCAAAGTGTCCACAAAAACGCCACAAGCCACACCGGATTCGCCCACGAGACAGAACCGGCGAGGAAACTACGATTGGGAACGGCGTGTACCAATGAAAACGAATTGAAGAAATCCGGACAAGGGAAAAATTCGTTAGCGCATAACCGTAAGAGCTAAAGTTAGCGGGGAACACGAACGCCGAAAAGTGAGTCAGACCAAAAACAAGAGAAAAACCGCAAAGCGGTTTCTCGAACGCCGGCACGAGATCCCGTGAAAAGAGGTTATGCCCCAACCAGAGTGCATACCGCGGCCGTTCTATGAACAGTTCAGACTACTTTAACAGAAAGCCACTGGATGATCTATCGGAGGAAAATGTCACATGACACACTACGAAGAGATCTCCCAGAACTCACCAGTGGTCGCAAGTCAAAGACCGTAGACCCCACCGAAAAACCCTGGTGGATAGCTGCAAGGTATCCCAGAGCTCATGACGGAACTATGACAAAAATCGCCCCTGACCCGAGGCTCGACGTGAAGCCTGCAAGGTCTCGAGCAGCCAAAGTTCGCCCTGCGCCAAGACGAAAAAAAGGGTCAAGTACCCGTCCAAGTTTCCGACAGAAGGGGTCACAAGAAAAGTGCCCCGACCGTGATCAAGAAGCCCCGTCGGCACCGACGGTGATATCTGACGGGTGAAAACCGTAGCAGTTGCGGGACCGCGTGGCTCCAGGCCACGCCTATCAACAGCGAAACTTGTCTAAGAAGTTGACTGGAGAAAGTGTTAACGCATCACGATAGTAACAACCTTGAAACCGCGAGCCTACGGCTACAGGCGCCGAGAAAACGAATACCGTATGTCTGTACGGGCAGTTAAGTAACAGGCCGTGAAAACCGCAAGGAAGCAGCTGTAAGGTGTTAAAGTATGGAAGGAACCATACGTGCCGTTGTTGGTAATAGCTACCCCAAACGTAAGGTTGTCTACCAAAAGGCCACCTATGGTCAAGAAAATATCCTTCATGGAGGTAATATTGACAAGTAGGGGGTAACGTACTTACGCCAACCGTATGAGTCATAAACCCCAACACTGGGGTAGAAATCACGAAAGAGGTGACGCCCTGTGTATACTACACGGACCGTTAAACACCCTGCACCACGGAGCGGAAAAGCGGCGTGGCTACTGGGGGACTCGCAACCCCGTTAAGTATAATAGATCCGTTATGGGTCTACAAAGGCGCAGCATGACAAGTAAAAACCACGAGTCCACCGCCAACGATGTCGCTGTGCACCACGGAGCAAAAGCTCGTGGCTACGCCGAGGGGGACAACTGGTACTGGTGCGTCCCGAACGGCGAGCTATCAGTACCAAAGGACCGTCTAGGTCCACGATAGCGTGAACGCACTACACCTGTAACGCGAGTCGTTATCTCATGATACCTCTATTCACCACGGGCCACCGAGTAAGTGGCGACGCGTAGGGAAGAAGTACACAGTACGCGCGTTCCGTTGAGAATAGGTAAAATATATATAAACTGAGGCCGTAAGAAATACGGAGGAGTTCACGTGCCACGCAAGCTATCGAGTCGAAACTGAGTTTGTTCCATCACGAGCTCGAAACCGGTAGCTGCGTGGGGAAGAGGGGACGACCGTCGCACTCAGTACGTGTCCCGGTAAGAGAAACGGCCGCGAACGCAGTAGTTCATGGCTACTGGTCCTATACCACACAGCCGCGCGCTGGTATAGGCCGTTAACTCCGTTTGTATAAAATCACTACGGAGCCGCTGGCCGGGCGGCTACGCGTGGGGACTGCCGTCGAACGCTAAAAACGCCCCAGCAAGAAAAGACGCGAACACTGCAACACGCGGCTAACGGTCGCAATATCTTGAAGTTCGATACCGGGTTTATCGTGACGTTGTACGAAACCGCGTTAATATCTGTAGAATGTGAGTCGAGGTCTCGTTCGACGCAAGAATCACATTCAGAGTAGTTTGAACGGTCGTGGAACTACGTAACACGGAGGGAAAAGCTCGTGATGGTATGCCTCCGTAAAGAAGGAAATCTTATCACCCGAGCGCTAGGCCTCGAAACCCGAGCAAGCGCTAACACGCGACGCATCCTGGGAGCGTGACGTATCGACAAACGGGGACTCGTCCTCGTCCATGAACTGGTGAAAAACTATGCGGAACACCGTGGCGCTCAACGCGAAAATCTCACCAAGTCAGCTCACACGGACGTGGGGATCTCGAAACTAACGGGTGTGACGTCGTTGTACGTTACCTTGCTGTAGAACTAAGCAGCACTACAGACCCAAACGCCATCCCATGCCCCGGACGGAGCCGCTTGTTGTGTTACGGACCGTGCACGGGCCGTAAAACAAGCCGTGGGGGCCGTATGGAACCGATCGAGCCGTCACGGACCCCAATGGACCCGCAAGGAATCCAATGGCTCTACCACTAGCCGTAAAAAGGGGACTAACTCACGTAAGACCCGTAGGGCGCCGCCTCTTGTTGGCCGACCGTCCCATCGCGAACCGAGGACCACAGCGGTGTACAGGGGTTTGAACAAGTCGATAACACCAAAGCGCAACCTAAGAAGCGTTTACATGCGACGCACCGCAGGACAGTCAAGGCGCGTAACGACCGACACTAGGACCTGCCCGTTGTGTCGATGATATAGGCGCAAAACATCGCGGAACTGTGACGCTCAACGCGAAAATCCTACAGAGGCAGTTCACACGGCCGTGGGACAGCGTAGCTATGACCAAGCAGCTTCCTAGCTAGCGAACTCAACTTCGGGTTCATCGTGCAGTGCACGTTATCCCGTTGCAAAAACTCGAGTCGTACAGGCCCGCACGGTCTAGAGAAGCGTTTGCACGCTATGCAAAGCGGGACCTCTGAGGTGCGAACGATCGACGCGACGGAGGCCTGTCCTCCGTGCCTCACGATACTGGTGAAAGTAATTGCGGAAATGTAACGCTCAACGCGGATAATCGTATAAATGGTGTTCACATGATCGTGGAACTGCGTAGCTAATGGCCACGGAACCATGAATAGAATAGCTCTCACGGCGCTATACTACTTGTGAAGATTATCACTTGTCACCTGGCCACATAGCTCGTAGCTAGCGGGTGCATATCCGGGTAAATCGTGCGTGTACGATATCCCGTTACAAAACTACGGAGCCGTCGCATCCGAACACCGGAGCCCACGCTCTCGGTCGCACCTTGAAAAATACCGGTCGCGGTGGAGTCTGTGCTCGACCACGCCGCTGGAACCCAATCGCTGCAAAGAGTACCACGAATGGACTCGCAGCATAATCTGCACGCCAGAACGCGTGAGATGGATGTGACCGAGCGTAAAGCAAAGAAGCGTTATCGCGCTATGCCGGGTCATCAAGGGTGTGTAGAGCATCGACGCCCGAGGACGTGTCCTCCATGTCCATGATACTGGTGAAAATAATTACGGAACGGTAATGTTCAACGAGACAATCTTAATTGCGTTCACACGAGTCGTGGAACTGCGTAGCTAATGGCTACGGGACCAAGAAGAAAATAGCTGTCCTGATGCTATACTTCTTGTAAAGAAAGTCATCTGTCACCTGACCACGAGCGTAGTAGCTAGTGGGCGTATAACGGGTGAACCGTGCAGTGTGTGCGTTATCCCATTAGAGATAAGTTCCGCTCACTGGAGCCGCCCAATGGAAGCGAAAGGACCCGTGAACGCGGACCGTGGACTCAGTATGGAACCGCACGGACCCGAAATACGGGCCGCGGAACCGCCCAATGGAACCGTGACGGACCCGTAAAACATGGACCGTGGAACCGCACGGACCCGTAAACATGGGCCGTGGAACCGTATAACTGTCGTGAGCCGTTGGCTACGGACCAAGAAGAAAAATAGCTGTCTCAATGCTATACTTCCGGATGAACCGTACGTGTACGTCTTTCAAGAGGCGCTCCGCTAGGAGTGGGCGCGCCCCGCCTCCCTGGCTTTGGACCTGGGTGGCGGTGGGGAGACGAAGAGGGCCTCTCAGACCGTCGCTTCTCCACTTTCTCCGCCACTCTTTGAAAGTACCGGTCGCGTGGAGTCTGTGCTCCGACCACGCCGCTAGATCCCAATCGCTGCAAAGAGTACGGGATTTGACTCAAGCATAATCTGCACGCCAGAACACGTCGATGGATGTCACCGGGCGTAATTTAAAGAAGCGTTTGCACGCTCACGCATCACGAGACATCCTGGGTGTGTAAAAACATCGACACTCGGGGACCTGTCCTTCATGTCCATGATACTGGTGAAAATAAATACGGAACTTGTAACGCTCAACGTAGACAGTCTTAATTGCGTTCACACGAGCCGTGGAACTGCGTAGCTAATGGCTACAGGACCAAGAAGAAAAATAACTGTCAATGCTATACTTCTTGTCAAGAATGTCACCTGTCACCTGACCACGTAGCTAGTGGGCGTATAACCGATTAAACCGCACGATGTCGTGAACCCGTTAAATACGGACCCGTGTAAACACGGGCCGCGAACCGTCGAATGGAACCGTCCGCCCGTAACAACGGGCCGCGAACCGTATGGAACCGTCCGCCCGTAACAACGGGCCGCGGAACCGTCCGCCCGTAACAACAGGCCGCGGAACCGTATGGATCACGGAACCGTCCAATGGAACCGTCCGCCCGTAACAACGGGCCGCGGAACCGTATGGAACCGTCCGCCCGTAACGGGCCGGAACCGTATGGAACCGTTAAGCCCGTAACAACGGGCCGGAACCGTCCAATGGAACCGTTAAGCCCGTAACAACGGGCCGCGGAACCTTATGGACTCACGGAACCGTCCAATGGAACCGTTAAGCCCGTGAACTTTTTACGGGCCGCGAACCGTATGGACTCCGGAACCTTATGGAACTGTCCCTGAACTCACAACAACCGGCGCCAGCGCGTTACAAGGGGTTGTGGAGTCGACAGGGACTGTCCAAAGGAACCGTATGGAACCGTGTTTACAACTTAGGCGACGTTAGTTAACGCCCCTAAGAGGTTCTCTCTCCTCTCTCTCACTTACCTTACGGAACCGTCCAATGGAACCGTTAGCGTAACTTTTACGGGCCGCGGAACCGTATGGACTCCGAACCTATGGAACTGTCCCTGAACTCACAACAACCCGGCGCCAGCGCGTTACAAGGGTTGTGGAGTCGACAGGACTGTCCAAAGGAACCGCTTTGGAACCGTGTTTACAACTTAGGCGACGCTTCGTAACGCCCCTAAGAGGATATCTCTCTCTCTCTTATCGTTACGCTCTAGGCGCAACGCCTCTAAGAGCGTAACCTTCTCAGTGAATCTCTTTATATATCTGAAAAGAGAAGAACATATATCCATGCGTGTATACACAAATACGGCAAAGTAAGTATGAACTTACGGACACGCTAAAGAGAGACGAGGCCTAGCAGTCTAAACAGAACACCAAAACTCTCTTAAACAGAAAAAAAAATTTACTGAAAAATAAATTTCTTAAGAGAAGAACGCAAGTCCAAGCGTACAAAACCTAAACACGGCAAAGTAACTATGATCTTACGGACACGCTAAAGAGAGACGAGGCATAGCATTCTAAACAGAACAACAACACTTGCTTTAACAGAAAAAAATTTAAAACCAGAAAATTTTCTATCTGAAAAACTTTAGAAACCCGAGAAAACGATCCAACGTAATGACTTTACTAGCGCCGGGGTAGCGTGGGAAACACCAACCACTGTGTACTTGAGGTCTGTAAAGATAAAAAGGAAAGATTATTTCCCCTGTAATTAGGTCGTCGGAGAGACCCACCCACGGCTCTCCGACACCCCAAGTTCAATCCTGAAAATTAAATATTTTATCTCCAAACTGTGTGAGAAAAATAAAAATATTCATATGCTGTTAACGTGAAAACGAAAATAAGCTCGCTAGTAACAACTGTAGCTCCTAGAGTTGTTACAGGGCGACCCACATTTACCCAGCGGTGACTAAGACCCAATGCGCATGCGCCAAAATCGAAAAAGGAAATTGGCCTAATGCATACGAGAAGGTGTACTGAAATATCCTAACGTGTTAAACACTATACATAGTATAACGCTAGGGTCACCTCGAGGCGGGTGGGGCTAAGGGAGAAAAGACTAAATCCCGGGGCGAGAGGTCCCTAGACAGGCACAACCTGTGCTCTAGGACCTAAAACACCCACCACGAGTAGGGCGCTCTCGTAACTAGCCACTCGCTATGTACGAATGGAGACAAAAACCCGCTATCCTAAGTGTAGGCTACACGGGTAAAGTCGTGTAGGTCGGCCAAGAAATCTCGGACCCATGGCTATCTCACCCTTTTCTCGAAGACTTGAAAAGGCGAGCCAGATGAGAACGGGCAGCGTAAACCCTTCAGGTAGAAGCTGCGAAGAGAAAAGAGTTAGAAAGGTTAATTAAAAATAAAATAAAAGTGACCAGTTTTCAGCGTTGTTGTGAAACAAACGCGCTGAAAAAGAGTGAGGTGGTACAGAGGTATTATGGAGGTCAGGGCTTGGCTGGTTACTGCGTTTTTTAGGTTCGGTTAGAAGTGCGTTAGAATCAGGTCGTGTGACCAGATTGCATATTATAGCATGGAAGGTACGGTATAACTTGAAGTAAATAAATAAATATCTGATCTATAGCACTTTTTCTCAAGAAAAGTGACAATGAAAATAATAGAACAATTTTTAGCAACATAAAAAATCCCTCAAACAATTTGGCAGACACTTCTAAGAAATTGTTTCTACATGTAGAAATATACTTCCAACATTTTCAAGTGGCTATTATTAATAAATGAGATACCCCACTATTAATGTAAATTGATTTTTAGGTGACAGATCTATTTAAATACACCCCAATTTCCTGTTGTATTTCATTCAACATAACTTAAGATTCCACAATATTAATTTTCTATAAAATTTTAAAACTTTGCAACCTCCTACACTTCAACAATGCGCTATTTCTGCAAATTTCATCTAACAATAGCAACATTTGAAACATTATGGAGCCTTGCGATATTGGCACTAGGCTTTCAAATCAAATTATTAAATATAGAATTTACAATTATCAAACTTGTAACTATCTACAACCTTTGTGAACATCAGATTGACACAAAAGAGAAAGAGACAGAAATTGAAGAGGAGAGACTTTTGTGCTAACTGATGCAAACAAGACAGGTGTGATGATTTTAAGTAATTGATTGTAAACTTACCTTTTTCACATGCTAAATGAGCAAATAATGCAATGGTCTGGATAGTTTTACCAAGACCCATTTCATCAGCAAGAATACCATTCAGCTTCTTTTCATACATTGTCACTAACCAGTCAAGGCCGATGTGCTGGTACTCCCGAAGCGTATGACGCAGCAGAAATGGAACCTTGGTATTAACCTAAACATGAGATTGATAAATAACACATGAATGAATGAATCAAAACTAAACAACAAATTTAGTTTATCAAAAAATATCAGCAGAACAAATTCGAAATGAAATGCAGAGGGGAAATGGCTGGTTGAGAAACTCCAAACCACCACAATCTATACAGCTGTTTTGCTTGAAAGTACTAAGGAAACAAACAAATTTTAAATAGTCTTTAATCCAAAAAAGCATAGCTTCTTAAAAAGAAACAGTTGATGGAAAACTAAGGCAGAAAGTCACCATCAGAAAATAATAGTTTGTTTGTTTGTTTGTTTGATGAGGTCTTAACGGCACCACGACAACGAAGGTCAAATTATGCCTGAGAGGTCAGATCATTTTAGAGGTAGTAAGGAAAGAGACCAGGGGAAGAATGAGAGAAATTCAAGAACAAAAGCCAGAAAGCTGTGATCGAGAGAGGAGGTGCATGGGTAAAACTAAAAACAAAGTAGAGGGGGTGGAAGAGGAGAATTAAATATGGTTGTAGAGGGATGCATGCTGAAGGAAGGAGACTATTTTAACTGGAGGATTTTTTTTGGAAGAACTCAGCAATTGAGTTGTGGGAGCGAGAGAAGCTCTGGGAAGGTTGTACAGGGGCAAGCAAGGAGAACGTGTTGGATTGTGAGGATGCAGTGGCAATTGTTACAGAGGGGTTGGGGGAACCAATAAGGAGGTGGGAGTGAATGAGGTGGGTGTGACCAATTCTAAGACGGGTAATCTGAACGTTGTCGTCCATAGAAAGGTTGTTGATGGTGGATTTGATCGGGATTGTGGGCTGGATAACATGGAGTTTGTTATCAATTTGGAAGTTCCATAAGGTTTGCCAGCGGTCACGAACAAGAGAAGCGATAAGCGGTTTGATGTCAGAGAGGGTTTTGGGAAAAGGGGAAGGGAGGAGGTTGAGGGCAAGCTTAGCGGCTGTATCAGCCCTGTCATTGCCAGGGATGCCGAAAATAATAGAGAAAAAAATGAACGCTATTTTTTGTAGCAATGACCTCTCTAGAAGCTATTTTTCCGTTGTATTGAAGAGTTACTTCCACAAAAGATGTTGTGAATGAACAGCAAAACGTTTTTCTAACAGCAGATCAAGAAAAGAGTGTTAGATTTTGCTGAAATCTCCAAAGGCTGTTGCAAAAATTGGTGTTAAAAATATTAATATTATATATATATATATATAAATCTACACCAAGGGAGGACACACATTAAATCCTAGCCAAAAGTTATTGCTTTCTCTTGAACATATGTATCAAGCCGTGTGTCTGATAGCTCGCCATTGGAGTCACACCAGTGAATAAAGACTTGATTTTCTTTTCGAGACTTGTAGCACCTCCAAGACAACAAAATTTGTTTAGGTGGCGACTCTAAATAAGTCTCGGAATGAATGATTAGACATAGCAAGCCTATAATTCACATTATGTGAGAAAATTGATCTCACCTTTGTTTCTGATAGAGTATAGCCAGTGGGTTGCAGACTCTGCGCTTGCTCAGCAATGTCTGTGATTTCCGTATTGGGACCTTCTTCACTACCCTTGGACTGTTAGAAGAAAAAAATCATGTGACAAATGTGATAAGCTATGAATGTTGAAGGAATATTCACATGTTTTTAAAGGAATATTCCCATGATTTTAAGAAATATTCCCATGTTTTTAAAGGAATATTCCCATGTTTTTAAAGGAATATTCCCATGTTTTTAAAGGAATATTCCCATGTTTTTAAAGGAATATTCCCATGTTTTTAAAGGAATATTCCCATGTTTTTAAAGGAATATTCCCATGTTTTTAAAGGAATATTCCCATGTTTTTAAAGGAATATTCCCATGTTTTTAAAGGAATATTCCCATGTTTTTAAAGGAATATTCCCATGTTTTTAAAGGAATATTCCCATGTTTTTAAAGGAATATTCCCATGTTTTTAAAGGAATATTTCCATGCTTTTGAAGGAATATTTCCATGTTTTTGAAGGAATATTCCATGTTTTTGAAGGAATATTCCCATGTTTTTAAAGGAATATTCCCATGTTTTTAAAGGAATATTCCCATGTTTTTAAAGGAATATTATATTGTTTCTAATCATACAGAAACGGCCAATTAACGTTCAAAGAAATTCATCAACATTTTTAATGCAATTGCCCCTAGAAAATCTTCCAACAGGAATTCATCATACTGTACAAAAACTTTAAAATGCAATTGCAAAATCTTTAAAATTCCATATCTCCTAAATGGAATATGATATCAACTGGATTTTTGTACCAAATTGGCTTTAAAAGTATGCTTTTTCAAATACAATTTTACAAAAACCATGGGGAATACTCCTTTAATTTTCTCACTTTGCATTAGGAGGATCTCAAAACAATGTTTGATTTTTGAAGTTACTGAATAGTAAGTAGTGTTCACTGTCCAATATCATCAAAATTTCTTTCTTTTAGACAAAAATGAATTGTCACCTAATACATCAAACTGTTGCAGTGTTTGAAAAGTTTCTTAGATTAGGTTTATATTGTTATATTTCATGTTGAACATTTCTCCTTTTTCAAAGCACATTCAATAGTGCCCGTCAATGAGAGAAACGTTCAGTATTACTTTACGAAGATAAACACGGGCCAGCAGTAGGAGATATATCTACAGGCTCCTGCCAAGTTTCTTCGATTCAAATAGAAACATACAAATAAATATAGAAAACACTTTTAGGAATTAGATAACGCAGTCACAACATGGCTCTATCACGATCGATTATCATGGAGAAAAATATCACGATATATCGTAGTATCGCGATACTTTTCAAGAAACCTGACTTAAGACACAAATTGCTAATATCACTAATGCTATATGATAATGGAGTTACAATTTACTCCATATGATGAACGCAAGAAGAAATGAATTGCAGAACTAGCATACGACATGATTGCGTGACTATTACGTGCATCGCGCACGTGTTTGGTAATCAGCCAACGTGACCGTGAATCATCGAAGTGAGAGCCCGAGTGGCACATTCTAGACCAAATTTTCATTCTTTTTGCCAACTTACATCGGCGTGTGCCAGTGTGTGGTGACGAAGCACGATTTTTAATTAGTTGTTTTTATGTTTCACGATTATTTTGCACGTTTCTAATGGCCTAAACTTGACTTTTAGATTAAGTAACAAAATATCAGAATTGTAACATACGAAGTAGCCTAGCCTAATTGCGCAAAAATTTCTTAGTTGAGTATTAGTTTTTGGCATCACGATATGTCGCAAGAGGCATATTTCATGTCGTGGGAAAAAAAATATCGCGATATCGCGATAATGGGTAAGTCATGGCAGCACTTTTCGAGAAGCAAACAATCAGATGCCTTTGGTCACCTAGCAGCAAGGCTTACTAAACAAACAAAGAAATTTGAATAACACCAGTAATCAATTTGTTTGTGCTTAGTTGGCCCTTTGCAGAAATGAGCATTGTCATGTTAGAAACATAAAAAAATCCAGAACTTTTTTGGGACACTTGGATAATATGCCATCCTGGACAAAATTTACTTATGCTTTTACCCCTTACATGTTGTATGAATGTTGAAGATGCAATTTTTTTTTCCCCACATTAAAATGGGGTACAATGTAGAAATGACTGCAGCAATAGATTTATTTTATACTAGTTTAAAAAACTTAAAAATCACAAAAGACTTGGGAAGCTATACATACGTACCTTGCTAACTGAATCATCTACTTTCTCTGGCTGCAAAAGGTACTCCATGCCAACATTCTTCAATTCCTCATCATCAGAGTCGGCCTCATCCTCGACCTCATCTTCGCTTTCTAGATGTGTAAAGGAAATGGTCCATGAAATAATATTTGTGCCCAGCCACCACATAATATAGAACCAAAATACTTCAAGGCGACCATCAATTCTTAATTTCACTTTTAAGGTCGTCACACACCGAACACGCACGGCGAGCCATTTTTTAAACAAAATTGAATAAATTAAAGAAAAAGAAACATTTTGACCTGTTTTCAGAGAAGCATCGTCATCGCACGGCTATTTATATAATAAGTGAAAATTGATTGAAAGGGCCTTTCTACACCCAATAAAGCAAAATTTGCATCGCGACAGAAAATCGTACCCCACTAAAGCGAATTTCTCCAGTTTGAACAAAAAAGCATTTCTACCAAATTTTCCAGTATCATCAGAAAGCCTCAATTGTAAATTTCATCGTGTGTAAGCAAAAAGTCAAAGCATCTTATAACATTGTTTCCTGTATAATTATCTAAAAAATCGCTCCCCGTGTCGCGTTCAATGTGTAACGGCCTTTAGGCTTACTTCCATAGTCACAGCACAAAGTATAGAATGTGCAGGATAGGTTAAAATCACTCTCTACATTGCAAGAACAGGGATTTAGCATAACATGGGTTAATGGAATATCTTCATTTTAGGAAAGACTTCTCTACAAAGATGCCATACAAAACTTTCATTACATCAAGGCACTTGATACCACAACAAGCTCATGAATATGATAATTATGAGTTTGTTATTACTCCACACAAAGTTTTTGAATGTTTCAAGTCGAGCATCCAGAAAGCTATATGTAAGCTATCCAGGGAATAAAGACTTGACGTTTGTATCTGAGACCTTTAGCACCACCTTGACTGAGATAGCAAGGACAAGACAGCGACTCTAAAAAAGCCTCAACATGGAATAGTTCTTAATTGCAGAAAAACAAAAGTTCACGATGACCAAATAATTCTATGTAGTAGAGTTTATCTTGATTGTAAGTGATGGAAGGAATACATTGATTGTAACTTATACATGGTTGTATCTGGAATTTAATATTACTTTCAGTTATTAAGGATTATGGTACAATGGTGAATAATTGGCAAATTAAATATCTTGAAGACATATAGCCTCAACAGTAAGTAACTCTTTGTTACGATAAACTGTCCACATAAACAGAGAATTGCCATACCTTCCTCACTTGTGACACTTTCCTCCTCTTCATCAGAGGCATCCCTTGAATCTGGCATCTCAAAGTCCTCATCATAAGCTCCTGCATACCTCTTTAGCAGCTCCTCCATGGAGAGCTCACCCTCAGCTTGGAGGTCTGTCAGCTCCGACTTGTAATCTATAGTACCCTCAGCTTCTTCTTGCTCATCGATAGTGTCCTCTTCATCAACAACTGTCAAGCAAAATTTGTGATAGGAATTCCATCAAATCCAAAACCTATTGCTCATTACAAAAAATGTAAATAATGTATTATGAAATCAACTGCTTGGAACACAGATACCTAATAAGAACTATTTCTTGATTTGCCATTAATTTAAAGACCCTTATAATGAAATTAATTCACATCGCTAATGCATTTGGAAAAACTGTTTGGCATGTACATTAAAAGCAAAGAAGTACTAGTAAAAGAAATTACTGATTGAAGTAACACAAGAAGCTAAGTGTATGTTGAACAATTCTTCCATTTGAAAGCACATTAAAAAGTGCCAGTCAATGAAGAAAACGTTCAGTATTACTTTACGAAGATAAACACGGGCCAGTAGTAGGAGAGATATCTACAGGCCCCTGCCAAGTTTCTTCGATTATAATAGAAATAATAGGTAAGTACCGTTTACTTTAGTTTTCGCCACAGAGTGAATAATTAGTTTTGTGCTACATTTCAGGTATTGTTTCATGTGAAGTTCTGCCCTATTTTTCAGTTGGCTGTGACCATAGTGCTAAAACTATGCACATTACTTAATCCAATTAATGAAAGTAATGATATATATGGTACACATCTAGACGTCAGCTGTTAAACCATAATGAAAAGGCTACAAATATTTTCTTACATTCTTTTTCACTTTCTTCATCTGACAAAACAAACTCATTATCTGCTTTGTCTTCAGATTTTTTTTCTTCTCCACCAGTGTTACCATCTCCAAGCTGAGTGTAAGGAGAGAAAAAAGCAAATGACACTTGAGCAAAAATACAGGGATGATTTGTGGGTGTTTAATTACATTAAAGGATTAGTTTAGTGGTTAAGAGGTGAAGTGGCTCAGGACCCATGCTTGTATGCAAAGATACGTGTTCGATTCCCACCACAAGCGTTGCATCGTGTCCTTGAGCAAGGCACTTTACTTGCTTCAGTCCACTCAGCTGTAAAATAAGTACCAGCACTGCTGGGGAGTTAAACTGCAATGGACTGACATCTAGGGGAAGTCATGTACTCTCATCCACTTGCGCCATGAAAACCGGGGATAAGCCCCAGGTCTATGAGCCTAATGGCTTGGATGGATTTAAGTTTTTTTAACTCAGGGGTCAAGCAAGTTTATCTTATATGAAAGAGGACTTCAAAAGAAACACAATGGTGATGAAGGAATTCAAAAATCTTATTTTGTTAAGGAAATGATCAGGTTGAAAGCCCTTGTCTTATCTGTGTACATATGACTGGTGTAGGTAGTAAGTCTACTATAGAAAGTATGCACCCTTATTCCTAACAATTGTTAATGTATTTTAAAGAATGCTTTCTTCACTATTTTGTTTCTTTTCAAGTCCTCTTTCATATAAAAAAAACTTTCTTTACCACTGAAAAAAGATATTCCCTTTTGAAATGCTGTTTTGCATGCATGTTAAAAATAGAGGAAAGTTACACCAGAATATATTAACACCAAAAAATTTAAACACTTAAAGTGTTCAAAAAGCATTACAGAATGAAGTAAATCAAGTGAAAAGCTTATATGTTGAACAATCTTATATTTCAAAGCACATTAAAGAGTGCCAGACAATGAAAAAAAATGTTCAGTATTACTTTACGAAGATAAACACGGGCCAGTAGTAGGAGAGATATCTACAGGCCCCTGCCAAGTTTCTTCGATTAAAACAGAAAATACCAGTTTACTTATAAATAAATATCTGGTCTATAGAACTTTTAATGAGAAAACGAACAATGCAAAGTAGAGAACCAAATAATCACGCCTTTGGTCAGTGACTCTGTGGTCAAATAACAGTTATGCCTATAAAAATAGAAAATACCAGTTTAGTACTTATACTTACAAAAGATCTCTACTACTTGGAAGAGATTCTGATGAGAAATTAACACAAGTTATATTCATCATTCATACATATTTTATACTCTAGGGCATAATCTAAAACCAAGGCAAATTTAAGTTGGACAGGAATTTATATCTAAAGGGCTGATAATTTCTTGTGAGATATTCAAGTCTTACCACATCTATCAAGTCTGATTTCTCCTGTAGTTCTTCTTTTGGTTCCTCTTTTTTCTGCTTCTCTTCAACCTCATTAATATCAGCCGGCTTTTCCAAAACATCTGCAGGTAATTGACTAATTATATCTTCAATTGGTACTTCACTTTCTTGTTGCAAGAGCTCAATTTCTTTTGCCTGGGAGTCTTCGTTGTCATGCTCGGCCTCTTTTTCCTCTACATCTATTGTCTCCTCGTCATCACTATCTGGCTCAATGGGCTTGAATTCTCTATCCGAGGCTGATGGTATTAAAGGAGAAAATGGTAGGTAATAATCAATTATCAACTCAACCTGTTCCTTTACATGCAACAAGTTATCATCATGATACTTCATGTTAAAACAAAACAAATTAATTTCCACTTGAGTACCAGCAACCATTTAAATATTTCAAACTATTAGGGCAAGCAATGGTGAGAGTGCTTTAATACTTTCTTGTGGGCATCTGCTGAAGCATGTTTTGTATCATGCTTCTTAAGAATATTGAGCTAAATCTTTTCCACTGATACCACTAAATTCTTTTACATCAAGAATTATGCATATTAGTTAGGATTTAATTATTTCTTAAATGAATGAGTGATCATACATATATACTCCCAATAAAGTTGCCTTTTTAGGATTCAAATTTTTAAAGGATTAGTTCAGGGGTCAAGCAAGTTTATCTTATATAAAAGGGACTTCAAAAGAAACAAAATGGTAAAAAAAGCATTCAAAAATCTTATTCCATTAAGGAGATATTTAAATTTAAAGTTTGGTATCATTTGTGTAGAAACGACTGAAATCAAGACTAGTTGTAATGCCATAGCCTCAGATTCCTCAAAGTCTTTATAAATTCTATCATATTTTGTCCTTCCAATTCTGTGGCTTAAAATCATGAGATATGTCAAAAAAGTAGTGAAACTGAATTTAGGAAGGGTTTTTATAATATATCATAAGAAGAAAGTTTTAAGGATAAATAATTTAAAGTGAAAAAATTAAACAAACTTTCTTTAAAATACATAAAGACCCTTGACGAAAAAAAAAAATTGAATGCTTTCTTCACCATTTTATTTCTTTTTAAGTCCTCTTTTATTGAAGATGAACTTCCTTGACCACTGAACTAACCCTTTAAGCAGTCAATAGATCACAAGAACTATAAAATGAAGGAATACTTTGTAGGTTTTTATTTACATTAAAAAGTAAATCATTTTTAAAGTGTTGGCATGTATGTTAATATTAAATAAAAAGTTACATGAGAACATTACTAAAACATTCAAATCAATTACACACCAAGCGTACACTAGTATTGCATGTTGAACGATTGTTCTATTTCAAAGCACATTTAAAGATGGTGCAAGTCAATAAAACATTGTACAGTATTACTTTACGAAGATTAACACGGGCCAGCAGTAGGAGAGATATCTACAGGCTCCTGCCTAGTTTCTTCGATTCAAATAGAAAATACCAGTTATGTAATTTTCTTGCATGTTAATAAATGTCAATCAGTCAAGGGGAGGAATCTACTACCTTTCATGAACAATTACAGCCCAACAACAGATATGCACATATAGGCCTAAATGGCCAGTGCTATAAGGGCTAAAAGATTTTTGTTCACAGAACCTCGATAAATAAAAAATATTACATATATACATCAAGAGTCCTACCATTTCCATCAAGCTCTGATGTTGGAGTAGTTGGGTATGAACCTTGTATAGACCCTTTCTCGCTCGTAGTGAGACCCTCACTTAACCATGTTGAATACTTCTCTGTCTGGCCAACAATGAAGTCCAATTGCATGTCCAAGGCCTTCTTCCGTTTCTCTTCAAGTCTACTCTGCTGTTTGTATTGCACAACCTGCAAAGCAGAATCAAAATCACTCATGAAATACACAAACATGCAACTGAAGGGCACAGGGGTAATTTAATACCTCTACGATTCTGTCCTTTCTCACATTTGTCAATAAAATCCAAATAATAAATGCAATACAACACACAGAATCATTTCATAGTCTGTCAAAGGCAAACTTTATATAATAATTATTTTAGGCTGCATTTTCCATCTCTGTTGATTGCTTAGCTGTTAGCTAGGAGAATATCACACAATGTATCAGGAAGGTACCTTGCATAAAATCCTTAAAAATGATTACCCACAAGACATGGGTAAATTAATTTTGAGAAAGATCAGAACAGAATTTTTGAGATGATATGTTAAGGTTGTTAGATTTTCAGTCAATATACAAGGAATGCAAAGATCAATTCAATTAACCTGTCCGAGTTATATGATTGACAGCTTTTTTAACAAATCACAGCATGAATTTGCCTAGCAACAAAATCTGCATAACTAAGTGGGGCAAACATTCTATGCGGTACTGGTACAGTACAACCAGCTAGTGGCCCGCGATCATGTAGTCAATACAATTTACTGTACAAACAAATTTCTGCACACAGACTGAGTGACGGCAAAATGGTGAACAAAAATTGCGCTTACAGGCTTTGTAAATCTGATTGCTGTTACACAGAACACTTAGCAAACTAAGTTTTGTTTATCCCTTTTGCTAAAAACTCTAAAGATTCAGAGTAGTGCCATAAATGGATCAAAGCTTGTGGCAAGCCTCGCAAACATCTAAATGTCAATGCATCGATTGTGGATTTGAGGTTTGTTTTCCCCACACCTAGTTGTGTTTTCCCCCTACCTAGAGATGTCAATTCTGCCATAAAAGTGCAAACATCGAACCACTAATGATAATAGATATAATTTTTTTTACAATAAATAGCATTGAGTCTTGAAACCACTACAGAATACATGAATCAGTACCTTCTCAATGTTAGCCCAAAAGTGCTTAATTTCTTTGGCAATGTTTGCTGCTATTTTTTTCAGTTTGTTGGCTTCATCTCGTTCAGCTTTGAACTCTTTGACATGCTTGTCCCGATGGTAGGCTGCTACAGCTCTGGCAAGCTATACAGAATATAAATATATCAATTCGTAACAATATAAAGAATTAAATACATGACAAAAATAATATACTGAAAATTATCCTTCTATTGGGAATTAAGAAATGTAGTGAAAATGAATTTGCCTCAAACAAATTTTCAAATTTGTTCCATCCAATTTGTGGCCTCTATTTCTGAAAATAAACTAACCTGCAACTTAAGGACACCAATCAGTCGAAGCTGGGACATGGTACAAGGAGTGACAGAACATTTGAAATCGACAGCATACTACTGCAAGGAATATTCCCATGGATTTTCAGATATGACGAGACAAATTTTAAAAACAATGTGGTGAAAAAACTATGTTAATATCTTATTCCACTTAAAAGCTTTCAAGTACTTTTGAATTTGGACAAAAGTGACCAATTAACAACATCTGTGATGTCATAGAGACAATTTAAACAAAATGTCTTTTGTGTTTCTTTAAAAATGATTTCAATTCTTTTTATTCTTGTAAATGTGTACGAAGAAAAAAACAAAATGCTTTTTTGTAAATGAAATATTCCACCTTATCTCTATAATGAACCAAAAATGCTGTCCAATAATGTAAAACCTGTGTGATTAAATTTTTAAGAAATACATAACTATGCTGGATTTGCCTTAATGACATCACCAAGCTGAAGGACATATACTGTATGAGGTGTTTTTTAGAACATTTTTCTACTCTTTAAATTGTTATAACTTCTAAATGGAATAAGATATCAACATAGTTTTTTCACCACTTTGTTTCTACAAATTTTCTCTATCATATATAAAAAAATGAAAATCCATAGGAATATTCCTTGAAGTCTTCTGTGAACATATTCTATCATAAACAACATTGCAATTAATTAGTCACAAAAAAGTAAAACGACACGAAGATAGCAGTTTTTGACACCAGATATGCAAATTAGTGACATGATTTGCATTATGTTTGCATGCTTGACTGTAAAATTGTGTACATCAATTGAAAGACCAGTCTTTTATTTCAGTAAAAATAAACAGTAGAAAATAAAGAAATGTATTAAAAAGCCCTCTAGTTTCCTGAAACCACACATGTGTTTGGACACCCTTGGAAGTTGAAGGGTTAAAGCATGCTAAGAGAAATACCTTTCTAGCAGCAGCCTTCTTCCATCTTCTTTCCTGCCCGAAATCTGTTGACAACCACTGCATTTCTTCCAATAGGTAATCCCAATGTGTCTTGTGCCTGGGAGGCTCCTGCACCCTTGGAAGCCTCCTTGCAGACCATAGTCCCTCTTTGCGGAGTTCTGATATTCTCTGCATAACCTGGGCTTCCTGTGATGAAGTTAAAATGTACTTTATTTACAAGAAACTTTACCACCAAAAAAACTTACAACTGTCTTTGGTTAAGTTCTCCAAATAAATTGAAAAAGCAGAACATTAAATATTTAATCAATTGTGCCAAAACTTTATTATATCTTTATTTATTCTCTTGCTTGACCTTCTCTTTTATGGGTTCCTCATTAATTTGTTAAATAGCTTCATGTTGTAGAAATACTTGTTTCAATCAAGTCTCATTCTAAATTAAAGGGAAGTTATACATTAAAATCAATATTTGGAGATAGATACCACAACCACAGAGCTCTAGGATTCATAGCCGAACAAAAGCGAAAAGGAGCAATTATCCAACCTCTTTCCTCGGAACTTACTTTAGACAATACCTCACAACTTTCAAAACAACATATACAAATTTACGGTGACATTAAGTTGCCCAATTGATAAAAACACATAACACTTCAGCAATAAACAAAGCAATAACGTAAAGTATACAAATAATACAAAATAGAAGACCAAGACTACAAAATATGTCCATACCTGCTTGGCCCTTTCTACAATCATTTCCTGAGAGCCTATGCTGTAATCATACACTGCAGACAATGATTGTTGCCTTGTGGGTAAGCGATCTGCACTGCGGTTTGGAGGAGTAGGACCCTTTGGAAGCTTTGGGGTTGACAGTGGACTCGGGGCTGTAATGCTAGGTCTTTTTGGGGCACCAGTTATAGTGGGTGTTGGTGTACTCATACTGATCTGTCCAGAACATGGAGTCTTCAATTGATGCAAGGAATATGAAGCTGAGGAGAAATTTACAAAAAAAATGCTTAGAATAGCAATTAAAAAAAATATAAAAATCAAAGACGCTAAGTGTTAGTAAAGAACTTATCGATGTTGACTTTGAAATTGTAAACAGAATTGGAGCTAAATACCCTCTCAGTCAAACCATTCCACTTATAACAACTCTTTGCGAATAGCTAAAACGCTATATATCTATCAGTGAGAACTCTTTGGTCAACTTCAAACTATTATCACGTGTCACATGAGAATTAGCTGAAACATGCAAGAAATAACAGGAAGTCAAAGCATCACTACCAGATAGGAACTTAAAAACCTGAATCATATCACCACGTACTCTTCTTAACTCAAGCGTGGTCAAACCAAGAATTCGCAACCTAGATTCATATGAGAGATTCCTTACTTCGGGAATAAGTCTAGTGGTTCTTAGCTAAAGCTACTCCAAAATGAACTTATCCTTCTCATAAAAGGGACTCTAAACCTGAATAGCATACTCAAGGTGAGGCCTGACTAACTGCTTATACAAATTAAAAACCTCTCTACCAAGAAAATAATTTTGTTTCTAATCAAACCAAGCATCCTATTTGCCCTTGCAGCTGCTACAACTGGTTGATATACAACACAGGTGATATACAAATACATAAAGAAGCTAATATAGGTCACTGACTGAAAAGAACTCTTTACTTTAAGCATCAGCAAATTGCATAAAAAAAGAAGTTATGAGTAGACTACAAGTGTGCCATCCTATCTTATTTCATATCATGGGAAATCTCTGTTTATGCACAATGTTCACAGCATGGAATAGTAGTGCATTGGAAATACATCTGCCAAGCTCTTTGAAGGACACCCACTAATCAGTTTCCATTTCATTCTCTCCAAAATTGTTTTCAATGCAAACAATACCACATGGTCACGCTAATGTTTTCACTTGGGAGAACCTTCGACTTAACAATATGTATGTAGCTACACAAGTTCTAGAAACTGGCATTTCAGAAGAATCTCTAGCTATAGTGCATAGTAGTGCTCTACTAATTGTTTTATTTGTTTGTATGTTGTTGAGGTTTAATGACACTGCAACAGTCAAGAGTCATACGTGCCAAGAGGCTATTTTTTGTGTCAATAAACACATGCTAGTTGCAAAGAAAAACCTGAATGATGTTTGTGCTAGTTTTGAACACTAAACAAGCTAATAATTTTTCTATTATGCAGTAAAATACTTATTCAAATAGATCACAAATAAAAAAAAATAATAACTCTAAATACTAGTCAACATTAAAAACTTTATAATTTTACAAAAAGCACAAAACTTTTGTCTTCTCAATAAAGAATAATAAGAATTAATGTTACCTCTTGATGGTGGAGACTTAGGATCTCTACGTATTCCAGACATGGGAGTCGTTGGAATACGTATACCACTAGGTGCCCTCGGCGATTGTGTTTCTAATTTGATCACTGGTATACTAGATGAGTCTGATGATACCTGAGCTTGGATCTTAGGAGAACTCTTCTCTAAATCTTCATCCACAAAATCAAATTCATCCAGACCTACAAAAACATAAGACAAGTTGTATCCTTACACATAAAAATATTAATTTTGTAATGAAAGCTTCCTGAAATAACCATAAAAGAAGCCATGGTAAGCAACATATTCAAAATCTTACCACTCAAAACTTGAATAGGGACTCCAATAAACTAAGGGTTATGTTAAGTGGATGGGCAATAGTAGATTGTCCTATTTTCCCCAACCCATAAAGTTTTGCGTACAATATACGGGGCATATTCCTAACTATATATTTCCTATGATATACATCTTCCCAGCCCACCAGAGATTTTTATGCAGGTGATGTGATGATCTGCACTTCCAGAAATAAGACTTATCATTGAAAGAAACGCTTGAACAGCTTGGAAACTAAATTGATATGTATGGGTGTATCGTACATCACTGTTCTCACCTGCTTGTGTGTGAGATCTTTTCCTAGAGCTATCTACACCAAAGAAAGATTCAGATAACAGCGGTCTGTGCACATCTGCACCAGTGGCACTGTCGTTTTTCTTCTTTATCTGAGCGGCAAGAGCTGATACTGCTGGAGGCAGTTTAGTGGAGACGGCTACAGGTGTAGTAACAGGGTTATTACTGCTTCGTGCCATTGACAATTTCACCTGAAATGTGTATGACGGAAGAACTGCATCAGAAATTTTACAATTCAAATCGCAATGACTAGCTTTTTGTTGATTGCCTATATAAATCTCCGCTTTGCTTCGTTCACAAAAAATTTATCCTGTGTTTAATCCTTTTCCTACAAAAACAGGAAGTATGACTGACCCCTACACTTGAAAATAGGTAGACAAAATGTTTATTTCGTTAATTTTACACGTAAAAGTACCCACCAATTTGAATAAATTCCATGTAATTGATGCTATGATATCCGTCACATATACGCGATGTTGGTACATAAAAGGAATGTCACCTACATAAACATACTCACATCACACAGTTCAGGTTCACGTTTTAATCCTTGTGAATCACTACTGGCAGTTTGCCAAGTCCGTCACTTACCATAGAAACAAACTTTAACAAAGTAAATATTACACCCCTAGGGACCCAAGGCATGCTTATAGACCGGTCCAAATGCAAGTGACCTATCACATTTGTAATAAACCCCATATGCACTTAACATTATAACGGACTGATCTATATTCCTGGGATTTGTGGGGGATTTGATATTGACAAAAGTTGTTGCATAGTTCATAGGAACATGTGCCGCTAGTTAACTTGAAAGAATTATAATAATGTATGGCTTTCATCAAACAATACTGGGATGAAAATATAAGCAATAAAAGTTTGGGCAAGATGAAATACAATGGGAATTGTGATGAATTGAGAGAAGAGTTTCCGAGAAAAACTAAAACTAAAAAATATGTTTAGTTGACAATTTGTCAATAGAAGTGAACTCAATTAAAAAAAGTTCTTCATGGGAGGGGGGTCTAGGTCACCTGGGCAAGCCACTGATTTTTGTCACTGGAGCCCGGCACTCAAACTTGTCTAGGTAGAACCCTGGATATCAAGTTCAATTAGCATGTGTCAGTCTGTATTTTAATGCTCCAGCCAATAAAAAAAGTTTTCTTTCAATCTGAGATATACGATGGCATTTCCCGTGCCAATGTAATTATATATGCTAAATTCATTCCAATTGTAGCGAGCAAAATCAGAGTATTAGCGAATATTAGACTGCAAAATTCGTTAAAACTACACAACAATATTAACTGTTATTGCATCAACATATCCATCTAGTTAAGGCAAATATAGCAAGACAGCAAAAAAAAACGCTTACGATATAAACGCTGCAAAAGTCCGAACATATCCGGGCGAGAAGTTGGCTCTTGAGTTAGTCATCGCTTAAGCTCAAATACCTTAATGGGATGTTAAGCTAAAAATCATAGCAAAAGAATTCTTATGACAAATTTTCTGAAAAGACAAATTAGCAAAAGCATGATCATGACTCCAAGAACACAAACATGAAAGCAACACATACTAACCTCATCATTCATCTTCTTTTCTTGGCTTTTACTTTTCTCTTCTAGTTTGTGTTTCGCAAGATAAGCATCAAGCTGTATGTTTGGAACACGTTTTTTCCATGCATGATAGTCCATCATATTACCTTCATGCTGGAGAAAGAATAGTTCTGTTAGTCTTTCAACATAAGCAGTTTTCAATTCTTGAAGAAGTTTCCTTCTCTGTCGAAGGATAGAGTTACGCATTTCAGTTATTTGATCTTGGGTCAAATGACTGATACCAGCTGTTACTTGTTTATGCATACTTGCAACTTTTCTTGCGACTATAGGACTGGAATGTAAAGGGTTAGTCCGTGAAGGGCTACTCTTCTGAGCACTTTGAACATGACTTCTAGCAATGGGACTTTTTCTGCCTGCTTTTGTGGATGTGGGACTATGGGATCCAATCTGCTGGGGGTTTAATGGGCCTGATGAAAGCACTCTTACTCCAGACTTGGTTCCAAGAGTTTGTCCCACAAGTGATGTTCCCATGTGATGGATGGTTCCTATTGGCTGTTGATGTGTTGTTACTGCTGTAGATTGTGATGCTAAATGTTGCAGGAGCAACTGTTCTGTTGCAGAGTGTTGACTGCCAGCAATCATGTACACATTAGGTGCCCCACCAGAGCTTACTTGACTTAATGTCAATCCTGTTGACGAACCTGATATGCTGGAAGAGCTCACTGCAACAGTTTTTGCAGGGCCTACAGAAATACTCCTGCTGGGTGTAATAGCAATGTTTCTGGTGGGAGTCAGTGCCACGGTTTTCATAGTACCTGCAGGAACACTTCTTCCTTGGCTTAAAGACATATTGTGCTGAAGGGATGCCATTAGCTGGGCCGTTGTTACACTAGACATCTGTGGAGATGTGCGCACCAACTGCTGTGGTTGTCTCGGAATCACATGGGGGCTCGATTGCTGCCTCTGTAGGGAAACATTTCCTGCAGAGGCTCCTGCTCTTACACCAGGAATAGATTCAACAACAGCAGAAGCTGCCGAAACAACAGGAACTGATAGAACAAAGTGTTGTGCACGCTGTGGAGGTCTCTGTTGATCTCGCTGTTGTTGCCCCGACTGTTGTTGTTGCTGCTGCAGTTGAGCTTGCAAGGTACTCAGTAAAAGTCTTTGCTGCTGACTCAAACCCGACCCGTACCAGGTGGATTATCTGACATTGTTAACTGTTGAGTGAAGCTCCCTTGTAATGTGCAGAGTTGAACAAGTCACCTCCTGTGAAAATGAAATAAAAGCAAAATTTAACTTCAGCTGTTGATCACTTTGTTACACGCCACAAAATAGTTATGCAAAAGAGTTTATTTAAAGAAATTATGAATGATTATTAAAGAAACTATCTTTCCCTGCAATGGTATTACATTGTTATTCATCGCTCACATTGCTTTAAAAGCATGTTTTCTATCCTCATGATTATCGGCTATTGCCTTCCTGTTATTTTTAGGATATTTCAGCCTATTCTTTACTTCTCATACCATATGACACATTTTGACAGCTTCATGTTGAGCTTTCACAGCTTGATGTTTGGCAGTTAACCTTTTATGATAAGTAAATTCTTTACCGAGTGGGTGGGTGATCAACTCTTGATTCTGTTCAGTTTTAATGCAGTAACTGACTAACTTTTGTTTTTGTTTTTCTGTTAATTTTATGCACTGTCTAAATTGGTAAAAATACAAGCTGTCATGCTGTTGGTGTCAGCTTGAATGCACTTCATAAAAATCATACCAATCAAAATGTTAGATTTAAGTTTTTTTTCTAAATAAATTATTTTATACAAGATTTTTCTTGTTTGTTGTTTCAATATCTGCCTTCAGAAAAAACATTTTTTTGTTATTGAGAATAAGTGTTACCTGTTTTTCGATCCACTTGACTATTACGTTGAAGGAAATTGCTTTATTGTAGTCTGCAGTATCTGTTTTTTGTAGTAAACAATAATTGCTTTTTCCTTTTTTATGTACATGTGTTGTGGTATTTGAGTTTAATCCTAACTGTGCTAAGTGCCGACAAACATTTTAAGGAATACCGTAAAAAAAAAATGTTAAAGTTATTCTTTCGTAGTATTAATTTCGAATATGTTTACCCAAGTTGTTATACTTGATTGAATATTGAGTGGTGTGAAGAGTTTTCAAGGTAAGTTAAATAGTACTGTCATTTTATGATTTTTAATTTTGTTTGTTTAATGTGCTGATTGAAATAAAAATTTGTCAGTCGGCTGTTATAATCGCGATCGCAAGTTGGACGCAACTGGGTTGCAAAAATATATAATAATATTGGGTTATTTTTAATGGGTCGCGGTCAGGATACTCCAAACCAACAAATTTTTAAGGATGGCGTAATTACTGTGTTAGGTCTGCATTGGCATCAAAACTGATTTCAAATGATGTAATATTTGTAGAAATCTTTCAAAATGGTGGCCATCTTAGCTGATTTTTCTTTTTGGTGAAAATGCCCATTTTGTAGGGATGGAAATGTGTTTTGATATTTTTTCTCACAAAAAAATTAGTTATTCATCTCAAATTCTCAATCATATTAAAGAAAAATAAATTTGATTCAACGAAGTTTTTTTTCTTTCCATAATCACAAAATTTTTGAAAATATTCTTAAATCCCTATTGAATGTAATGATAAATGACCTCATCAAAGCAGACACCATACCATGCTCTGCATGTTGAACAGTGGTTGATATGAGTTCCTAAATACCACACATATTTGCAACTTTTATCACATTCCACCGAGGTCTAAAACAGGAGTGACCACCAAAATTAAACATCATCTTGATGTTGTTGCATAACATTTCCAATTGCTACTAGCCTACAATGGATCAATAAAAAATATTTTTAGTCGTGTGTCAACGATACAAATTATTGGCCATTTGTTGTATGAATTTAGCGCTGTTACTACTAGTGGTTGGTGGGTCCAAAGTAGGCACCTAAGGAATTTAAATTTTTTTGCTATAAGAAATTGGATTATTTTCGCTGTCAGAGATATCAATAAATTCTTTCAATTCTCCTCTTATTATCCATGATAAATTCATAGTTTAATATTTTCTTGTCCAGATATTCAAAACAAAAAGGAGTTGTTTGTTTACCTGTAAAAAATAGAGACTACCCTAAAGTTCATGAACCAATAATAAGCATGTGTAACTTTCAGCTGTACAGTAAAGCATAAAAAAGCTTGAACAAAATTATGTGAAGAAACATTTAAAAAAAAAAAAATATTTCTTAAGTGCATACTTATTGAAAAAGGCGCTCCCTCGTTAGCTTCACTTAAAAAAATTTACATTAATAGCTGAAAACATGAGTTTGACTTTGACATTATCCTTTTTGGAGGTAGGCCTAGGCTATTTATTGTCACAACCCACGCACACGTTTGTTATCACTAGTAAGCTTAGGCGATATTCACCTTCAGACGATATCGATATATCGCTAGATATATATCGATAATATTAAAATATCGATAGCAAATTGCAAGATGTCACATTGAAATAATATAACTTTTTGTACCAGGTAATATTGCTCCAGCACAAAAAATGGAAAGTACAAATTTAAAAGTAAATTTACAGAAATGAATGGGAAATATGTACATAAATCTTCCAATAAACACCCATTATTCAGAAAGGAATCGTTTTTTACATTTTGTCTCTTTCTCAAAAAATTTGAACATATAATTTTGTCACTATTTTCATGGAACTTGTATATAGCTTTTTTGTTAATGAAAACGAGCCAACTTTACCTTTGAATGTTAGGTCCCACCTTAATTGTTTTGAATTTCCTACCTGGACATTCAGAAGTCAATAAATATTTATAGAAAATGTCCTCTGCAGCTGAAAATCAGATGAGTGGGCTTAGAATCTACCACAGTGTGTGCTTGTGCTGCTTACTGTAAAGAATGTCTGGTGTGTGAATGGACAAATTAGTGGGAAATGTTTTTTTAGTTTTGAGGATGAAATTTTTTAGTTTTTAAGGATAAAATCTTTTAGTTTGGAGGATAAAATCAACTGTACTTTCAGGTGTCAATTAAAGGCTTCTCCACATAAAATTTGGGGATGCGGTTTTCTTTTGAGGAATTTCGAAGCGATGTTTAAAGATTCAAAATCTCATTGATTGCAATTGCTCATCCATCACAAATCATGAAAATTAACTTATATTGTTGCACAATGTCCATAGAGGCCTGTATATGCAAAGTACTAGAGCTGTGAACGTTTAGGGATTTGCCAAAAAAAGCTAGCGTGTATCATGTACCAAGTTTAGTACCGTAATTTTCAGAAATACACCAAAATTGCTCTAAAACTACAAGGCGAAGTAAAAAAATCGCGCAACCAGTATGGCAAAAGTACTGACTGCATTGCACAAATTCAGTCAGATTTATGCCAGTTTAATCAACCAAAAAACACTTAAATCGTGACAATCAATAAATTTACATGTAAATATTACCTGATGAGGCAAATAAATTTTGCAAGAAAGAAAAAATATTGCAAAATAAACAAACATAAAAAGGTTTTGACAGAACTGAAATTCTAGGTGCTTCGCGAAGATGGCGGCCATTTTCCCCTCGAAAGGACTGATATTTTAGAACTTCCGTGGTGGTGGCGTTGTTTTGAAATGTTTTACGACGAGGTATCATAGGCCTAGTATGCAAGATTTTCAGTAAAACATTGAAAGCCGTAGCAAGTACGGCAAAAAAAGTTACGCGATGTTAAGTTTAAATGACATTGAAAGGAAGTTATCTGTTCTTTCTGAACTGAATTTTCATGCATATTTTCCACAAAAATGATGATTTATACGTAGAAGTAAACTTGTTACGATTTGAAAGCAAAACTCGAGCGTCTATTTGGGCAATGGAGTCACTACTTTTGCCATACTGGTTGCTCGATTTTTTTTACTTCATCGTAAATTTGGATCAATGTTAGTGCATTTTCAAAAATTACAATACTAAACGCGTGTAAACGATACACGCTTGCTTTTTTTGTACACCTTTACTTAAATACCCAAATGTTCACAGCTCTAGCAATTGGAAGATCGACAGATTCTGCCAGCTATTTTAAATAATCTACTTTTACATGTGCAAACATTTCCTATTTTTGTTGTCTTCTGTTCAAGCATGCATACTAGTAAAAAGCGTAATCCACGTTCAAGTCTTTTCACTGTACGTTGCCAGACATTTAAATGAGCCTGTGCGATCGATCAGGCACGTTCGTAAAGATGCATTTCTGTGCATGTTATCATTTTTAGCATACATGGGAAACAAAATGGGTCAGAATTTTATTTTCTTTATTAATTTTTGACATATTTTAAAGCAAATTCAGTTTTCATTTTCAGGTGAGATTGTATAAAACATATTTGAAGTTAGGGTGTAGGCCTGTGAATTTCCATGTATATTGGCAAATTATTGGTGTAGGCCTAGGCCTATACTGAAATTTAAGTTGCCCTAAAAATCCCATTGACTTTTGCCTCAGCATGCGTTTACTTTTTTTTTTTATTGGGAGACTTCCTATACTTAATAAAATCAGCAAACTTCGTGAAGTGAAGGTAATGAAGGTATAGGCCTAGTGTGTTAGGCTAGTAGGAACAACAGTTACTGTAGTGTAGGTCTAGGCTCCCTACATTTGGGCCTAGCGAGTCCTAACGTTAGCTAAGTTACAGCAAGTTGAATAAGTTACAAAATGTAAAATAATTTATTTTATTTTATTCTTCCAAAGCTTATGCTACACACTGCACTCACATAAAACGCTGCGTAACAGTCGGCCTACAGGCCTATTGTTACAACTTTTGCGCAAATCATACAATTTTACGAAGTTAAAATTGCACTGTACTTTCTGTAGCCTACCATCGGACGAAGACTGCATACATTACATGTAGCCTATGCCACATCCGCACGCTTTGTGTGTAGCTAGCATAAGCATAGCACTGTAGCAGCCTGACAGCGTAGTATAACTTGCTGTAGTGCAAGTCATATCAATCGATTTAAGTAACAAACTGAGATACCTTCTGCAAATCTAATGAAATCGCCATTAATTCCAGCCCATCCACGGACCGTTTCCCTCCATCCAAGTCGCTTGATCACTTATACACTATAGTTAGCCATCACGGAGGTTTCATACTATTCTTTAAAAGAAATATTACTAGATATTGTACTAAAATTGGGCAGCACTTTCCGCCCTGTTGCACGTTTACTGCTTGTATGTTAATTAGGTGATGTCATTGTACGTACATTGCTGATTCGATTGGCTTGTGAATATGACATCATCACGTACCACGATATCGTTATTTTATGAAACAGCCAAACCACAAATATGATTCGTGGATGAAAGTTTTCCGCACTGCACTCTTAAATTTACAATCTTTGAAAACTATTTGGACACTTTTAACGATGTAACTCTTTATTTTTCAAAACATAATTTTGAGTTAAACCGTCCCTTCCTCACACCGGGTTTCTATTTATCTGTTCATGTTGTTGTTTCCAACTGTGAAAAGTATCTCCCATCTCTACAATATTCCGGGCCCCTGGTGAGAATCTTTTTGTTTGTGAGGATGATGTCTAATTAAACTCCTTCATGACAACATATCCCCTTGTCCCTCTCCTGTTATCCTTAATAAGGCTTTCCTTTTCCTTTATTCAGTGGCGTGTCTGAGAGGGAGGCCATTGGGGGCTTACACCCTAAGAATTTCCGTAGCCCCCCCCCCTTTTTTTTTAAATTAAAGTAATATAAAGGTTTCATCCGATAGGCAATTGCCAACACTTGATGTAGAAAGGGTTGTCTAAAGAACTCGAAATACAAATTGCTTGGTTAATTGAATTTCCATAAACTGATCAAACCTTCAGAGCTGCGTGCTAATTGGGAAACTCGTTAAATGTTCGGGAAATTTTCTAGAATTTTCTTTATTTTCAGGAAATTTGCTTCAATTTCCATGAATTTTTCATCAATTTTCAGAAAATATTGGTCAATTTTCGGGATATCTTATTCACTTTTTGCGAAATTTCCTTCATTTCCGTCAAATTTTCTTCAAATTTCGGGAATTATACTTCAATTTCCATAAAATTTTCTGCACTGATTTCCAGGAAATCACTGTCAATTTCGAAATTTTTTAAACAAATGTGAGCAATTTTATGTGAATAATAATTTATTGTCCCAACTAGGAAACAAACATGCAACCGGGACTCCATGTGGAGGAGAGGGGGTGCCCACCTTCCTACACCTTTGTCCTGGTTCCCCACTTTAAACCTGTGTCACTGACCCTGCATATGTTTAAGCTCCCTAAAATTAAAAGCTAGACACGCCCATGCCTTTACTCCTGCCATTACCAATCAGTAGTCAGGTAAGTTCAGATTACAAAAGACAGAAAGACATCAAAGAGGAACGTGACAGGCTCAGATTTAGAAAACGAAATGTTGAAGTAAGCATTCATTCACAAATCTCAAGGCGTATGAAGCATTTTGGGGGAATTAATGTATCAGACTGCGTCACTTACCCCCTCCTTCCGCTAACTAGTAGCGGCGCCAGATTTTTGGTCATGGGAGCAAGAGAAGGAAACTTTTGTCTTATGACGGCAAAAATGTAAATCGGGAAAAATATGTCACTTTATCAATTTTTTTGAGGGAAGTGGGGGAAAAGTGATTTCGTGGGGGATAAATACCCCATGTCCCCTGCGTAGCGTCGCCACTGACTGAAATCACAAACAACTCGTTTCTAGAAAGGTGTAGGCTATGATTGATTTTTTTAGTATTACTAATAATACCTTTCTTTTTCTTTTTCTTTCAGATATTTCTTATATATGGAAATGTTACCTATTGTGGCATATACTCGCACAAGTATATTCTGTTTGAAAAATATTTATATGATATAAATTTTGCCTATTTGAGATATTTCATTTATCTTTTTAGCTTGGGGTTTAAAACATATACATACAATAATAAATTGTCAGTGCAGAAAAAGTGTAATCAAATCATTGACAATCGGTGGGGGTAGGAAGCTTGCGAAAAGACGTCTTAGGGGAAATTTCCAACGTTACTAAGTCCGACCTTGTCTGTAGATAAACCGTAAAAGGGGCATTTATTTTTAGAACTGAATATTTTCCAGTGGGAACACATTCCCCCGGACAAAAGTCGCCAGGATATATTGGGACAGTAATTAAGTGGCATTTCATTTTGAAAGAGGCAGTTTTGTAATATTTTTGTAAAAATTATGCACAAATTTCACCAGTTATTGTAACTTCGACAGTAATTGAGGGACACTTGTCATTTTCGGAAAAGTGTGTGTGTGTGTTTGTGGAAGGGGGGGCACGTTTTCTCAGTGCCCCGGTTCTTGCACCTATGTTGACAATTATTTTTCAGAACCTGAATACATTTTCTTTAGAGCTTTCGAATTTGATGGAAGTACAAAAATGTACATTTTCTCTAAGAAAATTGAGGGGAGGGAATGAATTTTCTACCTGGGGATCTAGGGGAGAATTCCTCTTCCCCACCCCAAGACTGTGTGGAATTATCCTTTTCTTACGGTAATCTAACAACAAAACTAATGCATGAATTATTCAAATGATTTTTCTCTTAAACTCGGGAGGAGGTGGAACATTCTCCTGCGATTCTTGGGGGCAATGAAATGACACATAAAGTCTATTGATTTATCCTTTTCTTAAGGAAATTTAACTACGGTTTTATTGCAATTGTTTTGTTTCTTGCATAAATTCTTTTGCATAATTTCTTTATGCAAAAACATTAAACTGCAACGGCTAAACAGTGTTAAGGATTGTTGATTATTTGATGAAAAATAATAGTCTTGAAGCATATATGTCATACCTAAACACAGCCAATGTATGATGAAGAATATACCTTTTATTATCCAATGCGTGCAAAAATGTTCATAAAATTGGTTGTAAATTGATCATCGTTTAACAGTTTCGATTGATTTTAACCATCTTCCATTTTTGTTGTATCAAGGTGCAAGCTTATGAAGATAAAAGTTATGTAATCTAATTAGCCAACTTGTAGAAAAGACATCCATATATACATATATATATATATATATATATATATATATATATATATATATATATATATATATATATATATATATATATATATATATATATATATATATATATATATATATATATATATATATATATATATATATATATATATATATATATATATATATATATATATATATATATATATATATATATATATATATATATATATATATATATATATATATATATATATATATATATATATATATATATATATATATATATATATATATATATATATATATATATATATATATATATATATATATATATATATATATATATATATATATATATATATATATATATATATATATATATATATATATATATATATATATATATCTAAATATCGAAGAAAAGAAATACGGGTCATTAACAAGATGAGTTTTAATCTCGTTTTATTCGTTATATATGGCGGCCTTTGTATTTACATTACAACTGTCTGACTGTATGGCTACTGTTTGGTGGGGAGCAGTAAATTCTGACAAAAATTGACTGAGTCTTCCATCCACAGGGACGTTGAAATGTTCTCTACTTTCAGGAAACTTTCTAGTAGTTAGAAAAGCCTATACAGTCATTGACCAATCAAAAGTCAGCTTTGCTATGACGTTTTAGCTCGTTTGCATATACTTAATGCTGTCTTCTGATTGGTCGAGGACTATATAGACTTCTCGAATATTATTATACGACCGTCTCCCCTTTTTAGAGGGATTGGTTTATATACGACCTATTCTTCACTGGTCGGTCGACGCCAGTGCACCACAACTGAGTTATCAAAATCCGTGGACATTGACTTGGTTGTCGATCTTATGTCTGTCCGTACGTCGTACCTGTGTTCTCGTCCGGGTCGTATTAAGCGTTTCGTGATAGCATTATTACTATCATAACCGAATACGCAGGCGACGACCCCGTCATTGCAATTGTGTGTTCACTCGTCGTCGATTAATCGGTCGATTGGTGGGAAAAAAACGGAAACAAAATATATTCATCGAGGGATGTGGTCTCCTCCCAGGGTTTGGGGATTAAAAAAAAAAACCACAGACACATAACACTTGACGAACAAGTATGGACGTTACAAACGAATGTCAAAAAAAAAAATCTCTTTCTTGAATGGTTGGTTGGTGGCTTTCAGAATATAACCTTTGGCTTCTTTGTCGGTCGTTCGATCTACTGTCCTCCTGTAGTCCACTGATGTTGGCCGTCTCCTTTGTTCTTGTCAGTCTCTTGACCTTTCTTTGATTCCTTACAGGCCTCGCCGTGTTCATATGCCATGTTGAAAGCAGCAAGGTAAAACTCCCAAATACCGTCCCGAACGGTTGACACGTCTTGATAAGCATGGACAATGGATGCCACAATTACTTCTCCTTCTGTAGGATAAAACCCTTCTTCGAATGGTTTAAAACAGTTGCATCTGATTTCTAGGTGGTATATAACTTTGTCGTAGTCCACAGGTTCAGGATTCCATTTTTTCAAGAGTTTAAACATTTGGTCGGCTAAGATTTCCCACTCCATGACACAGGTGTTCCTAGCGTTATGGAAACCTGTATACTTAATACATATATATATATATATATAAAAATATATATATATATATATATATATATATATATATATATATATATATATATATATATATATATATATATATATATATATATATATATATATATATATATATATATATATATATATATATATATATATATATATATATATATATATATATATATATATATATATATATATATATATATATATATATATATATATATATATATATATATATATATATATATATATATATATATATATATATATATATATATATATATATATATATATATATATATATATATATATATATATATATATATATATATATATATATATATATATATATATATTTATATATATAAAATCCCTGAAAGCGATGTTGAGCTAAAAATTGGCTGCATGACTAATCATTTTTACGTGTCGTGTGTAAAATAGGACAATACGAAACGTACGCCAAAACATAGAACATTTCTATAAATGCGCAGTAGGTTATAAACAATTTAATGAAAGTAAAAGCATAGTTAGACATTGAAAAATATTGTTTTTAATTGGCAAATTACATATATAAAAAAAAAAATATATGTATATATTATATATATATATATTATATATATATTATATATATATATATATAAAAAAAAACTATATATATATATATATATATATATATATATATATATATATATATATATATATATATATATATATATATATATATATATATATATATATATATATATATATATATATATATATATATATATATGTATATATATATATATATATATATATATATATATATATATATATATATATATATATATATATATATATATATATATATATATATATATATATATATATATATATATTATATATGTTCTGTAGCAAACAGGCATATTACATCCTCCCCTGAAAATGTGAAATGTATAAGATCTTAGAGTTCAAGTTCAGTTCAAAACAAACTAACTTGTATTGCTTGAAATTAATTTTTTATCAGTGAAGCATTTTCTAAAGTTGCTGTGTGCATAATTAATAGGTTACACAAAAATAAATGTATATTATGCACAGTAAAATTGTTTAAATGTTTGGGCCTTGAAGGGAGAGGTCACCTACTGGTGATCACTTTCCAATAAATGAATTAAATACATTCACTTCCTAGACAAAATATTTAAGAAGTGTCAATCAGTTTATCAGGCTTTCGAATAATTAAGTCGTGAAGACGATCGAAGCTAAATTTTAGTTTGATCTGGAGTATTGAGTCGCTGATCTGAGGTATTGTCAGGTTGGTGCACCTGTACGATGGTTGTCCGAGAAGATGAAGTTTGAGTTTCCTTAGGATGCCACGCCGATTCCTTCGAAGAATGGACTGTTCCTCTGTTCTGATGTCATATGATCTGGAGGCAGCTGTTTTTTGGAGAACGACTTCTCGGGTTGACCATGTTTTGTCTAAACTGTAACGCGCGCAGGCAAAGTGTATCACCGGGATTCAGAGGGGGAGATCTTTGGCTCCAACATCAAAGTATCTTTTTTTGTAAGAGTCTCTGCTTCGTACGCCAGTTCTGTACGAATCGATTACGTTTGTGGGTGCTGGGGAACTGGAAGGTTAGATTTGATCTTTCTGTTCATCAGAAGTTCGCCACAAGCAAGAAGAGTGGCACGGTCACTAGTAATCCATTGTACACATCTTCATCACTGTCTTCAGGGGTCGAATTTTCCGCTGTTCGCGCGACGACGAGTGAACACACAATCACAATGACGGGGTCGTCGCCAGCGTATTCGGTTTTCGGTTATGATAGTACCAATGCTATCACGAAACGCTTAATACGACCCGGCCGAGAACACAAGTACGACGTACGGACGGACATAACATCGACAACCAAGTCAATGTCCACGGCCTTTGATAAGCAGTTGTGATGCACTGGCGTGTCTACCCAACCCAGGCTTGAACCCAGGGCCTCGTGGTCTGTAGACAAGTATGATAACCGCTACACCACACTTGGTAGACAAGAACAGTGCTTTTTAAGCAGGAACTGTGAACTTTCAAACATCACTGTTCCGTGGAAGTGTTTTTTTTTTCTTTTCTTAAACATATATAATATCAACATCCTGCAATATATTGTTTTTTGCTCATAAAACGTATTCTAAGAGTAAAATCCCTCGTGACAAATAGTATAAAAAATCTTTCTTATCCCACAATTACCGGCACAAACGATCATAGATGGACCTCTGAAACTGAATAACATAACATTATGTTTTGATCTCACTTTGTCAAGACCCGTTTTACAAGCTGTCAAATTGACCACAAAATACACAGTGAGAATCCTTTAATCTGTTAATAGTGGCGATCAAAACATTTAAATGTAAACATTACCTGATGAGTCAAATACATTTTGTAAGAGAAAAAAATATTGCAAAATAAACGAACACAAAAATGTTTCAGCAGAGCTGAAATTCTGCATGCTCCGCAAAGATCACAGCCATTTCATAAGAAGACTCAACTGCATTTCCAGGGGTGATGACGTAGTTTTGAAATCGATTACGGTGAGGCGCCGAGGTAATCACAGTTTCCAAGGTTTCACCTGTTCACTGAAAGCCCAGCCTAGAGAGTACGGCAAAAAAGTTACACGATGTTAAAATTAAATGACATGAAGGGAACTTTTATGTTCTTTCTTAACCAAATTTCCATGCACATTTTTCATAAAACTGATGAATTACACTGTAGAAATGCACTTTTCACGATTTGGAAAGCTAAATTCCAGCGTCTATTTGGGCAATGGGGTCGATATTTTTGCCATACTGGTTGCGCGATTTGTTTTTCACTTAGTATCGTAAATTCAAGTAATTTTGGTGTACTTCCAAAAATCACGGTACTAAACGCGTGTATACGATACACGCTCGCTTTTTTAGCGTGTACACGTTTACCAAAATCCCTCAACATTGATAGCTCCATAAGAATGTCAGTACACGGTCCACGTGCAAAACATTCAGTACGTACTACCTAAGGAACAGTTTCCCTGGGCAGTTCCTTCTCAAGCTTACCACGGAACTGTCGAAACAGTTCCCCATGGCTCTGTGCTAAGCCTAATCGGGAATTTATTTACTAACAGGGAATATATCTGTCGGGGGATATTAATGCTTGCATGAAAAGCGCTCCATATGTAGAATAAATAACTAGGAACAATGCTACGCGTGCGTGGTAGTTCCGATAAATTAATGTGGGATGCAAGACCTCATTAAGCCTTGGCGCCATCCATACCACCCCCATCACCAGTCTCCACGTAGAGGCCAATGAACTCCCATTTGACCTCAGATGCACCAGGACCGGCCTCTCCTTCGCTCTTCGACCGTATCCTCACCGATCCGCGGAACACTTGCTTCCATTCCTCTCCCTTCTTCACCAACCTCAACAAACGCCCCATCTTTCGGGATCCGGATGCACTCTCACTTCACCAAAGCCAGCATCAACATTTTTTCAATAACCAGGCACACTATCCCTCCCACGCCCACCTGGGATCAATCCCCCAAGGTTTTCCTTGGCCTTTCCTCCTACACGAAAGCTCTCCACAATCCAGCCTTCTTTCGCTCCAAATACTGCTAATTAAGTAGACTTTTCCACGACTTCTCTTTCCTCTTCACCGACGGCTCCACTTGGGAACGCTCCTCTGCAGCCACAGCCGCCTCTCCTCAAGGTTGCCCGATGGATCCTCAATCTACTCTGCTGAAGCAAAGGCCATCCTCTTGGCCTAAAACTTTGTTGAACTCTCCTTCCGCCCACGCTTCGTCGTCTTCTCCGACTCTTAATCCGTTCTCACTGGCATCCTCAAGATGCTCTGGTTTAATCCACTCATCCTACAAATCCTCAATAAACTTTACGCTCTTTCCTACTTAGGGAAGGAAAAAAAAATCTTTTTCTGGATCCCCAGCCACATCGGCATTCCACGGCAACGAGAGAGCCGACGCTCTGTAGAATCACATCTCTCCTTTTCCTATCCCGCACTCAGACCTCAGTTTCTCCTTTTCCTATCCCGCACTCAGACCTCTCGTTTCTCCACTTCCAGCTACCTCAGTAAGACCTGGCAAGACTCCTGGAATCTCGAAACCAATAACAAAATTCACATTATTCAACCCAAAGTCGGGACCAACGTTCCCCTGCACAGTCGCAACCGCAGGGAGAACGTTGTTATCACCCGCATTGGCATCGGCCACACCTTTCTCACCAACTCTCGTGGTGTGGTCAAATTGACCGTGCCACTCGCATAATTTCCATAATCGGCCGGAAAAGGTTGGAATTACCCATACATTTTAATTTATACAAAACAGCTCATAACTTTTGTAAGAAGCATATATATATATATATATATATATATATATATATATATATATATATATATATATATATATATATATATATATATATATATATATATATATATATATGTATATATATATATATATATATATATATATATATATATATATATATATATATGTATATATATATATATATATATATATATATATATATATTATATATATGTATATATATATATATATGTATATATGTATATACATATATATATATATATATATATATATATACATATGTATATATATATATGTATATATATATATATATATATATATATATATATATGTAATATATACATATATGTATATATATATATATCTATCTATATATATGTAATATATACATATATGTGTATATATATATATATATATATATATATATATATATATATATATATATATATATATATATATAAAATATATATATATATATATATATATTTTTTTTTTTTTTTTTTTTTTTTAGGGATATTGACTATTTCCTTCGCCACCCTCCATGCCGTTTGCCGAAGACGTAATAATTTGTGCTACATATTCATAATCTTATTCATAATAAAATATGTATTGTCTCACTCACATCCCTCACACTGTTTGCAAGTTAAGTAACGCAACTATCATTAGTTCCGTTTAATACGTATTTACCCTGTACATACGATACAATACGTGTTACAGCCTTAATTGGTTTAGAATGTCGACGTGCGCAGCAGCCATATGACTATTATTTATCGTTTCTCTTACACAGTATATATTTTGACAAAAAAGGTGGAAGTCCAATTTAAAGCAAGGATTTTGCTTTTTTTATTGACGAAAATGTTGGAACAGTGAAATTTGATCCGTGACAGTGTTTTTTAAGAAAGCACTGGTCCGTGGAAGAGTGGTGATTTTTGTTTATTTCGACACCGGAGTCGTTGGCTTTGCGACTAATGGAACTATATCATGTGCACGGATTTTTCCACAAAGCCATTAGACTACAGTACAGGCGAGTACAGGGAGCTTCCTGTAGAATGATGGAATTCCCAATCATTTGCGAGTTGTGCGAATTCCTTGCTCGCGAACTGTGGGCCATTGTCGCTAAATACTTCTACTGGTCTGCTGGTGACCCATGTCTACTGAACATCAACTTCATGCTGTCAATCACTGATTTGCTCGTGGTTTTGCTCAAGGCGCAGACTTCTGGGAAGTTGGAAAAATAGTCAGTTACTACTAAATAGTCGGTGCCATTTAGTGTGAATAAGTCTGCGCCGTTTAACCCATGGTGCATCAGCCACAGGGTGTCGCTTGAGGGTGCCTTTTGTTGTTTAGGTCTATATTTCAGACATGTAGCGCAAGTTTCTACTACATTGGAACTTAAAAAAAAAAAAAAAAATATCTGAAATATATATTTTCTAACTGGAAATCAGAATTTCCATTCGGGAGAAAATTTCCATTCACGTTTAACTGATTTAAACAAGGATTTGTAAAAGTTCTTGATGGAAACAATAAATGCCTGTTTTAAAAGGTGATGTGTTCATTACCAGTTAAAAACCTGTTACAAACAGTTGAGACCAGTTAACGAGGAAACATTTCAACTTCAACTTCTTTTTTTTCTGCTGGGCAGTACATCCAATTTGATCAATTCGCAGTCCTATTAGTCTTATTGGACTTAATTCAGATTCATTAGTGGATCCAATATTGAATTTGATGGAGTCCAATGGAGAGGTCCAATTCAATCCAATAACAGTCCCATTAGGTTTGTTGAACCCAATATTATCCAATAGTATTCACATAAGGTCCTATTAGATCCAATAATGGTCCAATCGAATCCAATAAAAGTTCAATTGGACTCCATGAATGTCCCATTAGGTCCAATAAGAATCCAGTAAGATCCAATAAAATTCCAATTGAATCTAATAAAGGTTCAGTAGAATCCAATTACAGCTCCATTGGTTCCTATTGAGTCAAATAGAATCCAATTGAAACTAATAGAAATTTCAATTGGACTCTATTGAAATTTTCACCTGGGCCACGTTTTTCCAATGAAATTCAACACAAAATTTACCATTATATTTGACCTTTGAGCGACATGTCACATCGTTTCCGAGACACACCTTTACATCATCCTTTATCGACCCACGAAAAAACAACCCAATTGCTCTTGTTTTTTCCATAACACGCGACTGACCAAAATTTACCATTATATATTGTCTATTTTACCTCTGACCTTTAAGTGACATGTTCCATTTTGTGCAGGGTACAACCCTGCATCACCTTCTACTATCCTACCAAGTACCAACCCAATATCACTTATGGTTATGCCAGGAAGCGCAATACAAAATGTATCATTTTCAATCAATTATTTCACCTCTGACCTGTAAGGTACATGACCCAACTTGTGCGGGACGCAAGTTCACCTCACCCTACACTCTCCCACCAAGTTTCAACATGGTAGCTTATGCGGTTTTCTCTGTACACGCGACACAAAATTGTGTACCTCATACACCCACCAACCCATCCACACACACACGGTCCGCGCACAAGTGAGTACAATACCTTATTGCCATATATACTATATGTTGCGATGAGATATAGCAAAACATTTCCTTTCATCACTTTAGAGCTAACGCCAGAGTAGCTTGTACAAAAGAGCGCCACCAAAACGGATGACAGTTTGCCTAATAACTTCAGGCCAGTGAGTCATACTAGTATTGCGTGCAAGGCCATGGAGTCCATTGTTAAGGATGTTGTACCAGATCATTTGCTGGTCAATGATTTGTTGAATTTGACCCAGCATGGGTTGTTATCTAAGTGGTCTTGCGTTTCTAATTTATTGGAGTTTCTTGATGATGTTACTCAACAAGTTGGTTCTGGTCATAATGTGGATGTTATCTATTTAGATTCCTAAAAAAGCACAAATTTGATAAGGTTCCAGGATTTCAAGGTTCCACGCTTGAGTTGGAAGAGTACGTGGCGATATGTGTCAGGTTTTTAAATTCCTATCTGGTAGTGATGCTTTGACTTCCTCTTATTTCTTGCATGTTTCAGCTAATCCCCATGTGACACGTGGTAACAGTTTGAAGTTGACCAAAGAGTTCCCATGGATAAATATTCGGCCTTTAAGCTTTTCGCAAAGACTTGCTAATGAGTGAAATGGTTTGCCTGAGTGGGTAGTTAGCTCCAATTCTGTTCACAATTTCAAGGTCAACATTGATAACTTCTTTACTAACTATGGGCGCCTTATATTTTTTTATAATGTTAGTTTGGGCTTTTCATGGGGTGACTTACCCAGTCACCCCTTCTTAGCCTGTAATATTGTATCATTCTGGCCCCTGATTGGTCAAAGACATCGGAACAAGGTATAAATTTAACAGTGCAAACCTGTCCCTCGCCGCCGCCGCCGAGTGAACACACAATTACAATGACGGGGTCGTCGCCTGCGTAATCGATTATGATAGTAACAATGCTATCATTACACGCTTAATACAACCCGGACGAGAACACAGGTACGACGTACGGACAGACATAACATCGACAACCAAGTCAATGTCCATGGCCTTTGAAAACCAGTTGTGGTACACTGGCGTGTCTACCCAACCCAGGCTTTAACCCAGGGCCTCGTGGTCTGCAGACAAGTATAATAACCGCTACACCACAGTAGGTAGATGATCCTGTCCCTTCCTAGATCCTGCCATTTGTATTCAGAACTTCAGAGCGAACGCATCATGGAGTGGGAAACTTAAGCCAACCAAATAATGAGAAAATGGGAGTCCTTGAACCTGTCGGCTACGATAAAGATATATACCACCTAGAAAGTAGATGCAACTGTTTCAAACCTTTCGAAGAAGGGTTTTATCATGTAGAAGGAGAAGTAATTGTGGCAGCCATTGTCCATGCTTATCAAGATGTGTCATCCGTTCGGGACGGTATATGGAAGTTTTACCTTGCTTCTTTCAAGAGAGGAAATAAACACGGCGAGGCCAGTGCAAAATCAAACGGTCAAGATACTGACAAGAACAAAGGAGACAGCCAACATCAGTGGATTACAGGAAGACAGTAGATCGAACGATCGATAAAGAACCCAAAGGCTCTTCTAAAATACATCAACCATTCAAGAAAGACAAAAATCATTTTTGACATTCGTTTGTAACGTCCTTACTCATCGAGTGTTATATGTTCGTGTTTTTAACCGCAATAGACCCTGGGAGGGGATTTCATCCCTCGGTGAACATATTTTTTTCCCACCAATGAAAAATAGGGAGAATCGTACGTATATAAAGCAATCCATCTAAAAAGGGGAGACGGTCGTATGCTAAAATTCGAGAAGACAGTACAGCATTGAGGTGGTTGTATGATAAAATTTGAGAAGCCTGTAGTCCTCGACCAATCAGAAGACAGCATTAAGTATATGCAAATGTAATATCACGTGATAGCATTGATGGCTCTGATATGTCGAAGATATACAGGATGATCTCACTACTCTTTCTTCAATTTTGGGGATTTTTTTTTCAAATCTGTAAATATTGTAAAATTTCAGTAAAATTTTCAATAAGCCTATTTGATTTTTTTTCTTTCAATTTTGCATTTACATTTTGGCAAATTTACCTCCCAATCGGGCAGATAGCTATAGAAGCAAGTGAAATCAGCTCAGTTTTTCCCCTTGGCACCACTTCCTATGCCTCTAGGGTGGATTCGTGAGGAATGCCGAAAGAGGCACTGTTGGTCGCCCTAAAGAATTGTTGTTTCTATTGTCCCAAAAGTTACAAAATTCATTTCATGGTAAGAAGACACTTGTGGAAAGAAAAAAAAAAAAACGTTAAAATCTACTGGAAGCATTCGAGTTGCCATTCCTAAACAGGCAGAGAAGAAAGTTCCCCTGAAAATTGGGAAATTTTGTGGTCCAAGGCTCAATCAATGGTAGGATTTTATGGGCGAAGCCACGGCCTCGAAGATTTATTATTTTCGATACCCCAAAATGCATGGCGTAAAAACAAAACACAAAGTTCAAAGAAGGAAAAATTGTAATTCCAAAATTGAAATCAAAATAAGCATTTGGGTTGCCATTTCCAAACAGGTAGAAAGAAATTGAGAAAATTCTGGCAAAATATCATTTGATATATTCCGGTCAAATAGCTTTAAACATAGTCTCAAAAGTATGGAAACATTTTGGTTAATCGGAAGCTAAAATTTTTGAATGACTGAACCCCACTGAAAAATGAGAAATAAGCCAGATTATGACATCTCAGTCAGAAATATTTGTCTAAACAAATGGTCAGATTCTTTAAATTTTGTGCTGAGGGAAAGTACAGATAGTTTGTTTCGAATTATGCAGGAAGAGATTTTGACTGTTTTGTTATCTTGGAAATACAGGTAGCCTATACTGTATATCAGAAATGATAAAAATCTATTTTATTGTGTACATATGATTCTGTGAGGTTAAATTGTATTTTTACGTGTGAAATTTTCTAAAAGGGGCCCCCACATTGGGATGTGCCCGCGGCCCTCACATTTCTAAATCCGGCCATGCCCACAACCGCTGTATTGTCCACATCCTCAACTAAATTCTAGCAGGAATAATTTTCTCATGTCAAGTCACTGAAATTTTTAGGAAGTAAATGTAAGGAATTGCATATTTGAGCTGTCCTACTTGAACGGGAGGGAGAAAGTATGTAGCGAGAACATGATCCAAACCCCCTACCACAGATCTAATATTGTTGTTGATTTATTAGGAGAATGGGGAACACCCCTGTTGGGATTGACTGACCACACAACTGTAAGACGAAGGTACACACACACACCCACTTTAACCAATTTGGCTAAGTGAGAAAAAAGCAATGAAGCTGGGGATAAGTAATGATTGGCCAAAAAGGGAGAAAAATCCATCTCCATCTCCTCAGTCATTAGGCTCAGAGGGCCGATGTTTATCCCCGGCTTCCATGGCACAGTGGTTAAGGAGTCATGCTCGTATTCAAAAGCTACCAAGTTCAATTCCCGCGTGAGCGCTGCAATGTGTCCTTAAGCAAGACACTTTACTCTACTTGCTTCAGTCCACTCAGCTGTAAAATGAGTACCAGCACTGCTGAGGAGTTAATCTGTGATGGACTGGCGTCCCGTTCAGGGGGAGTAATGTACTCTCATCCACTTGCACCATGGAAACTGGGGATAGGCACCGGCATAATGAGCCTAACAGCTTGGATGAATTTCGATTTTCCATGGCACAAGCAGATGAGGGCATGACTTCCCCTGGACAGGACGCCAGTTTATTGCAGGGCAACTCAAGGTCTCCAGGCCCCTCCTAATTTTTAAATGCTGGCTTTGCAGTTCATCACATGGCTGTGATACTGCTATTCTTTCCTATTTATGGCAATATAACACTAAGAAATAGGAATAATTACATAATTTCAAACGTAACACGATAGAAAATTTTATTTTAAGACTATGAATAAATTCATCTGTAAAACCCTATGAATATTATACATAAGCTGCATCAAAACAAATCTCATCTAAAAAGTAATCATTTAATAAGTTTCTGATAATAGATACTTGCCACATTTGTTCAAGGAACATTATTCTACTTTTTATCTTATTGTTGTGGTAAGTGCACTTAATTAAAACAGCAGGCACAGATCCAGGGATGTCCAGGTACCTAAAAGCCATCCTAAAACCAGAACCAAAAGGTTTTGTGGTTCCAATGCTTTTTTCACATGCTGATTGATTTGCAAGTTTTGTATTAACTGTCATGTCATTGCATATCATGAAATATTTGTTCCATGATATTTATTAAACCGCGACTAACATGCAGATCAATAAAATAGACGTACCTATTGATAACACTTGCATGTGCACAAGAAACAACATTATCATAGCAAGTATGATGCAAAACAGACATACGGTTGCTCGTGCATCATATTTAAAGAAATTTACATTATCCTCCACTTACTTATTAATATGCATGCTATCACCACCAAAACCAATCAGGCACATGCACAGACCATGGGCTATCTGTGTATTACATATGACTTGAATCCAGTTAATCATTCTAGATATTGTAATTACAAGCTCTTTTGAGCAAAATCATTTTAGCCCCCACCCACTATGCATATCAATGAAATTCAAAGTTTTTATATCATGAACATGTACATACTAGTTAACATCATAAACATTTCCAATATGAAACAAACAGATATGCGGCTGTTTAAATACTAGCATTTCAAGATTTTTACATTCAGCCCCGCCTACTCATTAATATGCACGACATCACCACCAAAAACAATAGGGCACATCTATGGACCATGTGCTATCTGTGTTCTACATACAATTTGAATCCACTGTACCGTTCTTGAGATATCATGTTTTTAAGTTCAGCGTCACACACACATACATACGCCATCATGACCGCATAGGTTCCTGATGCTATGGTATCAGAACCAAAAAACAATAAAATCCAGCACCGGTGGTCGGGAGATGGGGAAATTTGTTCCCTTCTTGCCCCCCCCCAGAAATTTTGTAAAGTTACATATTTTGTCCGATCTATAGGCCTTTGCCTCTGCGAGACAAAGCTGCCCCTTTCTTGCCCCCAGCATCAAAATACTGGCGCTGCCACTGCTTAGAATATATTCTTGCCTGCAGATAAAACAGATCATAATTCAGAATCATTCATAGACCTTTATCATTATGATATGCACTAATCACTTTGTAAAATAATGTTTAATGTCCAGTCATTTCAACAATTTCTAAGCTGGCAAAAGGGATCCTAAGAGTATATGAAATCATAAGCTCATTACCATATCAAAGCATATGAAAGACCGATCAAACAGATAGACTGACCCCCTCCCTCAAAAAAAACAAAATAACATTTCAAATATCAGTCATCCATGTTATGCATGATCTTTAGTACAGTCCACATTATGCTTTTAAAAAAATTGCATTAATTTATGTAGGTATAATAAAAAAGTGCATAATTACTCGCCCTGCAATATGAATTTTTCAACATTATAAGTTTGCAATTATAATCTTATAATGGACATCCTTGTAATTCGGACATTTTCAACAATAGGGACAGTGGAGCTAAAGGGTCCCCCACCCCCGCTCCACATGTTTTTGCTGGCCAAACTATAAAAATAAAAGCATTTAAAATTATCATATCAAATGGAAGATTTCATGCACACAAGATGCCAACTATTGCAGGTCTTTCAGGGGCTATAAGGACTCTCAATGACTATTTTGGCAAAATTATGTTTTATCATCAAAATATTCACCATCCCTGAACTACATGTTTCAACTATACCATCTTTAAATAAAAATTGACTCAACCAGGTGCCTTTTCTACAAGCTACAACATTAATTATGACACTGCTGTTTTTGTTCAATGCTGCAAATCAGTGATGAAAGATTTCCACTCTTACCATTTAAAAAGCACTACAGTAAAATATGTGTATCTACTAATAAAAGAATATATCTTTAATAGAACGTTGATCTATACATGAATATTGGATATACAGGATATAGTGTGATTAATCAGTCCTTTTCTTTTCAATCCATAAGATGGGGAAACCTCTTTTAAAGGTACTGTAATAAAGCTTTCCTTGCTTAAAAATTTCTTGTTATTTGAAAGTCTCTTTTCATCTATTTTGCATCACAAACATGTCCTTCCTTTTCCAACCTTTATGGACACATCTTATGCAGATGTTTATGACTGCAGATGATTTCCAAGACGACAGATGATTTCCAAGATGACTTCTAAGATGACAGATGACTGACTTGCATGAGGACCAGAAATGGCTATAACGAACCAAGTACTGTAAATGCCATGTTAATAACAACCATGCCCTGCACATGCAAGAATATGAAAAATAAAAACATGATCGTTTATCATTACACTTGGTGCACTATAGCCACTATCACTACTGTAACCAAGGGGTATTTAGTGCTTGGTGGGAAAACCTCAAACTTTTTGCTTCTTTCTTGATAACTCCCCAACCCCTGATAATGAAACTCTAAAATGTTGTGAAAAAAATTCCTTTCCAATTTATTCCCACCAAGACAGTTGTAATAAAGTTACACATGTGAAGCACTGTAGCTCAGGGATTATCAATGCACTTGTTCAGCCCCTCAGAAAGGAAATATCACACACATATATAAGCAATACAGGGATTTCATCATATGACTCTAACTCAACTGGGAGCCATTTTGCTGGGCAGAGAGCATCGTGCATTTAGTATTTCACGCATCTGATCTTTACCCAGCTCAGTCACATCACACGTAAACAAACAGACTCGGTCTAAAACATGCGCTAGCACGCGCTGGTGATGAAAACACGCACTGGGCATGTAAAACACGTACTAGGCATATAAACATGCACTAGTTATAATGAACTAGCCAGATAAATTGATTTTTAATATACAATTGCATTCTAAAGAAAACACTACCCTCCAAGTACTACAAGTAATCTTAATCAGTGGATTCCAAACACGTCTATTACTAAGTGCAACCAACGACACAGACACAGCAAGATTCCGGCATACTTACAAAAGTAATCTTATATAACAACATGCAAACGTATGTAAGTGTCCAGCAGATGGCACGGCAGTCTGCCCTACAAAATGGCAATGTAAACAAAGTCATGTGACCTCATGACGTCAGCTGAAACATCTCTATATAAGCCAGATTTTTTTTTATTTTCAAAGAATCAAAATCAAGAAAAGGGCAAAACAAAAATCCATCAAAAAGTTGACCAATCTACAGCTTTTTGAATTTTCAGACTTAACGAAAATTTGTGAATTTTCAAGAGTTTTTAATTAGTGCAAAAGTTGTATAAAAGGAGGAATGTTCAAAATGTTCATTTTTTTTTTTTTAAATCATCAGGACTGTTTTATCTTGCTAAATTTTGATTAAGGATATGATGAAAATTTACAATGTATTGGTACTATTCAATTGCTCCCATTCAAATAATATTGGTGAAGGATTGACAAATAATAAGTGAGCATAAGGAAATTCACAGGCATTTTCTTTGTGCTGTCCTTGTAAATCTAAAAAATTCAAATAAAAATATATATATATAATAATAAAGTTCAGCTCAAGTTGTTAGTACCTGTCCATAAATCCTTAAAAAGACGTGGAGATTTCCAGAAAATGAATTTTATTGATACCACATTTACCATCTTTCTCAAAACTATTTAGCACATTCTGTTCTTTTCAAGAAAATCGTGCGTTTATTTTGCGTCTGAGAAAGCTATTCAGTCTTGACCATCCTCAACTAAAATGAAATACTGTAATTCACGATCTACAAAAGGGTACTTCTACCAGTCATTAGTAAGCGAAAATCGAGTAACAGTATATAATCTAATTAAACAAAGAGCACCTCAAAGCAGTACTCATGGGGGTGGTGTGTTTTTTACAACGGTTGCCAGGTTCAAATAAACCTCTGCAAAATTATTTCTGAATTCATGACAAAATGATTAAAACCTTCATTAGTGAGGCCATTTCAAGTTGTTAGCTTGTTTTATTTGACAGTGCGGACTGGTTAGCTGTTTAATCAATAGAGCACCGGCTTTCCAGCAAGAAGGTTGTGGGTTCCATCCCCAGTCGAGTCATACCAAAGACTGCTGCCCTTTCGCTTGGTGTTCAGCATAAGGGATCAGAGCAGGGTACAGGCTAGTCGGTGGTATGTTGGCTGCATCTTTGCGCCTCAGCGTTTTTATTTTCTGTTCCCCCTTTCACATGCACTTGTATCAAAATACCCAAAGTTAAATCCCACCAAGCCTCGAAGGCTGATAGAGCTGGTGCTTATACCACCCAGTTTCTAAGTGGATGAGAGTACTTAACCCCCCAGGATGGGACACCGGTCCATTGCAGCTTAAATCCCCATCCAAAACTGAAACTCATTTCACGTGCCCTAGCTGAAAACTGATCCCAGTACCTTTTGAGTACAAGACCGACGCCCTAACCACTTAGCACTGCACTCCCACATATGCACTCTTGTAATGTTTACTTACCTCAATATACATGGAACAACGACTTCATTTGGTTTTACAACGCTGGATGAACTTTGTTATCTTGCTGGTTGGTGTAAAGACATCAGGAAAGGTGAGGTAATCAATGAAAAAGGGATCTGCATCATCGTAAGTGACTTTCGGCCTACATATATAAAATATGTATATGTGAATAGCAGAGAATGAAGTGATGATTGATGGCTTGTCACAAAATGTCACGTCACAAAATTTCAAATTTGTCACATAAATGTCACATAATTTTTGGTACCTTTTGCACAGAATGTCACATCAGTTTTGCCTTTGTCATATTTAATTGGCATAGATTCACACATCATGACCAGTTGACCGGTGACACTCATACAAAGGATCATTTGGTTATGTCTAGTTTCATGAAAAATGGAATCCACCACTAGAATGCAACATTAAATCACCAATGAGTGTGAGTGAAGGAGTAAAACATGTCAAAAAATGTCAGACAAATTTCAATACATTTGTTTATGTTCATTTTGACACATTTTGTCACAAGATTGTCAAAATGTCACAGAATGTCAGATTTTTGGACAATGAAATTTTGTCACAAAATGTCATGGATGCTCCATTCTCTGGAATAGGTGAGATTTATATATGTATGCAAGTATTTAGGATCCTACATCAACCTGGGAATCAGCAACCACCCTATCAGGGGTATCAACACCAGGCTGAACTACAACTGTCGGAAGGACAGCATGCTTAACTATTCAAAACTAGTATAGAGAAAAGTTATACTGAGGGATGTAGGGGCAGTTGATTTCAAATTACCTGAGCTTTGAAGCGTGCACTTACCTTTTCCTCTATTTTAGATTTTCACAACATTTTACTACAAGCCTCAAAATATCTTGGGATATAGATATTTTAAGATTTGTAAAAAAAGTTAAAGGTTACCTACCTCACCCAGTAACTCAGAAAACAATAGAAAGCCCTCTTTATAACTGAAACACCTCTTTTAGTTCTATCCATTGAACCACATAGAAAGGAGAGGCCCTGCCCTGACTTGAATATGTCAATGAAAGATTTAAATTTTACAAAACATCCTTGTGGTTTAATGCAATTATTTCTTTGGTCATATACCTACCAAACTACCCTCTATTCATCTTAAACATTTCTTGAAAGTGGAAGTTGTCATAATATAATTCACCCTTGACTACCCCCTCTCCAACCTGTCCCCTCTACAACCCGCACAAATTCCCAGGCCGACATCCTGGATTGTAATATAGATTTGGTTTGGTTTGTTAATGTTTAACGGCACCGCGACAGTCAGAGTCAAATGTGCCAAGAGGGTGTTAATAAATAATGGTGTAAGAGTAAGGATAGTGAGGAGATGGAAGATTTGTAAGGGAGATAAAGGGGAAAAGCTGATTGTGGGAGAAAAAGCTAGGTGAAAAGAAAGGGGTGTGTAAGGTTAAGTGTAGAAGGGGAGGAGATTGTATGTGGTGGAAAAGGTTGTTGTTGCGGTGGAAGTTGATGATGTTTGAGGAAGAATTGTTTTTGAATAGGTCCAAGCAAGAGTAAGGAGAGAAGAGATTTGGAGTTCTGGAATAGGGGACAGGTTAAGAAAATATGCTTGATGGAGAGATCGATGTTGCAAGTGGGGCAGAGAGGGGCAGGGGAGCCGAATAAGAGATGTAATATAGCTTCCAATTTAAGAAAAGTTAGCATGTTGGTCAAGCAGCATAAAAAAGGTGCAAGAGAGCAACATTAAAGTAAACTTATACAAAACAATATTTCTTAACCTACGACAAACTAGACATCTCAAACAATACAAATCTCTCGCCACTGATAACGCACCCTCTGTCCTACATGCCATGCCAACCTGTCCTACATACCATCCCACACACAATGTACCGCATGCAATCACACCTGAAATCCGGATCTGCCGTTCCACCACATGCTATCACAATTGTAATCCAGATGACACCCCACCACATGTTCCATATGCCATTCCACTCTGTCCCACATCCCATCCCACCCTGTTCCACATACAATCTCACCCAATCCCACATGAAATCCCACCAACATCCAAATTCTTCCATATAACAATCATCATGTCATCATCTACCCAGCATTCCAGATGACATTCCTCCACATGACATCCCATCACTATTCTACTCCCCATGGCCAACATTAGGGGTAGCAGAATAGCTCTCATTATCATTTGAATAGTCAAGCTAAAAACCCTCTTACTTTGCTGGTGGTCTCTTCCTCACCCCAGCAGCAGAGATATAAGAAGCAAGAAGGTTATTCATGAAAGAGTTGGGTAGTTTCTTCTCCCTTTTCTGCTTGGAAACTTCAGAAGAGTAAAGAGCAGTCCACTTTTTTTCTAAGAATGAATGAAAAGAAAAAAAACATACAAAATCTTGTTTATTTTAAATTAAAATAAATTAAAGGAAATGTCTTTTCTTTGAAATCTTTCAGAAACATTATCAATATAACAGGACACATCTTTATACCAAGAAAGCACCATATCTCAATTCCAATCAGAACTTATTTTTACTTCTGACTCCAGCCAGAATACATAAAACTCTTTTAAAACCTAGAATCAGACCACCTTGGATTTTTGATCAAGAATATATTCTTTGAAACCATGGGTTGATAATATGCTGCAACTTAAGAGTACAGAGATTAACTCTTATCAGACTGAAACTGAGTGAAGGGCAGGTCCCCTTTATGGGTGTGGTCTGACAAGGGTACTTTCAACCCTTGCGGGAATGAAATTGAGTGAAGCAAATGTCCTACTTCCCGGTGGGGTCCGACAAGGGTTAAAACTGTGCCTAGGCTGGAGGAAAAGCTAGTTTCATTTCAGAGAGATATTCTTAAACTTGAAACAAAAACAAGAAATTATAATCTCTCTTAACCCTTTTTGTAAACGTTAGTAATTAAAGATAATATTTTGCACGTCAGTAGACAAACCAAAATTTACTCGCATATTTGGGCATCAGTTTAAAGTGGGTACAATGTATGAAAAGTTTTTAGCATTTAAGGCATCACATATCTGCGTATAATTTTAGAAAGAATCAGCTCAAAAATCCAAAATGCTGTACAGTGATCAATGACAAGTGATTCTGATGGTATCATTCAGCTGTTTCATGATTTTCAAGCTACGTAATATCATCTAACTATAGTTACATGTCCTACAGGTCTATTGACAAGTAGCAATTTTTATCATGGTTGAAAGATTATTGAAATCTAAGCAGATTATTATACAATTATTTCAGCCAAAATCATAAAATCATGAACAAATCTTAAAATTATCAATTATTTTGATAAAGGAATAAAGTTGTATTACAAGAAACACTTTTTGCCAAAGTTGCACTGCTATAGACCTTTTCAAACCAAGTTTAGCCGAACGTGATTTCGTAAGTACTTTGGCCTATCAAATGCTGGGTGAACTTTTCGTTTGTTTTCCAACCAATCAGGTGCAGGTTTGAGGAAAAAATGTAAGCAGCAATACACACGCGTATTTCTTTCATGTATAACAAACATATGATACGTGCGCTTGAAAACATTTTTTCATAAGCTTGGTCCCATACCGTGCATGAATTGTGCAGACGGCCAAGATTCCTCCAGTATTTTATTGGTCAATTAGATTCCTCCAGTATAGAATTGGTCCATTATGGACACGTGAATCTCGGCCATGTAACATTATTTAAATTAGTTAGCCGAAAATTGCCGATTCAGATTTGAAAAGGTTTATACTAGGTATTAACACTTTTATCAAGCAAGAATTGTTTACACAAAGTACTTACTCTGTTTCTGTCTTTCTTGGTCATCTAATGGTCCAACTATAGTGGTTATGTCTTTCTTTATGTCTTTCACTTTTTCCAGTCTCTTTTCCTCATCACTCTCTTGCAGCCTAAGCTCAGTCCGCCGCTTCTCTACCAAAGCATGGTCTTCTTTTAAAGCACGCCCCTCTATTATTCCCGTCTCTGTGGCTAATTCTTCAAGAAACTGACTCAATGTCTTGTTCCTTTCATCTGCTTCGCTGGACTCGCTTGATGTGTCTATAGATTTGACTGCCTTACTGACCTTTAGGGATTTTGCATCCATTTCACTCTTGACTTTTTCCTTTGAATATTCCAATTCATTTGCCTTATCTGCTTTTTCAGAGTCAATCAAAGTTGTTTGAACAGCAGGACTTATTTCAGAAATTTCATCAGGAGACCTTCCATAAGAATGTTTCCTTGACACAACTGTCATTACATTTTTCTTCCTCTGCTTCTTCATCTTCTTTTTGTGAACTGTTTTCATCTTATTTCGAACTTTTAAAGTTGTAAAAGCATCTTGATCACCTTCTTTGTTCATTTTCTTCCTTTTCTTTGACAATAAATCTTCCTTTTTATGAAATATATCCAAGGCAATTCTATCAGCAATTCCAGGAAGTGCCAAATGTGGTCTCTGATTGTTTGAATTTTCTTTCTTCTTTCTTTTCTTCTTCTTTGAAAGAGAACCATCTGCTTCTTCACCAACAGGACTACTAGAATGTCTTGTTACATCATTTTCCTTCTCATGGACACAAATCCCACTCTCAACCGTCTCTATCCTTTTCCTCTTTGCCTTTTTTTTCTTCTTTAGCTCATTTCGTGCCTCTAGCATCCTCGGAATACTTTCTTCACCAACGTTTTCATTTTTATCACTTTTTTTGGAATGTGGTGTTAATAGACTTCCCTCTCCATGGAACATATGACTGGTCAATGAATTTTTGCTGCTTTTGGGGTATATTCTTTTCTCCTTCTTGTCCTTTCCGCTCTTTTTGTCTTTTTTAACCTCTTTACCATTTTTCATTGCTTCGTTCATAGCAGCTTTTCCATCAACTAGGATACTCTGGACAACTTGATCCTTAAACCCAACAACTAGCTGTGATTTACACTGTTTCTTCGCCTTTCTCTTCTTGGTTTTCTCTAACATTTTATTGCTCTTAAATACAACAGGATGAATGACCTGATTAGATGTTTTATCACCCAGGTCAATTTTTGCTTTTTTACTTGTCTTGTTCCTTTCATGTTTATCTTCATTAACTGAGCTAGTCATTAAATGCTCTTTGGAGCTTTTTTTCCTTTTCTTCTTCCCATCTAGTAAAAGTTCATCTTCACCTGTGTGTTTTACTTCTTTGCCAGAAGGGGAAACCTCTTTTTCCACTGTATCAATGGCACTAAATATGATAGGATTAACGATCTTAACAGGTCTACTTTTACCCAGCCTATCTTTTGTTTTCCTTTTCTTCTTTCTTTCATGTTTATCTTCATGTTGATGAGTTGCACTTTTATCATCAAATTCAAGGTGATTAACTGAACTAGTCAGTAATTGCTTTTTGGAGCTCTTCTTCCTTTTCTTCTTCTCATCTGGTAGAGGTCCATCTTTATCTGTGTGTGTCATTTCTTTGTCCACATTTGAATCAGATGCTATTTTTTCTGTCTCGAATGTATCACTGGGATTAAATACGGCAGCATGAACAACCTGATCGAGTACACTATCACCAAAGGCAACTTTTGCTTTCTTTTTCTTCTTCTTCTTTCTTTCATGTTTATCTATGACATCATGTTCATGAATTGCACTTTCACCTTCAAATTGGAGGTGATTAACTAAGTTGGTCAATAATTGCTCTTTAGAGCTCTTTTTCCTTTTCTTCTTCCCATTTGGTAGAGCTTCATCTACACCTGTGTATGTCACTGCTTTGTCCAAATTAGGATCGTATGCTTTCACTATTCTTTCTTGCACGACTGAATCACTGGCACTTAATACAACAGGATAACCGAGCTTACCAGGAGAACTATCCATGTCAGATTTTGCTTTCTTTTTTTTCTTTTTCTTTCTTTTATGTTTATCTAGGACATCATGTTCATGAATTGCACTTTCATCATCAAACTGGAGGTGATTCACTGAATTGGTCATTAATAGCTCTTTGGAGTTCTTCTTCCCATCCAGTAAAAGTCCAATTTCACCTTTGTGCATTACTTCTTTGCCTGAAGGTAAAACATCTTTCTCCACTATGTCACCGACACATAATACAGGATGAAATACCTGATTTGGTGCACTATGGACCAGGTCAGTTTTTGCTTTTTTTCCCTTCTTCTTTCTTTCATGCTTATCTTGGACGTCATGTTCATGAATTGCACTTTCGCCTTCAAATGTGAGGTGAATATCTGAGCTAGTCAACAAATGCTCTTTGGAGATCTTTTTCTTTTTCCTATCTGATAAAATTCCATCATCGTCTGTGTGTGTCACTTCTTTTTCCAAATTATAATCAGATGCTATCATTGTTCTTTCTTGCTCTATTGTGTCATTGGTACTAAATACCATAGGATGATCAGGCACACTGTCCACATCAAGTTTTGCTTGCTTCTTCTTCTTTCTTTCATGTTTATCTTGGTTATCATGTTCATGAATTGCACTTTCACTACCAAATGTAAGGTGATTATCTGAGGTAGTCATCAGGTGTCTTTTGAAGCTCTTTTTCTTTTTCATCTTCCCACTTGGTTGAAGTCCATCTTCACCTGTGTGTGTCACTTCTTCACCCAAAGAGGAATCCCCTTTCTCCACTGTACCACTGCCACCTAAGACAGGATGACAAACCTGATTCAGTGCACTATGGACCAGGTCAGCTTTTGCCTTTTTCTTCTTCTTCTTTCTTCCATGTTTATCAAGGACAACATGTTCATGAATTGTACTTTCACCATTAGATTGGAAATCTGAAAAAGTTTGCTCTGTGGAGCTCTTTTTCCTTTTCTTTTTCCCCTCTGGTAAATTTCCATCTCCAGTTATGTGTGTCACTAATTCATCCAAAGAGAAATCCCCTTTGTCCATTGTATTACTGGCACTAAATAGGACAGGATGAACAACCGGATCAGGTGAACTATGGACCATGTCAGTTTTTGCTTTCTTTCTCTTCTTCTTTCTCTCATGTTTATCAAGGTCATCAAGTTCATGAATTATGTGTTTATCATCAGATTGGAAGTCATAAACTGAGCAAGTCATCACTTGCTCTTTAGAGCTCTTTTCCCCATTTTTCTTCTCACCATGTAGAGATGTATCTTCACCTGCATACATCTCTTCTTTGTCTAATGAGGAATCAGAGTTGATCTTTTTCCTCTTTTTATTCAAGCCAAGGTGCGAAAAATAAGTAGTTTTACGTTTAAGACTATGATTTTCATCAACCACTTTCCCATTTTCGTTGTGTGTTCCCTTCTCATTTTGTTGCACTTTTCCTTCATTGCTGTCTGATTTGTCTCTAATTTTGCTTTCATCTGATACTCTCTTTTCTTTCACAAAACCAGCAGTTTTAGAAGCTCTTTTATTTGCTGGCTCTTTGATGCTCTTCTTCTTTTTCTTCAACTTTTTATCATTCACCTCGAGGTCAGCATAGTACACATCTACAGACATTCCATTTTTCCAACATAAGGTAGAGGTAATTACATTTTCAATATTTCTAAAGATATTTTTGCCATCTCCATCTCCCGACTGGTCATCCTGCAATTCATGCAACGAACCATTTGAAGGTCCCATCTTGTCAGTGTACGCATAAACCTTTAAGTGCTCTTTGCTTCCTAAGTCCGTTCCATATGCTAACCAATTCCACTTAAAACCATTTTCTCTCATCAAATCTTTCAGACTGAAATAAATGCTTAACATTTCTTTACTCTCCAAGTCAGCTGAAGTCAAGTCTGTCTGGATCGCAATGCAACGAGTCCTCACCCTCTTATGTTCCTTTTCCATCGTTTTCTTCTTTTTACCTTTACTTTTCTTCAGATTTCTACAGATAAGTGTTGGTTTGTAATTTTTTTTCGAAGGAGACATACCATATGTTTTCTTTTCTTTTAATGTAGCAGTAGATGGCACCTCCTTTGGTCCTGCTACCTCATTTGGTCCTGGCACCTCTTCATCACGAAGTACAACATTCTCACTCTCTCTTGCTCTTTTAGGATTCTGAGGGATATTTTGATCAATATCTCCCAAAATCAATCTCTTAGGATAACCTTGTCTCTTCATTTTTGAAGAAATTTTAACAGATGCTTCAGAGACTTTTTTATATATCTTCGGCATTAGCTTTCTTGCACTTTTCAGTTGCCCGACCATTTCTTCAGAGTTCTGTAAATAACTTTCATTACGTTCAGAAAAGCTTGACCTTCTCTCATCGGTGTTCACATCTTTGTCACACATCTGTCTGAAATTTAAGCTGTTTTCACTGCTGGTTCTAAAATTGTCAATATCAATTGTCTGTCCTTCATTCCTTTTCCCAGCTATATTAGCTACCTCTGTAATTGTTCCTCCATCACTAATCTGATTATTGTCTTTTAAGTTTGGCAAAAGGTCACGGGTCAAACCTGGACCACTACGTAGTAAATGATATTCACCAAGGTTTGCTTCTTTTAGTCTTTCCAACTCATTATCACATGATCCCTTTTTCTCAGAATTTGTCCTCATGAAAGAAACAGGTGTTTGATCAATGGCTTGTCCTTCCTGATTTTCAATCATATCCCTTTCTTCAAAGGCAGGTCCCTTAGTCTTTTCTGATAAAGTTACTTGACTCATTCCTTCTCCTTCCTCTGCTAAATGATTCAAACAATCAAATGAATCACTGCTTGACCCTTTTTTTCTTTTCAGCTTGACTTTCTTTCTTTTAAAGTTGAACAAGTTTGGTTGCCCTATTGCAGTGTTCTGCACTTGTGGTTGTCATCTTCCCAGCTTGCTGATTTTCTGCTTGACATCCAGTTGTCTTGCTGTTACTTGAATTGCTTCATTCAGTTCTGAACAAAGCTCTGGTCCAGTTAATCTATTCTTTAAGCAGCCTGAAGCATTTTGGAATAAAACCTTACATATCTTATGATTTTCTTCTGTGTTCTCTACATTTTCAATCCTTGAGTTTTGTGACTTTCTTCGACTCCCCAATCTCAAATTCAGCTTCTTTTTTTTGATGACGTCAATGCCGCCATCCTGATAAAGATTCCGAGTGCATAGTTCACTATCACTTCTGTTTTTAAACTTTCTGTCAGCATCGTGATGAGAGGATTGACTTTTATGACCTTGGCTCATTGATTTCTTCACAATGACATCAAAGCATGTGGACTTTTGGCTGTTTCCAATTTGGCTCAATTCTTCATCTTTTTCAGAGGGTGAAAAAATACTTTTCACAACTTTGTTCTTATTTTTTTCTATTCCTTTACCACAAGATGTCGTATGTGGCAAAGAGGAGCTTCTGCTCTTTGAATTACTGGCATAAGAGTTTGACAAATCTGCAAGGTGTTCACGTTGTTCCTCTGACAGAAATTTCTGAGATGATTTATCATAGTCCTTACTTAAAATTACTTCGCTTAAGATTGACTGTTCTAAATCCCTTTTGATGGTAGTGTCTTGACTGTTCGCAAGAAAATAATGCACTGCCGATGTGATCTCCTCCGAGTCTGACCCAATGTCACTGATCTCTGAGAACAGAACAGGTGACAACGATCTCATATTTAGTGACAAATTGCTCACCTGTGATAACCCAACTTCTAAACCGTTTTTAGTTTCTTTTATTGTTTCTAACATATTAATGTGTAATTTGTTTGGAAGATCTACCTTCTTGGAAATGTTAGAAGAAAATGAGTTGGTAGTTCCTGAAAGTATTTCTTCCTTTCCATCCAACCTTTCCAAAGTTTTTTCCTCACAATTCGAACTGCCAGAGGTTGTACTCGTCAGTGAAGGGGTTGGTTCAGAGTGCTCCAAGATACTTGACATCATGTTGCTTATTTCAGCTGCCACATTACCCACCTTCATCTTCTCGGTGACATCACAAAAACTACTTTTATCCTCAGCTTCATCTTCACTCGAACTACTCTTATTACCTGTATTGGCGGAATCTTTACTCATTGATTTATCAGCATTATCACTCTCATTATCTCCTTCAGCAATTCTGCAAACAATACCCTCAGCAATTGTTGTATGATCATCTGATTTATCACTAAAAGATGAAACATCCTGCCGTTTAACATCATCATTTCCTAAAGTCATATCCCTTGCAGACCCGCCTCTCATTTGTGTGGATTCAGGAGAGGCACATGTAAAGTTGACTAGTTTTTCTCCGCTTGACTGGATACAATCTTTCTCCAAAACACGAGGAAGCAACGGAGAGGATTGCTTGGCTTTCACGCTACTTGATATCTTAGAGGATTGGATCAGAGACAAGTTATCCATGGACGGATCTAGCAAGGTCTCAACCATTCCAAGGGAAACATGAGCCTGAGCTTCAACTTCAATATGGGGTCTTCTGACATACAAAGACGAAACAGGAGAGTTTTTTGAAATACTAGTTTTATTTTCATCGGCCTTTAGGCCCTGAGAACAGTCAAGGCTGTTGTTCAGTTCACCCAGGGATTTTCTTTGACTGTCTTGTGCTTGTTTATGTTTTCCTTTATGTTTTTCTTTGGCAAGAGAATATCCTTTTTGGCATAGCTGCTCCAGAGAAAATTCTTCGTGATTATCACACTCAACTCCCATCTTTGATTCTGGATATTGGCCCAACTTTTTGGAACATAATTTTTTTTTCAGCTTACCTAGAACTTCAGTTTTGTGGGGAATGTTTTCTCTGTCAAATCTTCATCTAATTCAAGAACCCTTCTAGACATTTTCTCCTTTAAACGAGGTGTCTCATTCCTGTCAGAACATAAGTTGCTATCTACTCTGTGGCTGTTCTCTGCTTTAGTAATCCCTGCATCGTTCTCTTCGGAAGCACCAAGCTCCCCAAGAAGCTTGTTTATTTCGTGCTCTTGTGAATGTGTGAAAGATTCATTTAAAAAGCTCTCCTGGCATTCGTCATCACCTTTAGATGAAATGGAATCATTGACCTTGCTGTTATCTGATCTAATAGCAATGTTTTCATTACATCCATTATTCAAAGAACTAGTATTCTCTTCAGAAGCTGCATCAAACTTTTTCAAATTGATCTTGAGCTGTCTAGAACACGGTACATTCTTCATTAAAGACTGAGATTGTGATTCATCATCAAATGTGAATGCATCCTTCGATCCAGGACTCAAGACCTCAGAACCGAAACTATTCAATCCGGAAGCTTCGGGATTCAAATCAGCACCATGATGTAATGTACTTACACTAGCCTCCGATGGCTGTGAATCTCTTTTAGGTCTGACTCGAGACAATGAATGTTTAGTCGCCTTCTTCCTTTTTAATGAGAGCTTTCCTTTTGGCTTCATTGTACGAAATTACTCCCCACTCAAAACTGTTTATCTAATCTTGAACTTGAATGAAGTATCTTAATATCATCAGCATTCAGTCTTTATCCATTCTGGACCAACCGGAACTTTTGTTACCTCTGTTACAATCTTCTAAAGTTTTCTTCACATCCACAAAATTCAGTTCCGTTTCGTCACAATTGTCTTCATTAAATCTTTGTGGGTCTTCTTTTTGTACTTTCGTCTGGCATGTCTTCATGGTTCCATTATTCTGGATGTAAAAATGAGAGCAAAAGAATAAAGTTAGAAATATTTAGATGATAATCTATAGTAAACACTATCTCTTAAGGAACCATGCTGAAATTGCTTACTACTGTACATGGGTCATTAAAAGAATAGTACAAAATATGACCACAATAGATTTATTGCAAATAAGGTCGAACCTCTGTAGGTCAATTTAGTATACCAGTCTGTCAGATCAGGGAAACCTAACTTCTTACCATAACAGAACAAGTATGCTATACACTAATAGACTATACTGGTTCAGAATTTACACTTAAATACTTAAAAGTGACAGGAATACATTATTTTATTTTTCTCTGTGTATTTTATACATCATGTGTGTTCCTTATCCAAGAAACAAGCTGGTGATGTATCACATTTAGCTACTGTACCAGGTGCAAATAAAACAAAAACAGTTTTAGTGTTGTAAGCATGGTTTCCTTTTCCCTTCATGTGAGGAATACATTTGTCATAAGTTCTTTGGAAGCAAGTCTCCTTTGTATTAAAAATTGGAAAACAATTGGAATTCCTTTACAAGGGCAGAAATCTTTTGTTCCCCAGTAGCTGAACAGCGCATTTGGTCGGAAGGACAATAGATGTGGTCAAACGGACGGACAAACATGCTACAGTATATCCCCTCTTCATCAACTTCATTGGCGAGGGGATAATATTTAAAAAAGCTAGGTACACATCCAGGAAGTCTAAAAACTCAGCTGCAAATTAAACCGTATAAAATAACTAGCACATCAGTGATGTTAAAGCTTAACTTTATCACAAAAATGTTCAAAGGAGTAGTCGTGTTTCGGTATGACACAGCTCAAAAGCTCCTAACGGAGTAAAGCCAGCAAGGTTGGATGTGCCCATGAGATAGTGGTTTATTGAATTCTGTTGAATGCTGCTTTGAGTTGCTTGGTAGTAAAGATGATACAGAAGGAAAATGAAATGGGAGTTGCCATTTTCAGCAATTTATTTTATACAAGTATGAAAAAATACATATATATAGTCAATGACCATGTACTGTAATAGTAGTTTATACAAACCAATTCATTCTTTGCAATATTCCCATTGATTATACTCTCACATTTTACATCTTTTCTATCGATTCATCTGAAAAATGCACCAATCATATGATGTGAATGTACATTTAATGATCCCTTTCCCTCACATGTGTCTGTTTTAAGAGGCCATACAACCAATTATTTACCAATAAAATGTGTAAATTCACTTGGAGGCAGCTGAAGTCAACCCAAATCTATTTTCACCCAAAATATACAGCACTTATTTGTCACAAAAAATGTGTTTTTCTGAGTTTCTCAGTTTTTTAAGATGTTGAAACTGAATCTGAATTGTACCTTTGAATTTCAGCATAAATCTAATGACTTAAATGATTCGTTTTATTTTTCATGAAAGGGGAATAAATCAATTGCAAATAGTTCTATTCATTAGGTTGTCATATGTGCAGATCTGGAGAGACCACACTCTCAGGTAAAATGTTGGGAATAGGTAGGGCAATGTATATTTCCCTTCCCCCTTTCCCCTCCAGAAAAAGAAAAACCCTTGGAACTTCGGCAGACTTGTCCCCCTGGATTCTCAGGAAGTATATTTCATCCCCCTCCCAACACACTTTTTCAGGGAAAAAAAATATTTTGATCTTTCATATAATCAACAATCCTTCTCTTACTATTTAGCTAGCAATTTTCTTATTTTTGTTGGCTAAAAGCAGTTTACTTTCCTTATAGGAAGGATTAATCCATAGAACTCCAGGGAATTTCCTGGAATCCAAGAAAGTACACCCCTCCCCCACCCCAAACAATTTTTGTGAAAAATATATTTTCATCATTCCTGAAATAATTAACATGATATTTCTTACAATTTAGGTTTTGTTTTTATTTTTGATATTAAATTTCCTTTTCAAAAGAATAATTCCATACTGCTGGGGAGGGGGAAAGGGGAGGGGCTTCCACCCCCAAATTCTTATAATGAAGCTACAGTCCCCACTATTTCAGAGGAAACTTAATACAAAATTTCAACTCAAAAAGCAAATGTGTCACAAACTACTGTACAGTAGCTTGTATATTTCCTATATATTGCAACAATGAAGATTGGTGCAGTCAGGCAAAGATAATGAGTGAGGATATTTAACAGGGTAGTATTCCATGCTGGACATGGAAAAGGGGAACTTGTGAACTGTAGTGTGAACAAAGTGGTTCCTCCTTTGCATGGGTGCTGTAGGCAATTAATTACATGTATGCAACAGTAGACATTTCCAGTACAAAATATCATGAAAAATGTTTAAAATGAAAATTACCATATCTCATGATAACAACCATAAATCAATAAACAAAATACATCATCAAAAGATATTTTTATGCTCTTCAAGACAGACAAATTTCAGACATTGCTGGCTAAAAACTTCTTACTGGATACATTTCAAAATCGGGCAACAGAAAGTTTACAGATTCTTCCCACTTTATAACCTCAAAGTTTGTAGTCGTTGCGAGCTAAAAATAATATCAGTAATTAAAAAGAATGTAATTAAAACTTGCGGAACATAAAGTTTTGTATACACTTTGAAAATCATGATTAAAGGTTTATAGACAGGTACTGTAGAAGCAACATTAGCTAAATTTATTTGAAATCCATTAAAAAATATGAAAGCAAAAAAAAAAAAAAAAATCAGTTAAAACTTCCTAAACCTTCACACTATTAAAAGTTTTCAGTTGCTGAGAAATCACTACTAGTGATTATTTCCAGTGGTTTAAGCAAGTCTTATATGAAAAAGGACTTTAAAAAAACCCAGAATGGTTAAGAAAATACTGTATTCCAAGTTTTTAAGGTCTGTCTCATTTGTGTCAAAAAGACTGAAATCAGACTTGCGAAGTCACAACCTCCCAATTCCTCCAAGTCGGTATGTATATTCTATTATATTTTTTCTTAATGTTTGTGACTTCTAAATTGCAACAGATTATGGTAAGGTAAATATAATGTACCACCATGAGAAATTTTGAAGAAGAAAAATTAAATTGGTTAAGTCTCATCTGTATAGAAATGACATAAATCAATGAGAAGTTGTGACATCACTTTCTAGGTATACCTCAAAAATCTTGATGTATTTCATTGCAATATGTTGCGAATTTTCTTTAATCAATGGATTTGTCTGGAGAGAACTAAAACAAAATCTTTTGAAGTAGGCCTTATTAATTTATTGTGAGAAAAAAAAAAAAAAAAAAACTATATTTTCAATTTAATCACAATTCGCTACTATAATTTTAGTTTCTTCCCAGTTTGCCTCTTTCACCATACAAAAAGTCATATATTATAACAAACAAAAATGAAGCAGCAAAATAATCAAAAAAATAGTTAAGGCAAAAATATATCAAATGTTTAGCAAAAAATGTTGTGAAAGTACTCACAACACTTCTGAGCTTAACATGGTGAGCAATCCCATGTGATCTTACAAGTTACAGATGTTGAAATGAAATATTTTTATAAAATTAACACTTACGGTAATATTCAACTAACGTTATGTGTGGCAATGACAAAGTGGACCCCTGGATCCCCCTCCCTAACGTTAGTCCGCGATTCCTCTTGACTGGACAGGGCATCAATTTTCAGTCACTTTTTTACGTTTTTTGACATAACGCAATAAGCTTAGGCTAGTATCAGTATCAAACATGTGGATATGGTGTCAATTCAAACCCAAAGCACATCTCAAAAGACGTATTAATAACACTGGATCATGTTAATGTCAAAGTTTGCGAGGTTATCACCATGCGCATCTAATCAGCAAGTTGACCGCACCGGAACAAGTTCAGAGGTCTCAGGTTTGCGGCGTGACCTTGTTGGTTTAACAATTGCATGCGTATACTATGTATGTGAGTAGTGGCGATACAGATATTGCATATATGCCTAAATTTTGCATGCATTTCGCGGACTAAAATTCCCGCCAAACCATTAAAACCCGACCGTCTCCGATATATATATTTATTCATGAATAAATATATATATATATATATATATATATATATATATATATATATATATATATATATATATATATATATATATATATATATATATATATATATATATATATATATATATATATATATATATATATATATATATATATATATATATATATATATATATATATATATATATATATATATATATATATATATGTACATATATATATATATATATATATATATATATATATATATATATATATATATATATATATATATATATATATATATATATATATATATATATATATATATATATATATATATATATATATATATATATATATATATATATATATATATATATACATATATATATATATATATATATATATATATATATATATATATATATATATATATATATATATATATATATATATATATATATATACATATATATATATATATATATATATATATATATATATATATATATATATATATATATATATATATATATATATATATATATATATATATATATACATATATATATATATATATATATATATATACATATATACACACATATATATATATATATATATATATATATATATATATATATATATATATATATATATATATATATATATATATATATATATATATATATATATATATATATATATATATATTTTTTAAACAGTGGCACTTCAATCAACTTTTTTTTTGCAGTGGAAGAAGGTCAGTCATGTCAGTCAGTAGCGTAGTATCATGATCAGTCAGTGGCGTAGAGGGTCACTATCAGGAAGGGAAGATCCAAATAAATTTACTTCTTACAAGCGGAAAAATTGCACGGCTAAATTAAGTTCCTTAAAATGTTGCAGCTAATAGGGAAGTCTTCAATTTTCGGAACGTCGGCGTTGCCTTTCTTTTAATCAAATTTTATTCCATTTGACCAATTTCTTCAATATTATGTTTTTAATCATCCCAATTTTACCTCCTAGCCGAGTAGAAAGCATGCGGCCCAAGGTGGTATCCTCCATCACGCGGCGGGATCCGGGGTGGGGTATTATTTTAAAAATATTTTGACTTTTAAAATTTAAACAAAAATGCCTACAGAAGTGGCCCTTCTAAATTTGTACACTTCGTCTTGGCGGGGAGGGGGGGATCTAGGACTTTCTCGGACCCCTCATTTTTTTAATGCTGGCTACTTAAAGTGATTCAAGTGACAATGACAATGACACAATTTATTTCTAGCAAATAATAATGTGTAACAGACAAAGTACCTCTTCAAATTAACAAAATACATTTTAAATTTGTCTTGTATCTAATCCGTAAATTATTGCATAGAAAATGAGAAAAGAAAACTGAAGTGCAATACTTCTAAAATGTTTCTCCAAAAACATTATTTTTAAGATATATTGGGAAAATTTGTGATAAAATACAAAATGTGTACAACAAGATCATACCATAGGAAAAACCTTTGAGAACAAAAAAGAAAATGATAATTAAAAGAAAATGAAAAGAAAGAAGAAATTATAAGATTGAGCAATTACACATTTGCATAATTTAATTACTGATAATTAATTTTGATGCCAATAAATTTTGCCAGAGATGCCAATAAATTTTGTTTGTACTTTTTAAAGATAATTATTGCGGTTTTACATTTTTTTTATACTATCATCAAGTGAGTTCCAGAGTTTGACTCCTGAATGGAGATGCACAATTATTTTTTTCCTTGTTCTTACATACTTTTGTTTGAAAATATTTGTTGTCTTGTGTTATAAAATCGGATGCCAATGAAAAAAAAAAAAAGTTTTGTAGGTTCTGTGGTAATGACATCTGATAAGCTTTACACATAAATACTCCTGTATTGAAGTATAATATGTGATAATCTTAATGTTTTTAATTTGTAAAAAGTTTGTCATATGGTCTAAATAATTAGCATTAAACACAATACAAATAACCTTCTGTTTTGTTTTAAGAATAATGGAGTAGTATTATAATTATATGTATTTCCCATATTTCCCCTAAACTTATGAGAGATCTGGCAAATTTTAGGATTACAGACCGATTATCAGCCTGAGAATCTCATTCTAATTATCAGTCCAATACATTTTTTGTCCAGGTGTAAAACTTTTTATCAGGTTTTGTATGCCCTCTGATATTACCTTTCTTGAACATTTATAAGACGTCAAATTGATACCAAATGAACCATTTCTCTGGAGATAATCTTTTGAAGCCCTGCCTGTTTTTGAGCATATTTTGTGCAATCTGGCAACTGACAACTTAAGACAGAAACGACAGCTGTTTGGACCAATCAAACTGTGGAAGTAGATCGCGCGATAATCGTACCACTAACAGATATTGCGCAATTACTGTATAGTTAGACTCAGCCTTTTGCTTTCAAAGTTTCAACCAAAAATCTCATTTGCAGCCCGTGACGCATTACGAAGGGTTTCATCTATTATTTTATAGATAAGCTAATTTATGGCAAACAAAGAGGCTCAAGAGGTATAAATTTCACCCTTTTCTTTTCATCATGTGACAAACTTCAGGAACCCATGTTATCAACTGTACCTGTTACACGTAGGCCCTAGTACTTCCCTAATAATAATAGGCTAGTCTTATAGGCCTACTAAACTTAAAAAAAAAAAAAGATATAGCCTAGGCCTAAATATGTGAAGAGAGGGCGGGTCGGTGACAGGGATTGGGGCTATGGGTGGGTGGGTTAGCTCGCAGGAATTGGGGGTGGGTGGCTGGGTACAAGTGAAATGTCATGACCCTCCCCCTTCCTCCATTCACACATTTTCTGGAATTGCCCAATTTGTGTGTGATTTTGTAAAAGTGCAATGGACAGATTGATAACAGAAACACCTCCCCACTCCCCCTCACAAACACCCCCTTCCTTCTTCTCGTGGTGAGCTGTTTTATAGCTTATATAAGTTAACATACAATAAGAACAGAAAGACTCAAGTTTAGAGCAGTGCTGCTACTTGTAGGTTTTCTACCTACTATATACTAGGGATTTTTTTGATAACTTATAGGTTGTAGAGAAAACCTGCAGGAGAAATGTTAAAATGCACTTACTGTATCAATTGTATGATGCACCCTCTGACCCCCAGGATATGTGTGTTAATGTTCATGGGTGCGTCATACATTCATACTCATTGACGCACCCCTGCGTAGTTTTTTTGACTGATAATTGCCTACTTTTGACACACTTCAAAATGATTTTCTAACAGACATATTGGTGAAAGTGACTGACAATGACTGTGACGCACCTGACAAGAATGTATATTGATATTGATAAAGAAAAAATAGCTAAAGTTCCACCAAAACTGGATGGTTTAGCAAAAATTTGTGATGTACTGTAGGTTCTGATTATGTTTGACATGAACCTCTCTCTGTTAAATATTTTAAACTTTATTTGTGTATTCCTCCTGATGGAATGCACCTAAATATTATTTATGAATTAAAAAATTGGAATGTTAAAATAGTATTTTAGAAATTCTACCATTTGCAGCATGCAAATTTATATTTTATTGTAATGCTGATTAGTACTTAATACCTTTCGGCTGAAAATTGTGTGTATCTTATTGTGGTCATGGCCTGTTCATTGCCGTAAGTTGCATTTTTTTAATACATACAACAATAGGTAGGCCTATTAGGACCAACACAATATTGTTTTATATAAGTTTTAACACAATTACTTAATTAGTTGAATTTCTTTTTGCTATAAAGAAAGTTCACATTAATTTGTCAGTTGTATATTGTTACTCGCATTATTCAATCAAACACCAAAAACGTTTCATATTATACGTCTCAGTAATTCAAGTGTTTTACGTCTTCTTTTTCCGCCAGCATCGTCTTTGACACTTCTTTTCTTTTGCTTTTTAATCAGGAGGAGAGAGAAGTTCTCCTGTCCATATATGAAGGTGATAGTTGCTTCAAACCCCTGACTAATACATCTTACCAATACAGAGTTAGTGGGCTACCATTTTTCTTAATTATGTATCACTTAGTACCTAGATACCAAGATAACTATATATTTGGATTTGTGTCTTATTGCTATCAAAAACCTATTCTACATAATTGCCCAAATTGATAGGTAAGCCTTAATTTCAGGTAAACTATTCCAAACCAATAAAATTTAAATAATTTATTCATATCATTTAGTATGGTTAAGAATGGTCTATAGACATGTACAGAAAGTTGTATAATTTTAAGAGGAACAACCTTTACAGTCTGAATTTCTTTCCAAAATTTCAGTCATTTGAAGTACTGGGAGGAAGTAGCTCGGTAGAGCACACAAGTGTGATGCTTGAGGTACCGGGTTCAAGCCTCTGTCAGGTCTTACCCATTTTTCCACAGCTATACAGACAAATACGCCCAACATGAAAGCGGAAGTGCTTCATTTGCAGCTCCTGCTCACTCATTCAGCTGTTGAAAGAAATGGCAATGGTTGAATGGCGCTCGCCTCCTTCAAAGGGGACGTTAAAACCATCAGTCTTGATGGAAGGACAGTCACACCCTACCTGGTTCTCTGAACACTATTCGAGAAGAGAAGCGTGAAAACGTCGTGTTCATTCACTTCCCAATATACCACTGCAGCCCATGCTGCAGCCTTGAGCTAATGGATGGATGATGCGTCATATGGGCAGCTCTCCTTTATGCTAAGCTCTGGTGTTTGTTTGTAAAGCGCTTTCGAATATACTTGTATTATTGTATAGAAAGGGCGCTATATAAAATCCTTGTATAACCTATTATTATCTTTTGTAGTTGGATGTTCATTGGAGCAAAGCTAAGATTAATAAGATTTGAAGAGGAACTAATTTGAGAAAATAGAGATGTCTTTTATGCATAAAAATCTGAAAAATTAGAAAAGGTAATTTTAATTGCATTGAAGTGAGAAAAGAAGTAAAATATGTTATTCTACACCGAGAAAAACATTTTTAGTTTTCTGCAGATGAAGCTTCCTAATATACTGATATTGTGATTATTTGATCAGGCGAAATTTTTCATATGCATTAGAGCTGTGACCGTTTAGCGTGTACACGCTACACGCTCGCAAATCTTGTAAACGTTTACTAAAATTTCATTGCGAGTAATCGTTTTTCATACATTATAGGCCTAGTGTCTTGCCGTTGAAAATCAATATTCATGATTCAAATCACACACACATTCGGCTAACAAAATTCCAATCAATGAATTTTTACAAACTGTTAACCCGATTAGCATAATCCTTTTTAAATGTGCGAATCACAAATGCGCAGTAATCACCAATGAATGGGAATATTATGCACTTTGATTTCACAAATCTGAGTAATCTAACTCAGAAATGCACCGCGAATGTGCAGCAGTAAACAGTGAAACTAACAATAGGCCTAACGTTAGGCCATAAGGCTTTAAATCCCACGCAATCAAGGCCCCGTTTCATCAATAAAAAACACTTGAATCGTGACAATCAGTACATTTACATGTAAATATTACCTGATGAGTCAAATAAATTTTGCAAGAAAGAAAAATATTGCATAATAAATAAACAGAAAAAGGTTTTAGCAGAGCTGAATTTCTGCATGCTTCGCAAAGATGGCGCCATTTTTTTCGAGAGGACTGATATTTCAGAACTTCCTGGTGGTGGTGGCGAGTTTTGAAATGTTTTACGGCGAGGTATATCGTGAGGCCTCAGTATGCAAGATTTTCACAGAACTTTGAAAGCCAGAGCGAATAGGGAAAAAAAGTTACGCGATCTTGAGTTTAAATGACATTGAAAGGAAGTTATCTGTTCTTTCTAAACTGAATTTCCATGCATACTTTCCATAAAAATGATGATTTATACTGTACAAGTAAACTTTTACGATTTGGAAAGCAAAACTCAGCGTCTATTTGGGCGATGCATTTAGTACTTTTGCCATACTGGTTGCGCGATTTTTTTACTTCGCCCCGAGTTTACTAAAATCCTAAACGTTCACAGCTCTAATATGCATAGGCCTTTTATTGAATGATTATTTCAGGGTTCAAGCAAGTATATCTTATATGAAAGAGGACAATATATCTTATATGAAAGAGGACTTCAAAAGAAACAAAATAGTGTAGAAAGCATTCTAAAATCTTATTCTGTTAAGAGGATATTCATGTGTAAAGGATTAGTTCAGTGGTCAAGCAAGTTTATCTTATATGAAAGAGGACTTAAAAGAAACAAAATATTGAAGAAAGCATTCAAAATTCTGATTCTGTTTAGGAGATATCTAAGTTTGAAGTTTGGTATCATTTGTGTAGAAACAACTGAAATCAGACTAGTTGTGATGTCAAAACCTCAAAATTCCTCAAAGTCTTTATGTATTTTATCACATTTTTTCCTGCAATTTTGTGGCTTAAAACCAATAGGATATGTCAAAAAAGTAGTAACATTGAATCTAGAAAGGGTATTTATAATACACCACTTGAAGAAACTTTGAGAAAAAATAGTAAAAAAGTTAAATAAACTTTCTGCAAAATACATTAACAATTGTTAAGAATGTGAGGATGAAGATGCCAACTTTCCATATTAGACTTACTACAGTACACCAGTCATATCTACACAAATAAGACAGAGCTTCAAAACTTAAATATCTCCTTATCAGAATAAGATCTTTGAATGCTTTCTTCACCATTTTGTTTCTTTGAAGACCTCTTTCATATAAGATAAACTTGCTTGACCACTGAACTAATCCTTTAAGAAATATCCATCTTGGAAATGTTGGAGTGAACTGAGATGTAATTGACATTTTTTATTTCTGTAATCTGTTAGGTTGGAGAGAGTAGCAGTCTCAAGTCTTTCCTGTTGGAGATTAGCTGGAGTGAGAAGTATCCACAAGAAAAACCAAATATCAGTTTAGGGGCTTTCTACAATAATCATATGTAGGTACTTTCATATATTTCCAAAAGATGTTCATAGACACTCAATACAGTATGTGTACTCTCAGATATCCCAGGTATTGATACTCCCAAATATAATTTTGCAAGAACCTTTTTGGTTCCGATGCCAATGGCATCAGCAACCTTTGCAGTCACTTTGGCGTGTGTGCAAACATGTATGTGTGTGGGTGTGTGACGGCTAGCTTGTTCTCTTGATATCTCGTGAGCCATACACTGCAGACTTGTCATATTTAGTACACAGGATGCTTATATAAAGTACAAGATCCCTTTTGTTTTTGGTTATGATATCATGCATATTAATGAGTGGGTGGGGCTAAATTTAAAATTCTTGAAATTGTGATAATTTGGCAACCATTTGTCAGTTTTATGTAATACTTGTTATAAGGTATTGTGCATATGTCTACATTGTTTGTAGATCTCATATCATTAATATGCATGGTGGGCAGAGCTTGATGTGAAATTGCTATAAAATACTTATTCTCACAACATCTCATGAACCGTACACTGCAGACATGTCATAATTAGTATACAGAATGCTTATATGTAGTACAAGAACCATGTCATTCTTTGGTGATGATATCATGTATATTAATGAGTGGGCGGGGCTAATTATAAAATTCTTGAATAAGTGATTATTAAGCAGTAGTTTGACAGTTTTATGTAATACTTGCTATGCTACTGTTATTAGGTATTGTGCACATGTCTACGTTGTTATCAGGTCTCATATCATTAATATGCCTAGTGGGCAGAGCTTGATGTGAAATTGCTCTGAAATGCTTGTTCTTACAAGATTCTGTGCATAAATCAATCTGATATTTGGTCAGAAATTAATGAAATATTTAATCCATAGATGATATCTTTACTAACTAATGATGACTAATAGAAGCAGATCTAAGAAGAATTTCCTTTATCTGAAAAAATTAAAGGAATATTCAAATATTCATATGTGACAAGAGGAAAAAAGTTAATCAAATTAAATAAATTTATTAATATTTTTGGTTCAAAAGTTACAGAAATTATGAGAGTTTCTCCATATAGGAAAAGCTAGCATAAATTTAAAAAACCTATGTCTCACACACAAATTAACATACATGTCAGTTGTTTTGATTGTGATCATAAGCTTTAGGCTGTTTTCTTTTTATGGCAGTGTTGTATATAAAGTTCTGTATTTTGAAATTGAAATACAATTTTGCCATAAATTTTTTCTCACAAATTTGTTTCAGAAATTGTTTTCATTCATGTATTAGAAAAAGGAAATCAATGAGAATTTTTATTAAATGCATTAATATAGAAACAGACTGTTTCCATTCTTAGTATCACTAAGAGAAAAAGACAAATATACACCTGTAAAGGTTTAGGTAAAATTGTAATGCAATTGGGTCTAAAGTGCTTTAATTGTTTTTTTGTTAGAAACAAGTAAACTTCTTTTGTATAAATTGAGATATAGACAAGTATGCATGACCCCAACATTGCAAATAGGACATACATATAATTATACTGCAACTCTCCCACAAAGATTAAAAACACTCGGGTGCCATTCTATATCATTTCCCTCCCCCACCCCATTTTCCATCATGACTCAGGCAAATCCAATGTGTGTTTTCGATATTCTTTTGGTTGTTATTATTGCTCTTAGCTAAAGAGCACTTTCCATGTCATTAAAAACAATGCATGAATCACAGATAATACATATCTTTTAATTTATTACATACTGTAGAATCCCATTCAAACAAAGAAAGTACTAAAATTTACACCAAAATGTTTTAACAAAGACCCAAGATCCATTTACATTTTTGCCCAACAACATTATTTGAGTATTTTCTTTCCCTTTCATCACTCTCAAATACAATTACAAATAGCCTTCTATCAATTTACTCAAATATGTAAAAAAAAAAAAAAATTGCAACAAAGAGATATTGGAAACTTTACTTGTTTAAACATAAAGATATTGATATCACCAACTTTAAGTCAAAACACCATGAGTCCATCAAGGTAAAAAAGAATGAAGGTGTGAAATCAATTTGAACTACTGTATCACCAGTGCAGTTAGTATGTGATATCCACATTCCATGGACCATTAGTGTATTGGCCCGTGCACATACCAAAGCCACAAGGCATAAACAGAAAACCAATATTTTTTTCCACAAGGCAAAGATGTGCTCCTTCTCTTTTCTACCTCCATGATTGCACAGTAGTTTTGTTACCTGGTCTTGTGTAAGATATATGTACATTTGCTGTTAATTGAAGAGACCTTAATTTGATAGTCTTTCAGGATGGGGCATCTGCCAGTCAAACCCCTTTTTGGAGGATTGCATTTTCAATTTGAATACATTCATATTTACTGCAATGAAATCACATTACACCGCTCTACATTCATACATACTGCTATGAAATCACATTACACCGCTCTACATTCATGCATACTGCTATGAAATCACATTACACCACTCTACATTCATACATACTGCTATGAAATCACATTACACCACTCTACATTCATGCATACTGCTATGAAATCACATTGCTATGAAATCACATTACACCGCTCTACATTCATACATACTGCTATGAAATCACATTACACCGCTCTACATTCATACATACTGCTATGAAATCACATTACACCGCTCTACATTCATGCATACTGCTATGAAATCACATTACACCGCTCTACATTCATACATACTGCTATGAAATCACATTACACCGCTCTACATTCATGCATACTGCTATGAAATCACATTACACCGCTCCACATTCATACATACTGCTATGAAATCACATTACACCACTCTACATTCATACATACTGCTATGAAATCACATTACACCACTCTACATTCATGCATACTGCTATGAAATCACATTACACCGCTCTACATTCATACATACTGCTATGAAATCACATTACACTGCTCTACATCCATGCATACTGCTATGAAATCACATTACACCGCTCTACATTCATGCATACTGCTATGAAATCACATTACACCGCTCTACATTCATACATACTGCTATGAAATCACATTACACCACTCTACATTCATACATACTGCTATGAAATCACATTACACTGCTCTACATTCATACATACTGCTATGAAATCACATTACACCGCTCCACATCCATACATACTGCTATGAAATCACATTACACTGCTCTACATCCATGCATACTGCTATGAAATCACATTACACTGCTCTACATCCATGCATACTGCTATAAAATCACATTACACCGCTCCACATCCATGCATACTGCTATGAAATCACATTACACTGCTCTACATCCATGCATACTTTTAATATTTGTTTCTCGATATCGGAGAGCGACGTGACAACTGCTCCTATTCTCCTAAACTATTTTCGCTCCAATTTCTCTCCAATTTGCACCTTTTTGTTTTATAACTTCATTTTCGGATTTTCTTTTCGGTGGATGGGCTTTTATCCTCGGTGAGATCGTTTCTTTTCTTTTTTTCTATTATATTTTCCCTCGTTCTGTCCCGACTTTTCACGCCCTTCGTTACTATTACAGCGGTCCCCATATAGTGGTTCCGCGATTTTTTTCCTAGCTGCCTCGGGTCTCTCGGCCCTGGTTTTTCTTTCATAATGACAAAGCGCCTATGCAGTGACCTTGACCCCCTCCTCCCCGTGACCCACCTGCTACCATCATTGACCATTCTGCAACCCCAATCCCAAAAATCCTTATAATCCATGCCACCAACAAGCAGGAAAGCTTTAAAAAGTTTCTCCTTTCCTCATCCATAAAGCCCTCTTTGGCCTTGTCGGTACCCTCCCAAAGTCTCTACCCTTAGATCCGGTGATCTCCTGGTGCACTGCACCAGGGACACACAAGCCACCACCCTCCTTTCCACCAAAACCCTATCCAACTCTGGTATCGACATCACAGTCACCCCCATCGTTCCCTAAACTCCAGCAAAGGCGTCATACGCACCAGCGATCTTGCGTACATGACCGATGACGACCTCCAAGAAGAACTAGCTAACCAACATGTAACAAGCCCGTCGTCTCGTTCTAAAGAGAGACGGAGCCAAACTCCCACCAACACCATATTTCTCACTTTCGCAACTCCAACTCTCCTCCCACATCATTGCCGGCTACCTGAGAATCCAGGTCGCCCCTTATATTCCTAACCCTTACGTTGCTACAATTGTCAGAGGTATGGCCACGGAAAAACTCCTGCCACAGCCAAGCGCTGTGGTAACTGCGGAGCCCGGACCATGACAACACCTCCTGCACCAACCCCCACTCTGCACAAATTGTGACGGTAAACACCCAGCAAACCATCCCTCCTTCTCGAAAGACTGTCCCACCTGGCTTCAGGAAAAACAAATAACTAAACTTAAACCCTTAACCCCAACATAACCTACCCTGAGGCCAGGAAACAATTCCTCGCTTCCCTTAACTCCAAGCCTTCCTACTCAAACGTAGTCTCCTCTAACTCTAATTCCGCCCCAAACACAACTAACACAACAAAACTAACTCCCATGCCCAAACCGACCTCACCTGGCTCTTCTTACCTAGTCCTAAGCCCATCACCATTTCCAACAACCCAATCACACCCAATACCCACACCACCCCCACCACCACTTCTCTCCTCAACCCCCTTCCTACTCTAAAGCCCCTACCGCCCCTACACCAACTCCACTAATACCTTCATACATCAAGCTAAAACCAGCCAAGCAAACAACCAACAAACCAACAAATCAACCAGCAAACAACCAACCAAAAAACAACCAATCAACAAACAACCTATCAACAAACAACCAATCAACAAACAACCCACCTCCCAAACCCACACTGAAGAGAGTATGGATTGTTGATTACCGAACACACCGATCATACTTCTCGTCCAATTTTCAAAACAATCGCTCCCAAAGAAACAAATCCAAAGAAAAACAAGCGAACTCTGACCCAGCAGATCTTCCTCCAGATAACCCCCGCCTCCTTTATGGCATACACCACAATCAATTACAATAACACCCACAACATCATACAATGGAACATTAGGAGCCTTAAGGCCAATTCTGAAGAAATCGACCTTCTGGCCTCCACCTTCAACCCGGTCGTCTTCTGCCTACAAGAAACTTTCTTGAAAACCACCGAACATTACTCCCTTAACAACTTTGCTTGCTATCACAAACATCAAGTGGATGCTGACAGGGCCTGTGGTGGCGTCTCCATTCTCATTAGACACGATATCCCACACAGCCCTGTTCGTGCACACCGACCTTCAGGCCATCTGTATTTCTATCTCCTCCACAAAACTTTCACTCTCTGCAATATCTATCTCCCTCCCAACACCAACATTCAACCAACCAGCCTTAACAACCTCATCTCTCAGCTTCCCACCCCTTCATCCTTCTTGGTGACTTCAACGCTCACAACCCTCTGTGGGGCTCTAATACCACCACCCCTAGAGGCAAGTTCATCAAAAACGCTCTCCGTCAGCACAGCCTGTCCTTACTGAACACTAACTCCCCGACCTACCTTCATCCTGCCACAGGCTCTCTCACCTGTATTGACCTGTCTATCTGTTCCCCTAACCTCCTCCCTGACTTTAGTTGGAGAGTCACTGCTGACCTCTGTGGTAGTGATCATTACCCTCTTCTTATACACTCCAATCTTCAAATCCCCACTGAGCACACCCCAACTGGAACCTCGACAAGGCTGACTGGTCCTTTTTGAAACCCTCTGTGACTCACACCTCTCCCCCATCTTCTCGAGGATGAGGATCCATGTCTAACTTCAGTAATATCCTTATCAACATCGCCACCTGCTCAATTCCCAAAACCTCCAAACCCCAAATCATCCCCCAACCCCTGGTTCTCAGATGACTGCAAAACCGCCATCAAGAACAGGAAAAGAGCCCTCAGGAACTTTAAAACTAACCCGACCACCCATAACCTTAACCTCTTTCGCATCAGCCGTGCAAGGCCAGACGCACTATCAAGGACAGTAAAACCAACACTTGGAACAACTTTATCTCTTCTCTCACCACCAACACCCCACTAAGAAGATTTGGAGAATGGTTAACAGCTTCCACGGCAGAGTAGGCAAATCTTCCATCTCCCATCTCTCTGGAATGGAGACCTTCTCACCGCAAAAAAGACATCGTTGACCACCTCGCCGCCTCTTTCAGCAACATCTCGGCCTCGACCAACTACTCCAATGCTTTCAAAATCAAAAAGCTTGCGATAAAGCCCGGAGAATCACTTTTCCTCTGACAACTCCGAAAGCTACAACACCCTCTCACCCTTTCTGAATTAAACCAAGCCATCAGCGACGCTGGCTGCACCTCCAAGGGCCCAGATAACATCCCCTATCAGTTTCTGAAACACCTCCCCATCAAAGCCACCACTACCCTACTCACCATCTTCAACCACATTTGGTCCTCACACTCCTTTCCCCCTATCTGGAGGACAGCTATTGTCATCCCCGTCCTTAAACCGGGAAGGATAGCACCGACCCCACCAGCTACCGACCCATCGCCCTTACTTGCTGTCTCTGTAAAATTATGGAAAAGATCATTAATCAGAGACTAAACTGGTTCCTCGAGACCAACAGAATCCTCTCTCCTCACCAAAGCGGCTTCCGAAAACGTCCGCAATACCTAGACCAGTTAATTACGCTCGACACCGCTATCCGGGAATCCTTTGCAAAAAGGAACACCTCATTGCCATATTTTTGACCTTGAGAAAGCTTTCGACACTACTTGGAAATACGGCATTACCGAAACTTCACACCATTGGCCTCAGAGGCCACCTCCCATCTTTATTCAAAACTTCCTCTCACCCAGGCAGTTCCAAGTTCAGATTGGCCACACCCTCTCCAAGCCGTACCCCAAGAAGAGGGCGTCCCCAAGGCAGCATCCTCTCCCCACTCTCTTCAACCTGAGCATTAATGACATCGGGAATGACCTTGGCCCCAGCATCAAACGTACCCTCTACGTGGATGACTTCACCATCTTCTACTCCTCCCCTAGCTTTCCTATTGTTGAAAATAGGCTTCAAACCAGCCTCAATCAGCTGCAAGTCTGGAGCAACAATAACGGTTTTAGATTCTCCAAAGACAAGACAGTCTGCATGCACTTTTGTCATTTCAACAACCTCCACCCCAACCCGAACTTTGTGCTCAATGGGAATCGCATCCCTAAAGTTGAAAACACAAAGTTCCTTGGTCTAACTCTAGACCCCAAGCTCACCTACAAGCCACACATCACCAACCTGAAACTAAAATGCAATAGCTCCTCAACCTCCTCCGACTGCTCTCCAACACTACTTGGGGAGCGAACCGCTGCTCTCCTCAAAATTTTCAGGCTCACCATTCGTGCTGCTTGACTATGGCAATATTGTTTACTGTGTCGCTCACAACTCATACCTCAACCACATTAACACCATCCAAAATGAAGCCCTCAGGCTTTGTCTAGAGCCTACAGGACCTCCCCAATCACTAGCCTTCATGTTGAAGCCAACGAACCCCCTTTCTACTTAGATGTAAAAAGCTTAGCCTCTCCTATGCTTTTAGAGTCCTCACCAACACTCAGAACCCTGTTTACAACCTCATTAGGTACCCCAATTTCTCCTCCCTCTTTGATAGGACTAAAACCCTATCGCCCCCCTTCAGCTTACGCATTAAATCAGACCTCTTTCAACTTGGCATCAACCCCGCCACTCTCGGCACCTATTCCTGGCCCACTTTTCCGCCTTGGGCCACCCCCCTTCCTTCTGTCCACCTAGACCTCTCCACTTATAACAAAACTCAAACTCACCCTAATCTTTTCATCAATCTCCACAACCAAATCAAAGACCAACTCTCAAATTACACCTCTATCTATACTGATGGCTCCAAGGAAGGCAACAAGACAGCTGCTGCTGCCATCATCCAAGACATCACCCTCAGTAGCAGACTTCCTGACCACTCATCCATCTTTTCAGCCGAGGCTAAGGCCATTCTCCTCGCCCTCAACTTTATTGAGTACTCTCCTCTTAGTCACTTTGCCATTTTCTCTGACTCAAAGGCTGTTCTTACTTCATTACTCAATCTTAAATGGGATAACCTCACCTGCCACCTCCTCCTCCGGAAACTCTTTTCTCCCACCCTCTGCAGGAAAAGTGTTCTTTTCTTCTGGATACCCAGCCATGTTGGCATCCTGGCAATGACAGGGCTGATACAGCCGTTAAGCTTGCCCTTAACCTCCTCCCTTCCCCTTTTCCCAAAACCCTCTCTGACATCAAACCGCTTATCGCTTCTCTTGTTTGTGACCGCTGGCAAACCTTATGGAACTTCCAAATTGATAACAAACTCCATGTTATCCAGCCCACAATCGATCAAATCCACCATCAACAACCTTTCTCGTATCGACAACGTTCATATTACCCGTCTTAGAATTGGTCACACCCACCTCACTCCTCCCACCTCCTTATTGGTTCCCCCAACCCCTCTGTAACAATTGCCACTGCATCCTTACAATCCAACACGTTCTCCTTGCTTGCCCCTGTACAACCTTCCCAGAGCTTCTCTCGCTCCCCACAACTCAATTGCTGAGTTCTTCCAAAAAAATCCTCCAGATAAAATAGTCTCCTTCCTTCAGCATGCATCCCTCTACAACCATATTTAATCCTCCTCTTCCACCCCTCTCTACTCTGTTTTTAGTTTTACCCATGCACCTCCTCTCTCGATCACAGCTTTCTGGCTTTTGTTCTTGAATTTCTCTCATTCTTCCCTGGTCTCTTTCCTTACTACCTCTAAAATGATCTGACCTCTCAGGCACAATTTGACCTTCGTTGTCGTGGTGCCGTTAAGACCTCATCAAACAAACAAACCATGCATACTGCTATGAAATCACATTACACTGCTCTACGTCCATGCATACTGCTATGAAATCACATTACACTGCTCTACGTCCATGCATACTGCTATGAAATCACATTACACTGCTCTACATCCATGCATACTGCTATGAAATCACATTACACCGCTCTACATCCATGCATACTGCTATGAAATCACATTACACCGCTCTACATTCATACATACTGCTATGAAATCACATTACACTGCTCTACGTCCATACATACTGCTATGAAATCACATTACACTGCTCTACATTCATACTAATGCTATGAAATCACATTACACCGCTCTACATTCATACATACTGCTATGAAATCACATTACACCGCTCTACATTCATACATACTGCTATGAAATCACATTACACCGCTCTACATTCATACATACTGCTATGAAATCACATTACACTGCTCTACATTCATACATACTGCTATGAAATCACATTACACTGCTTTACATCCATGCATACTGCTATGAAATCACATTACACCGCTCTACATTCATACATACTGCTATGAAATCACATTACACTGCTCTACATTCATACATACTGCCATGAAATCACATTACACTGCTCTACATCCATGCATACTGCTATGAAATCACATTACACTGCTCTACATCCATGCATACTGCTATGAAATCACATTACACTGCTCTACATCCATGCATACTGCTATGAAATCACATTACACTGCTCTACATCCATGCATACTGCTATGAAATCACATTACACTGCTCTACATCCATGCATACTGCTATGAAATCACATTACACTGCTCTACATCCATGCATACTGCTATGAAATCACATTACACCGCTCTACATCCATGCATACTGCTATGAAATCACATTACACCGCTCTACATTCATACATACTGCTATGAAATCACATTACACTGCTCTACGTCCATACATACTGCTATGAAATCACATTACACCGCTCTACATTCATACATACTGCTATGAAATCACATTACACTGCTCTACATTCATACATACTGCCATGAAATCACATTACACTGCTCTACATCCATGCATACTGCTATGAAATCACATTACACTGCTCTACATCCATGCATACTGCTATGAAATCACATTACACTGCTCTACATTCATACATACTGCTATGAAATCACATTACACCGCTTTACATTCATACATACTGCTATGAAATCACATTACACCGCTCTACATTCATACATACTGCCATGAAATCACATTACACTGCTCTACATTCATACATATTGCTATGAAATCACATTACACTGCTCTACATCCATGCATACTGCTATGAAATCACATTACACTGCTCTACATCCATACATACTGCCATGAAATCACATTACACTGCTCTACATTCATACATATTGCTATGAAATCACATTACACTGCTCTACATCCATGCATACTGCTATGAAATCACATTACACTGCTCTACATTCATACATATTGCTATGAAATCACATTACACTGCTCTACATTCATACTAATGCTATGAAATCACATTACACTGCTCTACATCCATGCATACTGCTATGAAATCACATTACACTGCTCTACATCCATACATACTGCCATGAAATCACATTACACTGCTCTACATTCATACATATTGCTATGAAATCACATTACACTGCTCTACATTCATACTAATGCTATGAAATCACATTACACTGCTCTACATTCATACATATTGCTATGAAATCACATTACACTGCTCTACATTCATACATATTGCTATGAAATCACATTACACTGCTCTACATCCATGCATACTGCTATGAAATCACATTACACTGCTCTACATCCATGCATACTGCTATGAAATCACATTACACTGCTCTACATTCATACATACTGCTATGAAATCACATTACACTGCTCTACATTCATACATACTGCTATGAAATCACATTACACCGCTTTACATTCATACATACTGCTATGAAATCACATTACACCGCTCTACATTCATACATACTGCTATGAAATCACATTACACCGCTTTACATTCATACATACTGCTATGAAATCACATTACACCGCTTTACATTCATACATACTGCCATGAAATCACATTACACCGCTCTACATTCATACATACTGCTATGAAATCACATTACACCGCTTTACATTCATACATACTGCCATGAAATCACATTACACCGCTCTACATTCATACATACTGCTATGAAATCACATTACACTGCTCTACATCCATGCATACTGCTATGAAATCACATTACACTGCTCTACATCCATGCATACTGCTATGAAATCACATTACACTGCTCTACATCCATGCATACTGCTATGAAATCACATTACACTGCTCTACATCCATGCATACTGCTATGAAATCACATTACACTGCTCTACATCCATGCATACTGCTATGAAATCACATTACACTGCTCTACATCCATGCATACTGCTATGAAATCACATTACACTGCTCTACATCCATGCATACTGCTATGAAATCACATTACACTGCTCTACATTCATACATACTGCTATGAAATCACATTACACCGCTTTACATTCATACATACTGCTATGAAATCACATTACACCGCTCTACATTCATACATACTGCTATGAAATCACATTACACCGCTTTACATTCATACATACTGCCATGAAATCACATTACACTGCTCTACATTCATACATATTGCTCTGAAATCACATTACACCGCTCTACATTCATACATATTGCTATGAAATCACATTACACTGCTCTACATTCATACATATTGCTATGAAATCACATTACACTGCTCTACATCCATGCATACTGCTATGAAATCACATTACACTGCTCTACATTCATACATATTGCTATGAAATCACATTACACCGCTCTACATTCATACTAATGCTATGAAATCACATTACACTGCTCTACATTCATACATATTGCTATGAAATCACATTACACCTCTCTACATCCATGCATACTGCTATGAAATCACATTACACTGCTCTACATTCATACATATTGCTATGAAATCACATTACACTGCTCTACATCCATGCATACTGCTATGAAATCACATTACACTGCTCTACATTCATACATACTGCTATGAAATCACATTACACCGCTTTACATTCATACATACTGCTATGAAATCACATTACACCGCTCTACATTCATACATACTGCCATGAAATCACATTACACTGCTCTACATTCATACATATTGCTATGAAATCACATTACACTGCTCTACATTCATACTAATGCTATGAAATCACATTACACTGCTCTACATTCATACATATTGCTATGAAATCACATTACACTGCTCTACATTCATACATATTGCTATGAAATCACATTACACTGCTCTACATCCATGCATACTGCTATGAAATCACATTACACTGCTCTACATTCATACATACTGCTATGAAATCACATTACACCGCTTTACATTCATACATACTGCTATGAAATCACATTACACCGCTCTACATTCATACATACTGCCATGAAATCACATTACACTGCTCTACATTCATACATATTGCTATGAAATCACATTACACTGCTCTACATCCATGCATACTGCTATGAAATCACATTACACTGCTCTACATTCATACATACTGCTATGAAATCACATTACACCGCTTTACATTCATACATACTGCTATGAAATCACATTACACCACTCTACATTCATACATACTGCTATGAAATCACATTACACTGCTCTACATTCATACATATTGCTATGAAATCACATTACACCGCTTTAAAAAGAGAAAAAAGGGGAGGCATCGGAACCACAAAAGCTTTTGGTTTTCTGGTTGGTGTCAATAAATATAACTTAATAGCCTACTTCTGTTCATTAGTGATTTGTTGTTGTATGAACTCTATTGCCCTCTTGTTTGTGTTGGTCACACAGCTTTGACAATGACAATTTATTTCTAGCAAATAATAATACATATGTGTAACAGACAAATTATATAGATCCTCAAATTAACAAAATCCTTTTTTTTTTCATTGTCTTGTCTAATCCGTAAATTATTGCATAGAAAAGGAGAAAACTGAAGTGTAATACTTATATAATGTTTCTTCCCAAAGCATTATTTTCAACATGAATCAGACAAATTTTGTGATAAAACAACATAAATGTGTACAACAGGATACCATAAGAAAAACCTTTGAGAACAAAAAGAAAATGATAATTAAAAGAAAATGAATAGAAAGAAGAAATGATAAAATTAGGCAATTACACACTTGCACAATTTAGTTACTGAAAGTTAAGCTTGGAGATGATTGCTATGAAAGTAAAATTTGAATGTTGTTATCCTGCACAGATATTAATGCCAAATTCATCTTCCATCCTGTTTGTAATTGTTAAAACATATTGCACCTGTATTCACCTGTATCCCACCTCACCACTAGACTGTGGGAAGAATTGAGGGAGAGATAGTGAAGCTCTTGTATTTAACTCCCTTAAAGGTTGGTCCAAACACCCCTGAAACTGGTTAATACTGGTAGCATCAATGACAGACTGTGGAAGGGGATTCCATCCAGATACAACCCTTGATTGAAAAATAAAGTCTCTGTATATTTGATCTTGAATGCTAAGAAAAAGTTTCATAAATGACTTTTGGTGATTGAAATATCACTAAAATTAAATGGACATAAGTGCAGACTCATTCATAACCTTTCAAAATATCAAATCTCCTTGCAATCTTTTGGTATAAAAAATGTTGTGAGTTTTAGAGAACAAAGCCTTTCTTCAAAGGTCAAATGCTGCAGCAAAGCAGGGATAATTCCGAATCATAATGTTTAAGTACAAAGTCATATTTTTGGGGGAAACATTTTAGAAGTATTACACATCAGTTTTCTCCTTTTCTATGCAATGATTTATGGATTAGACACATGACAAAGATACACAAATAAATATATTTTGTTAATATGAAGATGTATAAAATTTGTCTGTTATACACATGTATTATTATATGCTAGAAATAGATTGTGTCATTTTCATCATTGTCATGTAAGGAACTAAAACTTTCTTCTTATAGTAAACATGTTACTTTAAAGGATTAGTTCAGTGGTCAAGCATGTCCATCTTATATGAAAGAGGACTTTAAAAGAAACAAAATGGTGAAGAAAGCATTCAAAAATCTTGTTCCATTAAAGAGATATTTAAGTTAAAGTTTGGTATTATTTGTGTAGAAACGACTAAAATCAAACTACTTGTGATGTCATAGCCTCAGATTTCTCAAAGAATTTATGTATTCTATCATATTTTGTCCTAAGATTTTGTGGCTTTAAAATCATGAGATATGTCACAAAAGTAGTAAAACTGAATCTAGGAAGGGTATTTATAATTTACCACCTGAGAAAGTTTGAGGGAAAATAATTTAAATAGTAAGAAAATAAAATAAACTTTCTTTAAAATACATAAAGACTTTGAGAAATTTGAGGCTGTGACATCACAACTAGTCTGATTTCAGTCGTTTCTACAGAAATGTTACCAAACTTTAAACCTAAATATCTCCTTAACGGAATAAGAATTTTTAACGCTTTCTTTACCATTTTGTTTCTTTTAAAGTTCTCTTTTGTATAAGATGGACATGTTTGACCACTGAACTAATCCTTTAAGACTACTTAGCATCATGTGAATAACTTCTTATATATGGAAGAAGGATTACTTTCTTACCATTTTTGGTAATAAAAATGACCAAAGAGGATAATAAGTCCCTTTTACCTAGAATTGTATGAGACAAATTACTGTTAAATACATGTCATTGAGTGACCTCTCAAAGGTCTTTGAGCCATCTTATTCAAAGTGAGAGATTTGATAGGATACAAGGTTATAAATGGCACCGATACTTAAGGACATGCATGTTTATACATTTTGGTGTGTTTTAGTGTGAAATGTTATGAATGGCCTATGATGTCACTCTGACATCATCTGTTTACCTCTGACATCACAATAGTAGTAGTTAAACTTATAATTTGTATTGATATTGCTACAGAACTCTCAGACCACATTATTATTGCTATTCTATCAGAATTAATTAAATGATTTCCGGTATCCTCATATATTGGTTTTCTGTGTTTTATTGAATGCTCGCTCACGGTTTGATCCTCTTTGGGTTCAAACATTAATTTATTAGTTCCTAGAGGAGGCGGGCTTGTTTTATCCTGACTTGCAAAATTGGTGTCTTTGAAATTGAAATTGTATTTATCAGTGTGAATGAAAAAACGCCCCCATCTTACAGTCATACCAAGTTGTTTATTATAGATGTGTTTTTTATTTTGTTGTTTTTTCATTAAAACATCACATTCTTTTTTTATTTTATTTTGTAGATCACCATCTCTGAAGAAGAGTATCATCACAAAAGGAAAAGGAGAAGTAAATACAATATTATTAATTCATTTCTACTGATATTATATTATTAATTCATTTCTACTGATATATTATTAATTCATTTCCTCTGATATATTATTAATTCATTTCTACTGATATATTATTAATTCATTTCTACTGGTATATTATTAATTTATTTCTACTGATATATTATTAATTCATTTCTACTGATATCATATTATTACAGAATTCATTTCTATTAGTATTATATTATTGATTCATTTCTACTGATACTATATTATTAATTCATTTCTACTGATATTATTTGAGATTGTGAAACATTGAAAAGTCTTGTAGGATGAAATGTAATCTTCCTATAATTTCAAGGTTGAAGGTTGAAAAAATGTGACTTTCAGTATTTGAAATTTAAGTTGAGTAAAATTAGTCATATGGAAGGCTTGGTGGCAAAGTAGGAATTCCATGCTTCCATTGTTATCAGCAATAGAAGACTGTTAGTCACTGAAGGTCCTCTTAACCTATTTAGGTCTTATAGAGTTCTTTCATTCACACTATTGTTTGTTTGTTTGTTTATAAGCTCTTATACCGCGCCTTCCATTAAGACCACAGCGCCTCCAGCCAAGTTCTCCGGCTGCCAATGATTTGCTGCACATGAACTTTTGACTTGACTGGGCCAGGACGGGACTATTGTATAATGTTTACTACTGTACCTCATAGTTTATTCTCTTTGAAGGCATCTTTTGTCCCTTGTATTTAAGTTTGTGGGAAGTAACTTAATCTCTCTGGCACAATATAGCTTAAGCTATTGGCTAGTTAGGCAGCATGCATATGCAATCCAATGGAATTTGAAAACGGGTCACTTCAATGGAACACTTCTAATTTATGTTCCTCAAAATGATAAAGATTTCATTCGCGAAAAGGCTCCAAAATTTATTTGCTGTTCAAAATATTATTTGACAATATTATGAACTGACCTAAATCAACTTAAAAGTCCTTAAACCGTCACGAAATATCAATATTTTGAAAGGTCGTCTGAAAAAAATGTCTCCATTTACCACTACTTGATTGTCCGCCTTGTACAACATGACAAACTGCTTATTCTTGTAAATTTGTACGCTCGTTTCGCGTGGGTATACACAAGAGGATATGAAAACTTATCAAGGTTGTTCACACACTTTGCATTTCAGTTTGTGCTCGCGATAATTGAAGTAAACGGGCGTACATCGTTTTGGTAATACGCAGATAAATGTTTTTGTAAAATTTCTAATTTTGAAAAGTGAAAACTTCTTCTTCCAATGGCTTATCATAAATTTTCTTCCATGGATTACTTAAGAAGGGGTCAAAGGACTGTATTTGACATAATAAGCGTTTGGGCGCTTACAAAAATAGAACTGCCCCACTTTTTAGGCCCAAAGTTTCTTCTTATAAAGCGCCCATGCTCCAGGGTCGGGTACCGTGTGCTATTCAAACTGCATTGCATGAAGTGGTTCTATACTAGCCCCACAATAGCCACCACAAAAACATTGTGAGCATACGAGAAAACATAAGCAAATAATGTAACGAAAGTTATTGTGAATCATTAAATTAATCAATAAAATGTGTTATCAGTCAAAAAATATTGGGTGGGCGTTTATTGGAGCAGGGGCGCTTAATATGTCGAATACAGTATGTATGGTTGAATTTTTTGGATGAAAGTAAGAAAGTTTTCATATCCTCAACTGAGTTGCACTAAATTTTTAGTGCAGCTTTTTTTTAACACATGTTGTAGCCCAATAACTTTTGCTTCAGTGTGTTGTTCGACTTTTTCAATACACATGCATTCATGCCTAAATCTGTAGGATTATGGTCACTATGTGATTTGGGCTTGAATATTCATACCAGCTATTGGCTACCTACAAGTCTCATCCATCAATCATTATCCCATTCTGCATATACATATAGAGTTTGAACTGTTACGATCTGAACTAATAACAGTCGGTGATGTTTTTTGACATGTTTATCACATGTTTATTTCATGTAGGTGGAGCAATGGATTGGTTGTGCCATGAATGCACCTTTTGAATACACCTTTTCCTTTAATTCAGCATGATAAAAATCACCTGAGTATTAATAACTAACTGATAAAAACATCCATTTGAAATCCAAATGAATCCTCTGCCACATCTTACACACTTGCTTTATGTAACCTTATCTACAATAACCTGGCTCTTCACTAGAAGTTCTTTTATTTTGATACAGATGATATTGGGTGTAATAACTGATGCGTAAAATTGCTAAGTGATCTGTGGTGGGTTTCTTAAGTGCTTCTAGCAGAATCTAAAAGTCGTACCTGCTGAAATGGAGGTTCTTGTGGGTGAAAAGACTGAAAATTTGTAGCAAGAATTGGGCGTAGTAATGGAGAAAATATTTAACCACTGTGGCACAATATGACTTATGCTGTTCATTAGTGGCGACGCTACGGGTGCATGGGCGGTATTTTCCCCTCACGAGATTGCTCCCCTGAAAATTTTATAAAGTGACATATTTTGTCTAATTTATAGGCTTTTGCCCCCACTAAACAAATTTGCCCCTCTCTTGCCCCCCACGAGACAGATTTGCCCCTCTCTTGCCCCCATGACCAAAATCCTGTACTATCATTGCTGTTCGTATACCTACAAGTCTTATTGATCAATCAATTACTTATCTCTTTCTGTATATGCATGCATTTTGTTTATATATATTCCAGATATTCAGTAGGACTCATGTAATATTTAGTATGATTTTTGTGTAATATTTTATATAATGTTATGTAATATTTGGAATGATTTTTATGTAGTATTTAGTAGGAATTTTGTGTAATGGAATGAGATGACATGTGTTGCAAGGAATGCTTCATGTCAGGAGTGTCAAGGAAATGAACCGGGACAAAGTTCAATGTAGAGAATAAAGATGCTAACTGTTATGATCATAGCTACAGTAATAACTGTCAGTGATGTTTGTTGACATGTTAATTTCATGTTTGTTGACTTGTTTTTTTCATGATGTTTGTTGACATGTTTATTTCATGATGTATGTTGACATGTTTATTTCATGTTTGTTGACATGTTTATTTCATGTTTTGTTGACATGTTTATTTCATGTTTGTTGACATGTTTATTTTATTTCATGTTTGTTGACATGTTTATTTCATGTAGGCAGAGCAGTGGATTGGTTGCGCCATGACTTACACCCTGTTTGAGTGGGCCAAAGAAAATGCTGTCTCATTGATGGAAGAGCAGGCGCAACAGACCATGGAGCAGAGAGTGAGGACGACTTCATTTCACTTGCATCTGATTTGTATTGAACTGAGTCTGCATGAAGATACACGTGTACCTCAAAATATCGTAGGACGTGGATTATGCGATATCAAAATCTCGTGTATATCTAAATATGCATTCTGCTTCTGCAGTACCGATGCCAGCAGTTACAGCTGAAAACGTGAACACTCATGAGATTATAGTATCTCTCGTTGCGTGAAATGAAATACCACATTTTTGGCTTCTACAAACTTTGTTTTAAATGGCGTTTTACGGTGCAGGCAGCTTTGCGTCACTTTGTCGGCTTTAAATTTACCAGTGCAATTGTCAAATTGCTCGCATTGGTACTGTATGTAGTGGATATGTCAGCAAAAACCTATTCATTCAACAAATGTCTATTAACATAAAAAGTATTGGCTACCATATTTCCTAATTGTAACAGAGAGGCATCTTTTACACTTTCAGGAAGAAATGTTGTCACTTCAATTAATTCTTTTACTAAGAGTAACTAGTTTTTTTGCTTTTTTCTCAAGAAAATATTGATTCCAATCTAGTTATCTTTGAAAATTATTTTGATAAGTGACAATTTCTTTACCTTTAAGATACACTTGCTTCTGTTAATCAAAACATGATTATAAAGAAACATTGTTTTGAAACAGAGCTGTGTCTTCTCTTTTCTCTAGAATGATGTTATTGCAACTAAAAAACAACAGCCGACTGGGAGACCGAAGCAGAAGAAAGAACAACTCACAAAATCTCAAAAGAGGAAAATAACAAATAGAACAGGTGAGATAGCATTGTCTGTCATTGGTGTAAGTGTTACCAACCCTCGACTATTGCGTTTGATTTATAGTCGCCAGCTCAGAAAGAAATGGCAACCATTTCCCCTCATTTCCAAAATTTTGATCGCTAGAATTGTTAAGTTACTCATTAGTACAAAAACCTGTTTTAAATTATAATTCTGAATGAAAAAAAAACCTTCTCCCCAGACTGTTTTGTTGCATGAATAATGTAACTTTACTACTTTTATTTCAAAAACACACGAAACAAAATTAACAACTGCGATCGGCGAAGCAAAAACTGTAAGACCATTTTCCATCAGGAAAATTATCATTTTTATGCTAGGTACGAGCGTACGTGTACTTGAAAAATAAATAGGAGAACTAACCAGGAATATGTTATTAATTAAGTTGCACTCTTTTATCTTCATTCCTATAAATACCTATCAAAATATGGACGTTATTTAATCATACCATATCTTTGAAACTTCTCCAACTCTATGGTACATTGTAACGCATTGCGCAATCAAAACTCTGTAAAACATTGTAGTAAACATTGCGTCACACTCACGGTCAATCCAAAAACAACAGCTACCCTGAGAATTATGTAAATAAGCAGGCTGTACATAACTCTACAAAGAGAAGGACAAAATATATACTATACTGTACCAGTACCGCATAGGATGTTTTTCTCCCTCTTAGTTATGCAGATTTTGTTGCTAGGCAAATTCATGCGGTGATTGGTTAAAAAAAGCTGTCAATCATTAAATTCTGGAAGGTTAATTGTCGAGGGTTGAGTGTTACAGGTAAAAGTTTCTACTAAACAATTTTAAAAAGAAAAAAGGTTTTAGATGTACAGCTCTCAAACCATTACTGGTATGAACAGGTGTAGAAAGGATCACCTCTCGAGGGGGAGGGGAGGGGCAAGAACCCCCAAATTTCCTGATAACAAGGAGGAAAATTGTCCTGGCTTAATTCACTTAATCAAACTTTGTTGCTGATTGTGAAATATTTAATTCTTAGGATGCTTACATCAATTTTCGGAAATGTCTTGTCAGTTTTCGGTAAATTTTGCCAAAATTGTATTTAAATGATTCCCTAAATTTTCCTTCCAACCGTGAAGAATGCATGCAACCGGGAAGAATGCATTGCATGCAACCGGGAAGAATGCATTGCATGCAACCGGGAAGAATGCATTGCATGCAACCGGGAAGATTGCATTGCATGCAACCCGGAAGAATGCATTGCATGCAACTGGGAAGAATGCATTGCATGCAACTGGGAAGAATGCATTGCATGCAACCGGGAAGAATGCATTGCATGCAACCGGGAAGAATGCATTGCATGCAACGGGAAAGAATGCATTGCATGCAACCGGGAAGAATGCAAGCAGGAAGAATGCATGCAACCGGGAAGAATGCATGCAAGCGGGAAGAATGCATGCAACCGGGAAGAATGCATGCAAGCGGGAAGAATGCATGCAACCGGGAAGAATGCATGCAACCGGGAAGAATGCATGCAACCGGAAAGAATGCATGCAGCCGGGAAGAATGCATGCAACCGAGAAGAATGCATGCAACCGGGAAGAATGCATGCAACAGGGAAGAATGCATGCAACTGGAAAGAATGCATGCAACGGGAAAGAATGCATGCAACAGGGAAAGTGAGAGGTGTTTATAATCATTGTGTAAATGCTGCAATTGTAATTACATAGATTACTTATTATCTTTTTCTAGATTCTCAGCCATGTCGGCATTCCTGGCAACGAGAGAGCCAAGAGAGCAGCCAACAAAGCTCTTTTAAAGATTGCCTTTCCTTTCCTATTCCACACAACTCTTACACCATAATTTATCAAGGCACATTTGACTCTGACTGTCGCAGTGCCGTTAAACATCAACAAACCAAACCAACCATAGATTACATGTTATTGATTGTTGTTGCAGATTAAATGTAAACATAATAGATGTGTTATGCAATACAGTTTATGAAGAAACAAAGCTTGCTGTTTCAGTGGTGTTGAAATTGTGCAATACTCTTATGTTCTGAATGAAACTTACACTTGATATTTTTGGCCTTCTTTATTTAACAGATTACAAAGGGGAATGTCAGAGAGGATGGGATTGGGTAGATGTCATCAAGGTAAGCCTCTTGTTTAAACTGGATTTTGATATTACAAGTGTATGTATATTACAGAAAAATAGAGACATAGTATGTTGATCAACAGAAATGGCTGAAGAGACTACAGAAAGTTTAGAAAACTTGTAAAACACAAAGTCCCCAAGATATGACATAAATACATACAATACAAGATAATTGTATCTAAATGGATACTTATGAAAAAAGAAGTCCCAGACAACCCACCATACCTGATTTCATATGCCCTGACCCCCAACCCCCACCCCAACTTGATATTTAAGACATGTTTGAACATGATGGTATAAGAAAACATTTCTTTGATCTGTAAGAAAAAAGCAAGATGTAGTTCAAATGAACTCAAAATATTCAACAAAGACTAATTATTACTATCAGGCTACTAGGTTGTAGGTGTTCACCTTTTCTTTCAATGTAATAGCTTTTATTAGCGACATGTAGTTAAAATGAACTCAAAATGTTCAGCAAGGACTAAAATGTGAGGGTTATTACTATCAGGCTACTAGGTTGTGGGTGTTTACCTTTTCTTTCAATGTAATAGCTTTTATTGCGACATGTAGTTAAAATGAACTCAAAATGTTTAACAAGGACTAATCTGTGGGGGTTATTACTATCAGGCTGCTAGGCTGTAGGTGTTCGCTTTTTTGGTTTGTGCCCTCTACATGGACAACTTCACCATCTTCTACTCCTCCCCTAGCTTTTCTCTTGTCGAAAATAAGCTCCAACTCAGCCTCAACCGGCTGCAAGACTGGTGCAACAATAACGGTTTTAGATTCTCCAAAGACAAGACAGTCTGCATGCACTTCTGTCATTTTAACAACCTCCACCCCAACCCGAACCTTGTGCTCAATGGCAATCGCATTCCTAAAGTTGAACACACTAAGTTTGTGGGTTTAACTCTAGACCCCAAGCTCTCCTACAAGCAACACATCACCAACCTGAAGCAGAAATGCAACAGCTCCCTCAACATTCTCCACCTCCTCTCCACCTCCTCTCCAACACCATTTGGGGTGCGAACCGCCATGCTCTACTCAAAATTTTCAGGCTCACCATTTGTGCCAAGCTTGACTACGGCAATATTGTCTACTGTGTCGCTCACAACTCTTACCTCAACCATATCAACACCATCCAAAATGAAGCCCTCATGCTTTTCTTGCAATGTAATAGCTTTTAATGCATTCACCTTAACTTAAACAAAAATTGTGTCAATCTAACAAGTAAAAAATTGACAAATCATTTTTGAAATTTTAACTTGAAATGAAAGACGGGTTATTACAATTAGGCAGCTAGGCTGTAGATGATAACCTTTTCCCGAACTAGTTGTTCAGCCTTAATGCTTTTGCATATGCAACAATTAACAAAGAAGTATCTGCTTAAAAATTCAAACAAAATGACAGATTTTCGGCAAGCAAGAAGGATTTATATCAGTGAAGCATTGTTTACCTTGAGTGGTTCATTGCATGGCTCATTTAATAGAAATGAAACAACTTTATTAGAAAATTCAGTGCATCATCCAAAATAGTGATGGAGACAGATGGGAAAACTGCATGTTTGATTCCTCACACCTCAAAAACTTGTTGCTTTTGAACAAATTATATTGGGCATTTAGAAAGAGGAGCAAAGAGAACTGATAAAATTAGGGTGGGAGGAAGAAAATATTTTGAATGGATATGTTACTTTAAGAGGGAATAACTTAAACTTGTTAGGAGCGTAGGGCATTATGGGATATCCCTCACATGTCAAAAACTTTCTGCTTGTGAACAAATTATATTTGGGCATTTAGAAAGAGGAGCAAAGGGAATTGATAAAATTAGGGTGGGAGGAAGAAAATATATTGAATGGATATGTTACTTTAAGAGGGAATGACTTGAACTTGTTTGGAGCATAGAGCATTATGGGATATCCCTCACATGTCAAAAACTTTCTGCTTGTGAACAAATTACATTTGGGCATTAAGAAAGAGGAGCAAAGGGAATTGATAATATTAGGGTGGGGGGAAGAAAATATTTTGAATGGATATGTTACTTTAAGAGGGAATAGCTTAAACTTGTTAGGAGCATAGGGCATTATGGGATATCCCTCACATGTCAAAAACTTTCTGCTTGTGAACAAATTATATTCGGGCATTTTGGAAGAGGAGCAAGACTTTTTAGAGAGGTGGATAATATTAGGGGAGGGTATAAAACATTTGGAATGGATATTGAGGGAATAATTTAAACTTGATAGGAGCAGCGAGCATTATGGGATATGCCTCACATGTCAAAACCCTACACTGCTTGTGAACAAATTATATCCAGGCATTTAGGAAGAGGAGCAGGGAAATTGATAATATTAGCGTGGGGGAGGGGTACAAAACATTTGGAATGGATGGATACATTTCTTTAAGAGGTAATAACCTAAACTTGATTGGGGAAGAGGGTATTAGACATCCAGGAAGAACAACTGAATGACATTTGGAATGAATGGGGATGGATGTAAGGGATACTGAGTTTGAATTCGATGGAAGTTTTGGCATGTAGAAGTGGGATAACAATGGGATAATGAAGAAAAAATATCGTTATCAATTGCAAGTCCTCAAAACTTGTAATAAATTTTAAAGGTCTTCAGTAGGAATTGAAATTTCAAAAATTTTGTCATCAATTTTAAATATCATTATGAATTGCAAGTCCTCAAAACATAGTCATCAATTCAAAATATTGTTTCAAATTGCAATTTCTAAAACTTAATTTTTAATTTTAGATATCATTATGAATTGCAAGCTTTTAAAATTCAGTCATCAATTTTAAATATCCTGAATTACAAATCCTCAAAGCTTAGTGATCAATTCAAATATCATTTTAAAGATCATTATAAATTGCAATTTCTCAAAACCTTAATTATCTATTTTAGATATCTTTATAAATTGCAAGCTCTCAAAAATTTGTCATCAATTTTGAATATCATTATTAATTGCAATTTCTCAAAACTTGATCAATAATTTTAATTAGATATATTATGATTTGTAAGTTCTCAAAACATCAGTCATCAGTTATGAATATTGTTATGATTTGCAATTTCTCAAAACTTAGTCATCAATCTTAAATATTATTTGCAATTTCTCAAAACTTAGTCATCAATTTTAAATGTCATTATGAATTGCAATTTCTCAAAAATTAGTCATCAATTTTAAATATTTTATGAATTGCAATTTCTTAAAACTTAGTCATCAATTTTAAATATTATTATGAATTACAATTTTTCAAAACGTAAATATCAATTTTAAAATATCATTATGAGTTACAAGTTCTCAAAATGTAGTCATCGATTTTATTTTTTTCATCCTTTCTAATTGCTTTCATATTCTGCAACTACTATATGGGCAACATTGCAACTTTTCTGCAATACAGCATGTAAGTATCAAAATAGATTTCTTTTATTTCTCTGCCATTAATCACAGATACTATCGGATATCCTAAATTTGATTTGGCTGCACATGAAGGTTAAATTTGACATGCTTCCTTTATATTGGATGTGGTGTTTGATTAATTTTAAGAACAATAATTCTGATTGGACATCAGCGAATTTGATATTGATTATCAGGGAACAAAGCTAAAAATGTACATTTTTTGTATTCCTTGCATGACTGATTCTTTTAAAGGAATATTTCAACTAACTTTCATATTCACTTGGTCGGAAATGTAACCTGAGGTCATCAGACCGCATAGCAACCGCACGCATTTACCCCCCATTGGAGTAAAAACAAAGTGATCAGCTGTGTTTGTTTACATGCCATATGTATTGCACACAGTAAACGTTTACGGACTTGCCCACGTGTATCGCGCAAGGTTTGTTTTTACTCCAGAAAATGACGTCATCTCCCAGATGTGACGTGCACCGACCAAGTGAATATGGTAGAGGACTATTAAATGAAAAAATTAGTATAAAAACCATGTTGATCCTTTTTTTTCAATTTAGAGGGATTATATATTGATAATTTTATTAGTGTTTTAAAAAGTGACCTTGTAATTTACAATGTGATGTCATGTTGGCAGATCTAATGCATTTTTATATATTTTTTTGAAAATTAATTGCCTCTTTTTAGATTATTGGCAGCATTTTTTGTTTGTTTAATCATTAAAATAGCATAAACCATGCTGTTTACAAGAAAATGCTTTGCCAATCAGCTAAGGTACTTTACACTCTAAATATAAGAATAATATTTTTATTTTTATAGAAATACATCAAAAAAGTGTCTTTAATCTGCACGTATGACCTCACACTATATACTTCACTGGTTACTTTCCGACACACGGGTGAAATATTTGAAATGTAATAATTTCTAAACGGAATAAAATATCAACCTGGATTTTGCTCACCAATTTGTATCTTAAGTAGTCCTCTGTCATAAAATACAAATTTACAGGAATATTTATTTAAGACTAAGTATACTTTGGCCATCTTGTTCCTAAAGTACTGTACTTATGACATTTTAAATGCAGCCATTTTTGTTGCCCCACATAAAGGTTTTAATTTGTTATTAAAACTTTTTTTTGTTTTACAGCTAAGCCGAACTGGAAATAATAATTGAGAGATAATGCTGCAGAGCATAATGAGACAACACATCAGGATGGCCAAGACATTGCTTCTCAGTGGCTTCGTGGAAGGATTAAGAACAAGCCTACACCGAACAAAGGTTCCATACATTTCACACTTGTGCTACAATGTCAAAAGGCTGCTGTTATGTTTTTCCATACTGTATCTATTACAAAGCATAAAAAGCAGGAAGGATGGAGCCAAAAGACAGATAATATCAAAAAGGCATATTATAGTTTGAACAACACTGAAACATATTTTGCATATTTTGATTAGGATTTTAATATATTGTTTAAGATTTTTTGTTGTTTTCTTATATATATTATTAGAACTCTTCATTTACCAAAAAATATCTGAAATTTGATCAGACAATGGTTACCTATTAATGTCTTTGCATATGGAGGTTATCTGCATTGTCTAATTGAAGGGGTTTGGGGATTAATATAACTTTAATGATGTTTATTTAGTGCGCAATTTTTTCCTCTCATGGGAGTGGCCATCATTACCATATTTAAATTCTCATTAGCTTGATTTAGAATTGTAATTTTCAAGTTGTCATGTTCAGTTTGTAAGTGTTGTGTTACGCCGACACCATCTGCTCCAAGACATGCAAACCGGTCAAATCTTAAGGCCTAGTTTGAAGCTTGTATCTCAACATGCATTAAGGTCACACAAGAACAGTGTCTTTTGAAGTTTTTCCACTTTGTCATTACTATACCGAGAACACAGGTTGAGTAGTGTCATCATATCCTGACTTTCGCTTTTTTTGCTCTCATCCGCTTATGGCATGGAGAAGGGGGATAAGCATCTTCATGGCTCTAGTATGGATTTAAGTTTTATGGATGAGTGACTACAGCATAGCTTTAGTGAGTGAAATTTTCACCAACGGTCAGTGGTTTTGATTATGTATGGGAATAAATATTTTTGAATTCAATTATGTGACTTGTAAACAGACTGGTCAGCAAATCAGGTGGTTGGGAATATTGTGTCGTAAAGTTCATAAGCGGTGATGATGGCGTATATGCGGTCATGATGGCGTATATGCGGTCATGATGGCGTATATGCGGTCATGATGGCGTATATGCGGTCATTATGGCGTATATGCGGTCATTATGGCGTATATGCGATCATGATGGCGTATATGCGGTCATGATGGCGTATATGCGGTCATGATGGCGTATATGCGGTCATGATGGCGTATATGCGGTCATGATGGCGTATATGCGGTCATGATGGCGTATATCGGATCGTATATGCGGTCATGATGGCGTATATGCGGTCATGATGGCGTATATGCGGTCATGATGGCGTATATGCGGTCATGATGGCGTATATGCGGTCATGATGGCGTATATGCGGTCATGATGGCGTATATGCTGTCATGATGGCGTATATGCGGTCATGATGGCGTATATGCGGTCATGATGGCGTATATGCGGTCATGATGGCGTATATGCGGTCATGATGGCGTATATGCGGTCATGATGGCGTATATGAGGTCATGATGGCGTATATGCGGTCATGATGGCATATAAGCGGTCATGATGGCGTATATGTGTGTATGTATGTGTGTGATGCTGAGTTCGTAAACACGATATCTGGAATATATTATATCTTCAGCAATTCAGAGTTTTAATATTGATAATGAATAGCATACTTCATACATAATGGAGCACTAACAAAAAGGGATTTTTTATTTGTGGTAATTTTCGCAAGAAGTGATCACAACTCCCCTGACTGTCATTTCTATCATAGATGCAGTGTTATAGAGAACATTCAATGTGTATGCTCAACTGCCATAATACACTTGAATCGATTCTTATGTCACTGAATACACTTGAATCGATTCTCATGTCACTGAGACTTTCAGGAATGTTCCATTCAGGAGACGATTTGATTCCGATGTGATAGCTTCAGGAACCCATGCAGTCATGATGGCGTATATGTGTGTATGTATGTGTGTGATACTGAGTTTTAAACACGATATCTCAAGAACGGTACAGTGGATTCATATCATATTAGGTACACAGATAGCCCATGGTCTGTAGATGTGCCCTATTGTTTTGGTGGTGATGTCATGCATATTAATGAGTAGGCAGGGCTTAATGTAAAAATCTTGAAATGCTCATATATTAACAACTGCTTATCTGTTTTATTTAATTTCTGGCACAGATATAATGTTAGCTAGTGTATATATCTTCATGGTATAAAAACGTTGAATTTTATTAATGTGTGTAGTAGAGGGAGGGGGTAATATGATTTTACTGAAAAGAGCTTGTAAACACGATATCTAGAGAATATTAAACTGGATTCTTATCATATGTGGTACACCTATAGGCTATGGTCTGTAGATGTGCCCTCTTGTTTTTGGTGGTGATGTCATGCATATTAATGAGTAGGCAGGACTTGATGTAAAATTGTTGAAATGCCCATATTTTAGCAATCACATATATGTTTTGTTTCATATTTGGTACAATGATGATGTTTGCTAGTGTGTACATCTTCATGGTATAAAAACATTGAATTTTATTAATATGCATAGTGGGCAGGGCTTAATATGATTTTACTGAATAGAACTTGTAAACACGAATTCTAAAGAACTATAAACTGGATTCTACTTAGATATCTACACAGATAGCCCTTGGTCTGTAGATGTGCCCTATTGTTTTCGGTGGTGATGTAATGCATATTAGTGAGTAGGCGGGGCTTAATTTGAAAAATTTCAAATATGATACATGAGCAAGTGTATGTCTGTTTGGCATCATACTTGCTATAATAATGTTGTTGATTATTGTGCACATGCTAGTGTTGTCAATAGGTACGTCTATTTTATAGATCTGCATGTTGGTCATGAATTATTAATAAATATCATGGAACAAATATTTCATGATATGCAATGACATGATAGTAATACAAAACTTGCAAATCAATCAGCTTGTGAAAAAAGCATCAAAACCACAAAACCTTTTGGTTGTGGTTTTATTACTTAAGGGAACACCAAACAATTCAACCTCACTTGTTGGTCAAGTGTTCCTGGAAGAAAACACTAAATAGTCTGGAAAGTTCATCCTTTGCAAAATATAGGATGATTTATAGACGCATTTAGCCCAATCGTCATCTTACATAACTAGCACTTTCCTGACATTCCATGCTGTCCGTTTAACACATTTGAATCTGACTGCCAAAACAATCACCATCATCATCATCATCACCACCATCATCATTACCACCACCACCATCATCATCATCATCATCATCATCATCATCATCACCACCATCATCATCATCATCATCATCACCACCATCATCATCATCACCACCACCACCGTCATCATCATCACCACCACCATCATCATCATCACCACTACCAACATCATCAGACTCCGCATCATCATCATCATCATCTGGAGATAATGGTGAACTCTTATTATTGGTTCCAATGCGATAGCATCAGGAACCTATGATGGCGTGTGTGTGTGTATGTTTGTGTGTGTGTGACGCCAAGCTTGTAAACACAATATCTCAAGAACTGTAAAGTGGATTCATATTATGGTACACAGGTAGCCCATAGTTCATCATAAATGCGCCCTATTGTTTTTTGTTGATGTCATGCATATTAATGAGTGAGCGGGGCCTAATGAAATACTCCTATTTTTGTCCGTTTTGTTTCATATTCAGTGTAATAATGTTGTTAGCTAGTGTCGACATGCTCATGGTATAAAAATGTCAAATCATTAATATTGTGTAGTGGGCGGGACTTGAAATTGTTTTGCCAAATAAAGCTTGTAAACACAATATCTCCAGAATGACACATTGGATTTATGTCATATGTGGTACATGCAACCCATTGTCTGCAAATGTGCCCTATTAATTTCGGTGGTGATGTCATGCATAGTAATGAGTGGGTGGGGCTGAAATGTAAAAATCTGGAAATGCTTATATTTTGACAACTGGATTTCTGTTTTCATATTTGGTGTTATTTTGCTGTTATTACGCACTTGTTATTATACTAGTGTGGATATGCACATGATGTTAAATCTCATTAATATGCATAGTGGGCGGGATTTAATGTGGTTTTGCCAATAATAGAGCTCGTAAACATGAACACTCAAGAATGAAACCTTGATGTCAGATGTGGTACTGTGATTATAAACATTGTATGGCTCATGAAGTTATCGTTCCTTTTGCTTGTAACTTTCACATCCAAAAAACATTAAATGCAGTCCACTTAATTGATGTGCATGTCATTCTTTTGTTGAATTTTGGAGTTTCTTTATGATTTGTTTGTATTTTGATATCACATCACATTGATTCATGTACATGCATGCATTGTTCTGTACAACACACTCATAAGTTCATTCCGATAGCCATTTAGTAGCTACCTTATCCCCAACATACACAATGATATACTAAATATCATGATGTACTAAATATTAATCATGATATTCTAAATATTCATCATGAAATTCTGAATATTCATTATGATATAATAAATATTCATTATGATATGATAAATATTCATCATGATATACTGAAAATACACGATGTACATGATGTACTAAATTGATATTGATTTAAAACAGTATTGTTCGTATGTATGCAAATGTATTTGATAGCATATACATATGTATATTTCAGAATAGAAGTGGCTTTCACGAGAATGCAATCCGGCACTGCAAATGCTACTCCAGTTAATATCCTGCAACAAATATTTCATGATATGCAATGACACGACAGTAAACAATTTTGCAAATCAATCAGCTTATGAAAAAGAAGCATCACAACCACAAAACCTTTTGGCTTTTCTTCACTCGCATCCGCCTCGGCCACTCCTCTCTCACTCACTCCCATCTCTTATCCGGCTCCCCTACCTCTCTCTGCCCCACTTGTAACACATCAAGCATATCTTCGTAGCCTATCCCTTATACCCGAACTTCAGATCTCTTTTTTCCTCACTCCTCAATCTCGGACCTTAAAATATATTTCCAAAACAATTCTTCCTCGAACATCATCAACTTCCTCCGCAACAACAACCTCCTCCACCACATTTAATTCCCCCTCCCCTCCCTTTATACACCTAACCTTACATACCCCTTTGTTTCCACCAAAAGTTTTTTTTCTTTTCTCCCACATTCTGCGTTCCCCCTGTATCTCCCTTACAAACCGTCCATCTCCTCACTATCCTAACTCTTACACCATAATTTATTAATACCCTCTTGGCACATTTGACTCTTGACTGCCGCGGTGCCGTTAAACATCAACAAACCAAACCAAACCTGTTTTTTTTTTCCTTTCGAAATTAAGAAAACTTATTCTTTCTGCTTTACCCTCGTGGGAGTCAATGGAAAGCTTTGACTGAGGGTTGAGAGTAGGCAGATGGTCACTTGAGAGGAAGAAGGAGCAAATATTAGGGCGACCATGAAAGAGTCAATTGCAGCTCTTGTCTCATGTAGGTTCGTCTTAACTGATATTTTCGTTTGGGAATTAAGCATATACCAGGAAATCAATGTCTGTGGAAACTGAAACAAAAATCATGAATTTCAGAGTAAAAATGATTATAATTTTTTACAGGTTTGTGTTGTTCAGGGATGGCGTAACCATGGGGGCCACTGCCGTTTTAAAAGTTATATGAAATTATTTAAGGTCATTCACCTGCAGACTCCTTTGTACTATTTCAGATCCACAGTAGAAATTTGTTATGAAGAAAGCGCCCTTACTGGATTTTCTACCCTGAATTTCTTCTGCCACATTTCTTGAAGAATAAAAGAGTTTTGTCTTTTAGTTTGTTTGTTTTCTGTAATTATTGAAGTCATTTTCCAAAAAGTGGTTTGAATGGGATTTTGTATGTACATTGTGTATCAAATGAGGTTAAATATCAATCAGGTTTAATATCAGTCAGTAAGATTGAGTATTAATCAGATTAGAGTATCAGTCAGCAAGAGTATAACAGATAATCAGTCAGCAAGAGTATCAATCAGATTGAGTATTAGTCAGATTGAGTATCAGTCAGCAAGAGTATAAAATCAGATTATCAGTCAGCAAGAGTATCTATCAGATTGAGTATCAGTCTGCAAGAGTATCAGTCAGCAAGAGTACAAAATCAGATTATCAGTCAGCAAGAGTATCAATCAGATTGAGTATCAATTAGCAAGAGTATCAATCAGCAAGAGTATCAGTCAGCAAGAGTATAAAATTAGATTATCAGTCAGAGTTTCAGTCAGGTTTAATATCAGTTAGCAAGTATTAATCAGATTGAGTATCAGTCAGCAAGAGTAGAAAATCAGATTATCAGTCAGCAAGAGTAGAAAATTAGATTATCAGTCAGCAAGAGTATCAATCAGGTTGAGTATCAGTCAGCAAGAGTATTCATTAAGATTTTGAGTATCATTCAGCAAGAGTATCAATCAGATTATCAGTCAGCAAGAGTTTAATCAGATTGAGTATCAGTCAGCAAGAGTATATAACAGATTATCAGTCAGCAAGAGTATTAATCAGATTGAGTATCAGTCAGCAAGAGTATAATAGATTATCAGTCAGCAAGAGTGTCAATCAGATTTAGTATTAGTCAGCAAGAGTATCAGTCAACAAGAGTATAATAGATTATCAGTCGGCAAGAGTGTCAATCAGATTTAGTATTAGTCAGCAAGAGTATAAAATTAGATTATTAGTCAGGTTTAATAGTATTAGCAAGTATTAATCAGATTGAGTATCAGTCTGCAGATTATCAGTCAGCAAGAGTATTAGATTATCAGTCAGCAAGAGTATCAATCAGGTTGAGTATCAATCAGCAAGAGTATTCATTAAATTTTGAATCATTCATTATCAATCAGTTATCAGTCAAGAGTTTAATCAGATTGAGTATCAGTCAACAAGAGTATATAACAGATTATCAAAATATCAGATTGAGTATCAGTCAGCAAGAGTATAAAATCAGATTATCAGTCAGCAAGAGTGTCAATCAGATTTAGTATTAGTCAGCAAGAGTATCAGTCAGCAAGAGTATAAAATCAGATTATCAGTCAGCAAAAGTATCAATCAGATTGAGCATTAGTCAGCAAGAGTATTAATTAAGATTTTGAGTATCAGTCAGCAAGAGTATTAATAGATTGGTAATTGAGAAATAAATCCATGATGCTGAGCATATAATAGAATGTTGTTTTGTTTTAGAAATGCAAAAACAAGACATTCAATTTCCCATGCACTATTGCTCTTTGGTCAAGCAATATATGGAAGAGGGCTTTATAAAAGACGGTGAAGAAAACATTCAAAAATCTAATTCCGTTATATGAAGGAGGACTTTATAATATTTGTGTGGAACGACTGAAATCATACTAGTAATGACTTCACATCCTCAGATTCCTAAAAGTCTCATGTATTTTATCATATTTTTCCTGTGATTTTGTGACTTAAAAACCATTATTGGATATGTCAGGAATGTAGTAAAACAGAATCTAGTAAGGGTAATTATGATTTACCACCTGAAGAAAGTGAGGAAAATACTTGAATAAAACAAAAAGTGTTATCTATTTTCTTTATACTACGACCATAGTAGACTGCTACACCAGTCATTTCTACACAGTTAGGTCATAACTTTTAACTTGCAGGTCTTATTAACGGAATAAGATATTGAAGTATTTTTTTCTTCACCATTTTGTTTCTATTAAAGTCCTCTTTCATATAAGAATGCTTGAACACTCAGGCGGAACTAATCCTTAAAATATTTACATGAACGATGCCTTCCACGTTTTTATGGAAACGAACATGTTCAAAGCCTCTACCACTAAATATTCATACAATCTCTAAGTGTCTGGCGCCACCCCGCATGGACGGTCGTATTTGACCATATTTTTGGTGGAGACATACAGCGCTGTTATGATTCGAGTGTTTTTCAGACTTGAAAGACGTCCAAAAAGGGGTTACATAAAACCTTGATATCGTTATTTATGAGAAAGTGGTAAGGGTGTCTGATAATCTTGCAGTATTAGAGTTGGCCTATTCATGAACTACGTGTCACACCTTCCCCCGCGGCCGCCACTACCTCTGTCACACATACAGTGGCGTAACGATGTGCGCAGTGGGGCTACACCGGGCTTCCCACCGCACCAAGCAAAATAAATCGAAAAAAACGCATTGGACAATGCGAAAATAACTCAATTTCTCAACGAACTAAAAAAACGTCTAAAAGAGATAAACATTTGTATTTATCACCCAGTCGAGACACATAGTGCTCGGTAATTTAAACTGGGGCCCCTTGATCAATACAAATGTGTCCCTTATCGTTTGTTCTGACTGGGGTCCCCAGTCAAGTCGAAATAGTCCCCTGTGCTACATGCAAAATCATACATAATATTACAAATATTAGGATTTAGAAAGCGGGCCCCGCGATAAATACCAATGCCTCCCCCCTCCACCCACATTTTCCTCCCCCCTCTTGTCGTCTCCTTAGAATGGGCTCAGTCTAAACAGACGTCGAGGAATCGATTAATGGAGAGGCCTCTCATTCGTTCGTTATCGTTAGGCCTTTGGAAGCAGTAGGACCGAAAAAATAAAGGTCGAAACAATTGTTTTCATGAAATTGTAAAATAATACCCACAAATTGTTGTTATTAATGCAGGCTCTGAAATCCAATTTGATCACCTCTAAATCACGTTGGCGAGAGGGACCTGGCCCCCAGCATACTCTGCTTGCAGTGAGGAGCCTCCGGGCCCCAAATTGCCCTGGGTCTCCGGCCTCGGCGTTATGCCATTCACGCCACTGCGCACATATCTAGAATGCCACTGCTCGTCAACTGTCCATCAAAAAACGGAAACTGCATTCCCACCATTTATTCCGCCCTTTCAATTACAGGCACCATTAAAGGGAAATGCTGTCCTTTTGCCGGAAATCGCCGAAGGCGTTGATAATGCACAAATTTCAATTATCAACGCCCTCGGCAATTTCCGCTGACAGGTGAGTTCGTTGCAGAAGTAATATCACTACTAGCAGTAACAAGAGGGCACCCAAGGAAGATGAAAATGGATAGGCTAAAGAACGTACCACATTTAACTGTTTGAAGATCTATAGCAACAATGTAACATTAATTGGAAGAAAATATGTTATAAACAATAGCAAAACCGTTTCATCAAAACGTTTTGAATTGCATGGCCATTCTTATTTAAATATTTTGACATCACAAAAAAAAAAAAACTATTAATTTTCTTAATTTGATTTGTTTTCAAATCTTCCACAATGTTTAAAAATAGTCTGATGATGACCAGTGACTGAAAGTTAGGACAGAAGTATTAAGAATTACATTTAAGATTGGCCGCAAATGTCTTCTCTTTCATACATAATTATAACTTTCACATGCATTGAAAATTCTTCAAACGTTTATTAGCATAACTCGTGCTTTTGAGGTGATTTAAAGACTTCATTACCGAATTTAAAGCTCTTTATCTGTTTATGGTGAATATACCATATGTCCATATTTCTCTAGTCCAATTTGTGTTGGAGTATGTGGGAATAGCACCTCTATATAACGGTGATGTATAGATTAGCTTTTAAGTTTCAGCTTTTTTTCAATATTTATTTCTGCATTCATGCAACCTTAACATAAACAAACAACTTATAAAGGTCTACACACAAAAACAAATTTCATTTGAACAACAATATACAAAATATGAAGAATCCCGTGCCATTATAGTTTTTGAATTTCATTTAGAAAAGAAGGGTAGTCGGCAACCACAGTTGATCAATTTTGACTCGAGCATTATAATCGTTCCTCACTTCTTTTCAAATTTGCTTGAATTAGCGGCGAATAATGTCCAAAATTAGTTTTGGTACTTGACTGGTCTGATGTGTTACTCTGCACCCTTCACCTCCCAAGGCTGTAATTTTCATCCATGATGATGCGGGGTCCCATGGGGTTAACATTCTGACGAAGATGAACATTTCACGCCACAAAATGTTCAAAACGCATAGAGTTTACATAATTTTTAAGAATTATTTATATATATATATATAAATATATATATATATATATATATATATATATATATATATATATATATATATATATATATATATATATATATATATATATATATATATATATATATATATATATATATATATATATATATATATATATATATATATATATATATATATATATATATATATACATATATATATATGTGTATATATATATATATATATATATATATTATATATATATATATATATACATATATATATATATATATATATATATATATATATATATATATATATATATATATATAGATATATATATATATATATATATATATATATATATATATATATATATATATATATATATATATATATATAGATATATATATATATATATATATATATATATATATATATATATATATATATATATATATATATATATATATATATATATATATATATATATATATATATATATATATATATATATATATATATATATATATATATATATATATATATATATATATATATATATATATATATATATATATGTACCTTTGTAAAGCTCGGAACTGAAAGTGTAGAATATGTCTCCGTGTCCCAGGGAAGTTCAGATCTGATTTCCCCTGTTCCCCGCAGGCAAACATTTTTTTTCACCCGCTGACTTCACCACTGGAACCATATCAAGTAGATACAGTCAGACAGTGCCGTGGGGAGGACAGTTATATCTTTTGTATGGTGATTTTTTGTATCTTAGCATGATTTAATGATCCTTCCCCATCCCTACCCACCTCCTCCCCACCTTTCCCACCCCCTCCCCACCCCACCCCTCCCCATCTACCCTCCCTACCCCATCCCTCCCCACCCCATCTCACCCCACCTCACCCTTCCCCACCCCCCCCCAAACACGCACACTTTTGACATAGCTTCCCCCACTTTCGGTAGGCAAGTCCCGCCAGTGCACGGGAATAATAGGGGAAAGTTGGGCAACTACCTCAATAAATTTCCATTTGTGTCATACATTATTGCCTCCAAAGAAAATATTTTCTATATTTCCTCTAAATTCTCTATTCTATCCGATATTTTTAAACAGTCAAAATGGATTCGTATATGAAGTAGAATTTTCGTTGTCGTTCGTTGTGTAAATATAATTTGTTCTTAATGCGACAATTTTACACAGAGAAAGCTTGAACAATTGAAGTTTTAAGTGGTCTCTTTGGTCTGCCGAATGTCTGTCTATCTATTGGTCTGTCAGTCTATATCAGTGTATTAGCTCGAAAAACGGAGGGATGTTCTTTTTTCATTTTGTTTCCTTCTCAATATCGTGTGGCAAATCTATAGTCGACTCATCGTCTGATCGTTAGCATATTGCATATCCACTGCCGAATGTGCGCATCAAACAAACGCCTCAATCCTCGCCCCCGTCCTCGCTACTGTCAGGCGTGGTGTGGCTGGTAACATCCCAACAAATCTTCTGATATAGCGCCGGGTTTACTGAAGAAGAAAACAGGTTGACAGCAATATAATACATTTGTAACCAAAATTGCTCATACCAAACAAAATCACCGGACCTACGTTTTAGCAGTTTAGCTGTAATTCGTTTTGTCATTTGATTGTATTCTTGTGCCTTCAAGTTATATACCGGGGAGCTGAATGTGTAATCAAAGCAAATGTGAGTTTCGTGCTGTGCTTTTAAATAAAACAGATTAAAAACCATTTGCAACAATGATCTCTCCCATATTTTTACCTTAAGCAAAACATGCTGCGGCTTAATGTAAAATTGATGAAACTTTAGTAATCAGACTGTCAAAGAAATTATCATAACATAAATCTGCAAAGATGACTTTCTGCCTTACAGATTTTGCGAAGTTTATTTTCTTTTCTTATTACAGTGTCAAATAAATCCTTTCTTACATATATACCCTTCGGTCGGTTCTTATAGTGAACGCCAGCATTCTGACCTCGGGGGTCGACGACGCAGGTTTTCGCTTCTTTGCAACTATGAGAAACTTTTAAATCAAATAACGAAACACTTTTAATCAAATAATTATGGAAGATACATCTACGGCTGAATGCTATAATGGTTAAGACACCCACGATTTTCCGGTGAATTCCTCCACAAATGGCAAATCTATGACCACCAACCGCGTGAACGTATGCCTAGGCTCGCATTGTTTCAAAAGTGGGTGGTAACCAAAAATCAAGAACTAAAAAGAAGGGGTGTGTCCACTAATTCTGAATGGATATCCATCCGTATCACAGCTGAATTTCCCCATGCATGATGATGTGTACACAATTTTTCTCTCGGGTAATATTTTACTGTTTATAGCGTATCGAACTCGAAAGCAGAAGGAAATATAAAGCAGTATAGACGACAAAAATGGAAATCAATCTTTTTCAGAGAGAGAGAAATGTTACCGTAATAGCCTTTATAAGAAAATTATATTTTTCGAAAAACAAAACTAAGAACACGAATCAGATAGTAAACATTGTAAAGACAGGACAAATTTCATTTTCGAGGCGATAATATGTTTTATGCAGTGGACATGGGTTGGGTGTGGGAATACATGCAAGTGAGCCACAAATAAACCTATGCTAGTATAGATATTCTAATCTTTATGACATGAAGACGCTGAAATAAATGTTATAGCGTTGCAATTTACACCCCTAATTTATGGGACATTACAATTATCTTATTTCCTTTACTGTCATCAGGGATTATACATATCCCTCAGTGCTGCCATGGTATAGCCACGTATTGGTGATTGTTTGAAGAAAATTTACCCTCATCTTATGCAAAGACGTGTTTTTGTGTGTATTTTCAAATATCAAATATTTTACCCCTGACCTCCATGCTGTAATAAATTGATTTATTGGGCGGAAAAGTTTTGAAGTTCGCATATCTGATTTAAACTATGATGACATTTTCATTGCCTTTACCAGTTTACGCTTATACTTTATAAAATTTAAAACTTTTATTTTGTACGAATAAGATTTAATCGCTTAAACATAATGCTTTTTGGTGAGCTTTAAGAAAATGATGGAAATAAAAAAGGAATTCAAATTTGATGGTATGATTTCAAACTAATTTACTAATTGAAATCTTTTATGTAATTTGAAATCAATGGATCTAATTAAAATCGATTCAAGTATAAATTCCAATCATTTAAATTATATCATGAAACAATTGAATTAATTGTTGAGTGCAGGTTATGTATTTCCCATTAGAAAAGAGGTTAGGGTGGAGTTGATTACGATTCGTAGAATTTGTTTTGTACTTGATTTCTTTTAAGAACAAAATTCGCTCATCTAAAGAAACTATCACGTATGTCCATTTTCAAGTAGCCGCTTTTTAGATATGGAGATGCGTCCGAAAGTAACCTTTACTAATTTAATGTCCTCCAGACATTTGGATGATTTTGCAATTCCCCCATCCCCTCCTCCTTCCATCCTGCCCCAACCCTTCATGTCCTCATCATCATAGCTTCTCTCTTTTGGTCTTTCGTTGATAATTCATTAAATTCGTATCAATCAGACAGATGACTTAAAAGTAACAACCATATAACAAATGTATTGAGAAACAACAAAGACGTACTGTGATTAGGGTGCCGAGTGAATGTCAGTAGACTCGGTGAAATGTCATGCTGAGAGTCATTCACAAGGATGGAGTACCACAATCCCTAGGACAATTAAAAACTTATCACCCTTTCTCTGTGGTAAAGGTTACGTGACAACTTTGATTGACATCATGTCACAATCATCTTCAGACCACAGAACTATTGTTCATTGCGTTATTACTCTTGCTTTAACATTGGGGTGTACAATGGAAATTGACAAATCGATATCTGCAAACACAGTTTGAATTCTTATCACAGACAAATTCAAGGTTTAAACGAAATTTCATTTGAACTGTTGGATCGCGAAAAAAGAATATTAATTAAACCCTCTCCCAAAATTCAGCAGAAATAACAACAACAAGATTGACTATGAATTTTACTTTTAATTTTGTAACTATCAATCAAATTGATTACCTCATATGATAAGAATAGTGTGAGGGCATGCGTGACCAAATGAAATTTATCTTATGAAGTTATCAAGTTATTTATCGTATATGAAAGAAGACTTCACAAGAAACAAAATGGTGAAGAAACAATTCAAAAATCGTATTTCGTAAAGGAAATATTTAAGTTTAAAGCTTAGTATTATTGGTGTAGAAACATCTAAAAACAAACGTCACATGTGACGTCACAGCCTCAGATTTCTCAAAGTCTTTATTAATTCTATCATATTTTGTCCTGCGATTTTGTGGTCAAAAATCATTGGATATGCCAGGAAAGTAGTATAACCTAATCTAGTAAGAGTAATTGTAATCTGGCACCTGAAAAATGTTTGAAGAAAAGTAATTCAAATAGTAAAACAGTTAAATAAACTATCTTTAAAATACATTAATCATGTGATGATGAGAGCGCCAACTTTCCATAATCAGTCCTGGTTCATGCCTATTAGCATAATATGCCAGGTTTAACTTGCGCCCTAAAAGCATCAATTATATCAAGACATTATATCACGGCCCTTTGATAAACAGTTGTGAACTCACTGGTTGCAGACTCACCGGGATTCGAAGCCAGGACGTGCGGGTGAGAGAACAAAGCACCAATCACTACACCACGAAGGTCTGTTAAATGGGAACACAAATGGTCTATTAATGGGGACACAAATTTTTCTAGAAATAGGAACATTTTGACATATGGAAGCCGCCATTTTGTGATATTTCCCATGATCCTTTGCTCTCCTAACATTATAGCCTTATGCAATGTTATATAATTCAAATTTGAAATACGTCTGATAAAAAAAATCTTTTCTAAGGGAAAATTCATGAAAATACCTTAATTACTGTCATGGCTTAAACGTCCAATCCCATCTGATATGTGCACCACGTTGTTTTCGAAATATTTTAAATAATAGCCAATAGATCTAGGCTTTTAGGCGCGAACAGCCATTTTGAAAATTCAAATGTTTTACAACATAATTTTTTTAAAATTTTAAGTATATGAATTAGAAACTATGAAATTGTATCGTAATATCTGAACAATATGGATGCATGACTTTAATATTCTCGTGTGATATTAATAAGCATGCTCCCCGACTGATAGTAACCTTACTACACCAATTGTTTCTACACAAATCAGTGATGCAGAACTTGAACCTAAATATCTCTTTAACCAGTTCGGTAGATTCTCTTCTTATGGAGAAAATCATTTTCCCCCCGAAGAGGGAAAAATCTAAGACGCCATTTTGAAGATTACCCATGATGCCTCTAACAAAACAGCGAAACGCTATGGCACAGAACTTATATGACTTCTAGAAATTTTATAACCAAGTAGGTCAATTTCATTTTTGCATTTTCAAAATCTGTACTTATTAATCTACAAATTATCCAGTTCCCAAATAGACATCCACCACTCCGTTTAAAAGATATTTAATGACAAACTCACAAATTCTGGCCTGTTTTCGCTAGGGATTATTGAAGTAACGCAAACACCCTTCAGTACCAAACAAGAAAGATAATGTCCATCGCACAAACAGGTATACACACAAGGCAAGCCTGGTCACTTTGAATATACAACGACCGCATATAAGCTAATTAAAAACCGTAGGTCAAAGCACTTTTAAATGGAAATCCGGAAGTTACATAATTTACATAGGTTTTCCCCTCTTCTGGCAAAAATGATTTTTCTCCTGAAGAGGGGAATCTACCGAACTGTTAACAGAATAAGTTAGATTTCTGAATGGTTGCTTCACCATTTTGTTTCTTTTAAAGTCCTCTTTCCATACGAGATAAACTTGTTGACCACTGAACTGATCCTTTATTACTACGTCCCGTAAAATCGTAAATGAGATTGCTGTTTTTTCGTTTTCCAAACAATCTCTTACTATTTACACCGCTACATATAGTAAAGAAAATTATGCTCGTTAGTACTATATGTTATTCAAAAGCACCTACTAATAAATATAAATGAGATGTTATAGGATATTATTGCCATCATTTATCGAGATACTTCATAGCATCTTGATACA
>JAIGNY010003404.1:230000-240000 GCA_020152595.1 Chiridota heheva | reverse complement strand
TTAATTTCAACGTTGATTTTAAGACCTTTTTAACTGATGCTTTAACTTCAATAGATCGATCCATCCCTTTTTGATTATCAAATCCCCTATACATTGGTAAACAAATCGTCTTATATTTTATAACAAACCATACTTTCATCTTGGGTTAAAATATGTCTCTCCTTTCACAAGATTTCAAAAAAAGATCTTATCTCATCATCCTATAATAACACTTAAATGACGTCATGCTATACAATGTCTTTGTACAACCTTACAACTGACGAAGTTTGATAAACATGTCTCCACAACAACTTGGCTCCGGTATTTACATTATCATTGGCCTAATTTAAAGAATACGGGAGGGAAACGAAAGATGAAAAAGAACAATATATTCATCGCCCTTTCATGCATGTGACGCAGGATGCTGACAAACGTGAGGGGAGGGTCTGAAACCAATGAAACACATATATAAATTTGAATCTGGGTGAGAATTTGTAGTAGTAAGTTTGTAACGAATCCTGTAAAACCTTACATGTCCTTACCGAACTGAGACTCAAAAATATCACTATAACAAGCCTAAGTTTGGAACTGAGACTCAAAAATATCACTATAACAAGCAGGGCGCCTTAGTATAGAACCGAGACTCATGAATATTACTATAACAGTATATTAGTCTGATAGAACTGAGACTCATAAATATCACTATAACAAAAAGGGCACCTTAGTAAAGAACTTAGACTCATAAATGTCACTATAACTAGCAGGGCGCCTTAGTATGGAACTGAGACTCATACATATCACTATAACAAGTTTTAGTATAGAACTGAAACTCATAGATATCACTATAACTAGCAGGGTGCCTTAGCATAGAACTGAGACTCATGAATATCACTATAACTAGCAGGGCGCCTTAGTATAGAACTGAAACTCATAAGTATCACTATAACTAGCAGGGCGCCTTAGCATAGAACTGAGACTCATAGATATCACTATAACTAGCAGGGCGCCTTAGCATAGAACTGAGACTCATGAATATCACTATAACTAGCAGGGCGCCTTAGTATGGAACTGAGACTCATACATATCACTAAAACAAGTCTTAGTATAGAACTGAAACTCATAAATATCACTATAACTAGCAGGGCGCCTTAGTATGGAACTGAAACTCATAAATATCACTATAACTAGCAGGGCGCCTTAGTATAGAACTGAAACTCATAAATATCACTATAACTAGCAGGGCGCCTTAGTATGGAACTGAGACTCAAAATATCACTATAACTAGCATGGCGCCTTAGTATAGAAAGAGACTCATAAATATCACTATAATTAGCATGGCGCATGCAACATTAGGATGGAAAGAATGGGTAAACACATCAAGGATCCGGGAAAGTATAGATTTTGCGTGTCCGAGCAATAACAATGCCAATAATCTTCTGCAACCTGGAACGTCAAATTCCCCACAGGGAAAGCGATCCCAAAACAGTTTCACAAACGATCACAAGATACAATCAGCCATTTTCAACACCACCCAAAAATCACCAAAATCGGCTTCTTGTTGTTATCACTTAGTAATATTTGCAAAATTAGTGACGGATTTATTAACAACAATGAAACGCAACTTTGAACAACATGAAAAACAACCAACATCATACATTCCTTTCATGATTATCTTTACAACATATGGAACCCGTAAAGAACATTTTGGCTAAAAATTTATATCACAAATCTCTCGTTATGCAAATATATTTGTATTTTATTTATTCATGCATGTTCATCATGTTGTTCACAGCTGCGAAAACATTTGGAATTTGTAAAAACCACTCAATTCAACAACGGTGCATTATGCATGTTCTATTACAGTGAATGTGGCGACTCCATGCATCAACTATTGAGAGGAGCCAGTGTATGTAGGATGCGGGTCACAAAAAGTCGTAGTTGTGGTTAATTGTCCAGTTTGTAGGCAACTTGCATACTGCTGATTACTTAGTCTATGTCAGTCTCCTTACACCTTTACCAGCTTACTTTCCATGAAAAACAACTTGTGATCCACTCTCCATGAACTCTTTGCGATAGCCAGATTGCACCAAAAAGGGAGCCGGTAGCATTTGGATTGCAGCTATTAGAACAAATATCAAATTTGTGGATCCAAAGGGTCATTCAAACAATACAATTTTTCCTGCAGAGAGACCAAAAAGAAATCATGTGTAGGCATCACTAAATCGTGGAATGCATACTAGCATGCATAGAAGCCGCATAAGTTGAACATTATAAATCCGGCAGCGTGCCTATTAATAGGAACATGTATATACACATGATAATAATAAGGTCACGTAGCCACATTGTTTAGATGTTGCGATAAAATAGCAACGTTTTTAATTTATGTACTTGAAATATTAAAAATCATTGGTTTGAAAAAGATTTTAATTTTCAAAATGGCTGTTTCGCGCCTAAAAGCCTAACTCTATTGTCTATTATTTCTAATACTTCAAAAACGGCGTGGTGAACATTTCAAATGGAAGTGGAAAAGTTTTAGCCATGACAGTAATGATGGTTTTTTCATGAGTTTTAAGTTTCCCCTAGCAAAGATATCTTTCCCAGATGTATTTAAAATTCGTAAAATGTAACATTGCATATATAGGCTTTAACGTTAGTATAGCAAAGGATCATGGGAAATATCACAAAATGGCAGCTTCCATGGAGCAAAATGTTCCCATAAATAGGAATATTTATGTTCCCATTAATAGGCATGCTGCCGAACTGATTATTCGAGGGTTCAAGATTAAGCGTTTCTTAAAAGGAATATCCCAACACATGTAAATACTCTCCAATAATGAAATCCATACTTTTCTGTTTCATGGAGTCTTTTAAACATAGAGAAGCCATGCCATGGCAATGGGCCACGTAACTGTTGAATATCAAGTGCAATTTCTCATATACGTTTCTGCAGAACTGGAAGAGAATCTCTCCTGTTGTACAGTCTATCGATTAAGTTTATTTTTATATATGGAGACTTGGAAAAAGAAGGCAGTAAGATGTTAGGTCTTAAAATTTTTGACTAATTGATGAAAGTCACAAAATTGTTTGTAGTTTATGAATGTATGATGGAAGCCCAGGCCTCAGTGTACGCACGTTACCTGCAACAACAGTATTATGTTCACGCATGACACCAATCTATACTTTCATCATCGCCTAAAAATTAAAATATTACAAAAAATAGAAAATTGAAGAATTTTACTCTCTCGTCAGCTCGTGGAAGAAAAAAAGGAGTTATTTCTTTTCTTATTATTATTATATTAGCAAAGAAGGAAGGCAAGATAACGAGTTCACGTCTGCAAATATCTTGATTTGATTTACTAAAAATACAAAATAAGGATGTTGCAGCTGACGTCATGAGGTCACATGACTTTCTTTGCATCGCCATTTTGTAGGGCAGACTGTCTTCTGATGTACACTTACATAGGTTTACATGTTGTTATATAAGATTACTTTTGTAAGTAGTATACCAAAATCTTGCTCTGCTGTTGGTTGCACTAATATAGACGTGTTTAGAATCCACTGATTAAAATACTTGAAGAATACTTGGAGGGTATTTTTTTCTTTAAAACAACATTTTATATTAAAAAAATAATTCATCTGGTCAGTTTGTTTTAACAAGCGCGTGTATATATATCCAGCACGTGTTTTACATGCCCATTGCGTGTTTTTATCACCAGCGCGTGCTTGCGCGTGTTTTAGACCGAGTCTGTTTGTTTTACGTGTGATGTGACTAAGCTGGGTGAAGATCAGACGCGTGAAATAATCAACGCGCAGAGCTCTGCATAGCTCCCAGTTGAGTTAGAGTCACGTGATGAAATCCCTCTATTGAACACTTTAACTATGAAGGTTGTGGTGGAAGACGTGTTAAGAGCTGCAAAATGATAATATAAAAGATCAATAGACTTACTCATTTCAAATATTCAAATTTTTGTTCACCCAATTTGTCCTGAAAAAAAAAATAATGTTGATGAAAAATATGTTAATGAGTGGACCAATCAAGAACGCATGAAAATCCATGACAAATATCTTTTAAATAGCAGTCAGCCTGACAGTACTGCAGATTAAATCTTATAGTTTCATATTTGTATCTACATCGCCATTCCGCATTAAACAAGACACTGTTAAAGTTGAATTTCGAAACCATTAGATTTGAGAAATTAATGAATTTGAAAATCCCTAATTTATTCTCGAAAAATCAAAGATATATCGTTCGATATACCGACCGTTGGCCATTTCAAAAAGAGCAGCGGCACATGGCGACGTCGAATGCGATCGTATTCAGACATGATGAAGCAGAGCAAAGGCGCCAAAGAATTTGTTCTTTTAGTTAACTGAACGTCTGAAAAATCGGTGCCGTGAATGACGTCACAAGTAAATGCAGATTTAATGGTTAAGCTATGCCATATTTTTCACTTGTCTCAGTTAAAAGAATAGGATATGCGCCTATGTGACCTACAAGAAAAGACTGTTTTCTCTTTCATGGCTTACGAAAAGGTTTGCCCAAGTATGCGCTGGTACACGTTCTCATAGTGTTTTGATGCTCGCGCGAGTAATTGTACAATCGGATAACTTCAAAAGTGTGTACTTTCAGATGAATAAAGTATTTAAAAGTATTAATACCTTTGGAAATGGTCAAGTACCGTTCATTTGTTTGAGGTAATGGCAATAATAAATTAAATCAACTGTCGCAGGAAAATCTGATCTTACTCTGGAAGTTTCTCGTACCGCTGAAGGATAAAATACCTTGGATACTGGGCAAATATGTATCAATATAGAACATACCTCAAACTGAAGAAGACTTGTCTAAAGCTGCTGTTTTGTGTTCTTGGATTTTAAGATTTGGATAACCCACAAGTATCTTTTGCATCGGAGAATGGAAATAATGTAAGTAATACTTTCAATATATGATTTCCTTTTTGTGAATATTTCGACTCTCACCGTCTATAATCGAAAAAGGGTTATAAAAACGACACCAACGGTGTGAAATACATATGGCAGCGCACAATGTGCTGGCTCGAAATCTATATTTTGATGTCTAAATTCATAAACAATTAAGCAAACCTTGCATTTAAAAAAATGAACACATTGTGGCCAGATTGGCTTCATCTGTTTTGTTTGGTTGTAACAAAAATCAATAAAACAATGAAATAACTGTCGAAATTGTTATTAATGCACAATTTAAATTGTCACACTTATAAACAATAAACACGTTTTGATAGAATAATGGAATTGATCTTTCAAATTGCAAACAAACGTTTGTAACAATGAAAATTATTGATTGTGATTTAGTAACCATTCTTTAAAATGCAACGTTTATTACAATTGTATCGGTAACTGGACACTTTTCATTGAATAAAGGGACCAAAAACATACCACTCGAAGTAATTCTGAAATAAGTACGATAACAATTAAGGTGCACTTTTTGTTTAAAAGAACAATCTAAGATTGGTCCATCTAAATAGTTATCCTAACAAAACAACATTAGTAAATGCTGGTGTTTTTTTTTATAAATACAAGAGTATAAAAACAAGAAGACATTTTAAACATTAAAAGAATGAAACTTCTAAAATCACTACTTTAAGGAACATTTTTTCACGACTTATTTTTTTGGTTGTTCTTCGATTGCTGGAGCTTTTGAAACAGTTTTTGATTTTTCTTTTCTCTACTTAGAATTTTCTTTTAATGATATTTGTCATCTAATCTGTGTGCCATCTTTAATCATAATCCCATTTTTAATATATTATTAATTATAGTCCCATTATTAATATAGTATTAATCATAGTCCCATTGTTAATGCATTATTTATTATAATCCTTCAGTTTTTTAGTTCTGATTGATTACAGCTTTATATTATAGATTATCCACAACAAACAATATTATAAAATACAGTATATTAATACTCTTAATAATTTCTTAAGAGTTACCTTCAAATAAATGTGGTGCTTTATCTAATACTAGAGAATGATAATAAGAAATTGTAAACATTAATAAAAGCAAATTTGAATTTATTGCTGAAGATTTCGAAAGCAGCTTAGTTGTCCTTCTGTCCTTTCTCTGATTAAACTTGAAGGTTCTTTACTGCACGTCAATGACATTTCTAATCTAAATCTTTGTACCATTTTTGACTATACCGTCCTTTATCCATGATCAAACACTTCTTTTAATTCCGATTGATTACAGTTTTACAACATAGATAATCACCACAACAAATATAGCCAAATGGAGTATAATAATACTCAAAGATTTTACTTTTTAAAGTTTTCTTACATGAGTAGTCAAAAAGAAAAGTACTTAACAATAGTTGATATGAAACGCAACAGGGTCCCTCACCTGTCAGAATAGGTTCAGTAGCAGGTCGTTCTTTAATACAAAAGGTGCAATATCCCTTGAAATTTGCTTTCAAAACACAATGGCTGCAATACTGAAATAAATGGGTTATTGTAAGTTTTAAAAGTGGTTGCATTCACGGTCAAATTTAAACGAAACATATATGGAAATACTATGAAGATGTATACTGAATAAGCCGAGCGGGTATTAAAGCTAAATGCACGCAGATGTTAGATGCACGGCAGCGGGATAGCTTGGCGGTTGGGATCGCTTTCGTGGCCTGCGCTGTAACATGATGAATTAAAACGTGGCTGTTACCTAAATTGGTGGAATAATCTAACATGAAAGAAACAACGATATAAAAAATTATCGTACACCAAATGATATTGAATGTGAGTGGAACGTACATAGTTAACTGACAATTAAAAAGAAAACCTGATTTTAGTTTTTTTAAATTATTTCCAGAAATTTCGCCTCTCACGAATTAATAAAAATATTTTGCTATTCAAATAAAAATTTGTAACTTTAAGATGCTGTATTTCACGATTTATCTTATTCATTTTCATTTGTATTAGTGTTCCATGAGCCTTTTTTAACTAGTGCGTGGATCGTTGTAATATTTTTATTTTTTATTTCATTACATTAAGTACCTTTTCTTCACTTTGACAACATGCGCACCTCAGTTGATTGTAAAATAATTTTGTTTGTATGATATTGTAAATGGTGATAAGAGCTGATGAACTAGAGCACTAAATGAATGAATGGAATCGAACATGCATGTAAAGATGTATTAGAAATTTCTTGGCATATTTTTACTTTTGACAGAGAACCGAAACTGTCCCAAACGTCGAAATATTCGTGAATTACAAAAGAAAAAGTAAAATTCTTAAGAAAGCAGGTAGCCTATCACAAATAACAAAAGGAGATGAATATTTCTATCTTATTACAATATTGAATCAGTAAAAGATTTCATTGATTTTGATTATATGTTTTTATCTACAGGAATATATTTGGCTTTATTTTCTTTTGCTTTTAAAATGCTTAAAAGTTTCCTATATCACAATTACAATGAACTACTGTGAGCAGTATTATATTCACAGTCATCAAAACAACAATAACATTACGGTTTACAGGGCAATGCGTGCCATCCTGCATAATGCAGAATAATATAGCTTTCCTTAATTGGTAAAAGAGAAATTGAAAGAGACGTTAAAAATCTTGCTCAAGTAAAGTAAAAGAATGAAATATTCATATTAATAGGAACAACAATCAAGGAAAAGTTAAAAATAATTTGTAATATTCTCACTTTCGTTCGTTTTAATTAAATTGTTAAAAAAAGATATCTACGAATTTAATCATTTTTCTCAAAGCAGAAATAAATATTATTTATATCTTTTATTCAAATTGTAATTTCTGTGCTTATAAAAATGTAGCCATTTCTTACGTTGACAGATATATGGGATCCTGAACAAAGAGAAGCATTAAATGCGAAAATATGTTTATGAACAATTATAATCATTGTTAGGAATGAGCGGAATTAAAATTGATTAATCTTAAATTTCATATTAAAAATAGGCAATGATATTCAAGTAAAACAAAATGTCTTGCAATTTGAAAAATAACACTTTTTGTTTCAGAGTTATAGCAAGTTAAAGTTTCAGGCGTTTTTGTTATATTTACAAAATTTTTGATGTACGGGCACATTTCTGCGATTAGTAGCTCAGTTCTAATCTTTAAATCAATCTCAATCAGTAAGTCAATAAAGAATTGTGTTAATGGTTGAAACAATGTATATACAAAGAAGGACTGCCTATTATTATGTACCAAATTTGCATGAAAATATCAAACCTAAACCTAAAACTTAAAATCGCGGTAAAACGGTAAATATTTTACCGATTTTACTGGTAAAGTTTTTATTTTCATACTTTGAGAGAAGTTTGAATCAGTTTAGCTAATATCCCTATATAGCTGCTTATCGCATTGAGAAGTATATTTACCCATGACATTCAACTTCAAAGCTTAAACAATCCTTCTCTCAACAACAGTTTTTGCATACGCTGAAATGCTTGTTCGTGTACAGAGGCGGGAACGTGTGATGATTTTGTTGTTCAGAAATTAATATGTTGTTTATTTTTTCTCTTTTCAACAAAGAATAATATTTGATCTGGTTATATATCTCTAAATCTATAAACGAGGATGTTCAATCTACATGAAATTTTTCATCAGTGAAAACCATTCTTATGACAAAAGAATTTAAAGTAAGAACATTCTGATTTAGGTTGAAGAGGATTCTACTGGAAAAAAAAAAACTAAATTTAAGGATAGCTAAATGTTTCTTGGGTTTATGATTTATAGAACATCGATAATAATCAACAAAATATCTTCTTCAGTCCGGAAGCATGCCTATTAATAGGAACATTTATAACCCATGACAATATTGATATCGTTCAGATGTTGCAATAAAATGTCATAGTTTCTAATTCATTTACTTGAAATATTAAAAATCATTGTGTTGATAAAAAATGGAGTTTTCAAAATGCCCGTTTCGCGCCTAAAAGCCTAGCTTTATTGTCTATTTTATCTAATATTTCGAAAACGGCGTGGTGAACATATTAAATGGGAGTGGGAAAGTTTTAGCCATGACAGTAATAAAGGTATTTTCACAAGTTTTAAATTTCCGCTAGCAAGATATTATTCCCAGACGTATTTGAATTTTGAAAAATGTAACATTGCATAAGGCTTTAACGTTAGGATAGTAAAGGATCATGGGAAATATCACAGCATGGCGGCTTCTATGGAGCAAAATGTTCTCATTAATAGGAACATTTATGTCCCCATTATTAGGCATGCTGCCCCACTCTACGTAGAATCCACTTCTACAATGATTGGGTAGAGAAACAGTATACCTCCAGATAAATTTAAATTTGAACCACTAGCTGTTTTTGGTGCTTTATTATATCAAAACTATTTACCTTTCTTTTGGTTTGCAATGTGTGTATAACCATAAACGCCTATTGGATGCGTATTATATCATAAGCAATGTTGCCTAGTGGCGACCTTCATTGCGTTAAAGGCAAAGTAATCCTTAAAATTTAAGTTTTTTATAGACTGACTTCAATGTCTTAACATTTAGAGGTAAATGCATTCTTGCTACAGTGTTGATGCAGCGTAATCCGTATTGGTCTTCATTACAGCTTTTACATTTACAGAAATGTTAAGAATTGTGAATATAGTTATATAAGGGTGCGTCCATCCTTTTTCAATAAGGAAATATGGGGCAAAGACCTCAAATAAGGACTCAAAATAAAGGTTCCTTAAGATAGGAATATTTCGTAACTGTAAATTCCTATGGTTGTGCATTGTAATTATTAAAAATACTCACTGAACAAATCTTTGCCATGAGAAAGTTCAAACTCATTGATAGTCCTTCATTGTTGTCAAGGTTAAACATGACGTAATTCTTTTTTATACCCGGCAGTAATTTTTAGTATATGCGAAAAATGATACAAAACAAATTCGAAAAGGTAAAAGTTTGTCTTTGAGATTGCAGATTTTAAGGAATGAAATTAAAGATCGCAACATCTTTAATTTCATATGACGTAAAGTCTCTTACTAACACTTTTTTACAATGTCATTGCAAGAAATTGAAAAAACA